>JAJJWW010014235.1:0-60636 GCA_023531295.1 Papaver armeniacum
ATTCACTTCCTTCATCATATGAAGCATGGTTTCCTGGGAGGTTATACGTTACTCCATTCTTCCACCACTCAATCGTTTCCACTTCCACCCAGGCAGAGACGTTTTAATATGACTTGTATAAAAAGGCTTCACCTATTTCCACCAAACGACAAAAAGTTTTGGTCGGGCAACATCACAAGATCCTTAAATCAAAGAACTGATACCTTTCATTCCAGTTCCACTTTCCATACAAGTCATAAAAATGCCCACACCTTCTAATCAAATATTCTCGGTCTCAACACTTTCTTCGCTTCCCTCCCTAAGACCAACTCCTTCTCCTTCACTTTGTGATCAAGCAAGCCCTCGAACGGCCCATTTCTTGGTTTAGGCCAGATTGCAGTTGATCTCTCTAATCAAAAGTACTCTGCAGTGCATTGTTTAGGGTTTAGATTCGTTTCTCATCCACACACCCAAAATTACCAAAATCGGTTTAAACAGTTTTTACCCACAAACAATTGGCGACCACAGTGGGAGATTAATCTTTCGGTTACAAATTCAATTCCCAATTTCATTTTCATCCCAATTGGTCTTAGGCCAAATTTAAACCCATTTTCAATTTCCTAAATTTCTCAAGATGGTTGATCTTAGGAATGCTTCGAAAACCCTCAATCCCATTTTACTTCTCATAGCACCGAAAATACTCCACATATTATCCCTGAATCCGTTCTTTCATTCAAAACCATTTTCGAGGCTATGGAGTCTCGATATTTAACAACTATTCATGATTTGACGAAAATCCTGAATGATATTGTCGAGAATCAAGCTACTATTTTCAAGACACAGGACGGAGTATTTACGCTTTTGAAAGCATTGACGGATCAACTGTCAAAGGAACCAACGCGTATTCATTCTGTGGGAGGCGCTATCAAGCATTCATTTTGGATCAATGCTGATGGTGGTTGTCCTTTTTCCAAGATTCATATTCCTACTCCTAGTGAGGAGGATGAAGCCTATGGTCACGCTGAATGGAAAGGTATCCACCAAGCTAACTTGTCTACTCATGAAGATCAAAAGATGTTTCCTCAAGATCATAAAGAAGACTCGTGTGGGATTTATCACGTTATCATCGTAGTCCCTCACAATGAAAAGGTGATTTAATTATGTGCATCTTTCCCGGAAAATATCAATTCCCATATTGCATCGGAAGTCGCTAAGAGATTCGGCCGTTTACTAGCCGATCCAACTGCTCGAGTAATGAAGAAGCTCGTAAAGACATTCAGAAAACATGCGTCTTTCTAATAAAATATCCAACCTCCGCCGATCGCTAATGAAGGAAGAAAGAGAAAACTCCAAGCCGAACAACAACCCAAACGTGTGGCACCAGCGCATCAGATGGCTTCACCCCAGAAGATCGCAGCTAAGGTTCATATGCAACAACAAGAAACTGGATATGCTACTCCAAACTTCCCGTTCCCGATCGAGAAAGTAATCGAACTCTTGGAAGTATGGATTCAAGACGATGCCATCAAACTACCTCATGTTAGGCACCTACCAATCAAGAACAAATGGCAAATCCCAAGTGTTGCCATTACCAAGGAATGCAATGCTCAAACGCATCGTCCAAGAAAAGGTAGATTCGGAGGAATTGCGCCCCCGGACTCGGAGATCCTCTGCTTTTTTCGCGGATCGGGATAAAGATGTTACATGCAGACAATAAAGGACGACCGGGACTTCTCGCGCCGATTACGTCACACAATAAACTCGAATTTGCAACCTGAAAATTCAGTTTCATGGAGAGACCCTAAGCGAATAGAGTATGTGGCCGTATCGAACGAGAGAAAAAAGGGAATGGCCAACACCAATGTGCCATCCGCAAGCGCAGTCAGCACGTCCCATGGTGCTACATCCTCTACCACTAACGCCAACGACACCGGAAGCATCTCCTCCGACATGACGCCTCTTATTACCAGAGCGGTGAGCGCCGCTAATCCTAATATTTCTTCGAGCATGACCGCCTCCAATCATCACCGTAGAGCCGTCACCACTTCTTTGTCCGATTTGAGAGACCTGGAGGAGCCGTAAGAAACCAACCTTCCCATTACCATTATCGATTTAATGGAGAGACAAGAAGTTCTTGCCAAAACTCATACGGACATGGACACAACTCATAAGGAGCCTCTTCAACGTTTTTCTCCAGAAGTCGCTCCGCTTCAACGTTCGCTCCCGAAGTCGCAACATTCTCCCTCGTGAGCCGCCACCTCCTGCCAAAGGATTGTGCCGTAGCCGCCACGCCTTCCTCGCCAAGTATCGTGTCGAGCCGCCACTCCCCCGCCGAGGATCATGATCGCAGCCATCCATGGTTTGTAGTCATGGCCACCTTTTGATCCATACCGCCAAAAGCTCGTGGACGTGGACAGTTTACTCGCTCGTTTGTTGATACAAACAAAGCTTCACCATAGCAACAATTACTACAAAGTCAGGAAGAAGGATGCAAGATGGCGATATCTTTATCATGGTCGATCCACCGACCATACCGTATAGAAATATGTAATCCACACTTGTGACCGAGGCTCTACACTTTAATCCCTTCACCTGTCAAAGCTCAAAAGACACGGCCAACCAAAAGTCATAACCACGACAAGGTCATCTACTCTTCAAGGGTGTAGCGTAAGAAATCAAGACCACTCTGCCTAGGAAGGAGCCCGCAACACTTTACGAGGCCGCGGCGGATCCCAAGCCTCGGCTTTGAGAAAAAACAACTTCGGTAAACTAAAGAGAAGTGAGACTGGGATCGCTTCATTGTACTCCATCCCGAAACCCATCAAAGACTCCAAAAGCAATCCACGTAGATACATTCACATATCCTGCCACGTCATGGGATTCATGGTATATAACCGAGGACCGCCACCGCATCCTGCCCATGTAATAGTCCAAAATTCCGTAAGATGGTTCAAAGGATGCTTGGAAAGAAGTCCTTAAAGACTTGATAGCAACACATTGGCAAATGTAACGTCTCTCAACTCATGTATTTCACCCAATGGCTCCGGAAGATTTTGACCATACAAGCATCCATAGCATATCATCATCGCAATCAAAGTCTAGGTACCATATAACCTAAAGTCAAGGATGAACCAACAACGCAACCACAATCTCCAAGATTAGCTCCCGACATTATTTCATCCATCCATCCCAAGAGCGCAATGGAGTTTGCAAATTTTGAAATTCACCGGAGAGGTTAGATACTCGTTCTTTCCGGGAGTCGAACCTTATTACACATTCGGAGAAGATCGATGGTACCGTTGGGTGGATATATGCGAGAACCTACCTTGAGTTCTCCCGGCTTGCCTTTGTTATTGATTATAACTATTGGAGATTGCTTTGATTGCCATTAATGCTCGCTCTACCACCGCTAACGAATGACGAAGAGGAGCCAGATGCTGCAGATGAAAGCACGGAGCCGGATGAACAACAAAAACAGAAGAAGGTCGATTCCCCTTTTCATACGAACGCATTTTCTAGAGTTTGAACAGAATAAGGATTCCTTATTGCTCCATGAATGGGAATAGATGACTAGGCGCACCACACTCATGCTCCATAATCGAACAAGTAGTGTGCCAATATCTCCGCTCCGTGATCGAACCAAATAGCCAAGCCAAAGACGAGGAACACCGGGCTCTCAACCTACAACGCTCCATGGATCCAAAGACTCGTGGTCAAGCTAACTCTACATGGCTCCACTCCGTAGTCCAAGACTCGGGTGGTCGCCGCTTCCATGGCTCCAAGACTCTATGGTTAAGTTAGCGCCAACGCTCCAACATTCCGTGATCCAACCGACAAGCCTTCCAAGTGCTATTTCCACTGCTCACGAATCGAGCCATCACATTCACCACCATCACCATTTGTAGCCAAAGTTCCGGTGCCACCATCATCATTTGCAACCAAGTTCCATCGCCTTCATCACTATTTGGTAGTCGAAGTTCCAACACCATTTTCACCATTCCACGGATCAAGCTTGATTTCCACCATCCCATGGATCAAGCCGCTTCACCATTCCACGATAGAATCGAATCAGTTTCCACCATTCCATGGACTGATTGCCACCATTCCATGGATCGAAGCCGTTTCCACCATCCCATGGACCGAAACGCTTCACCATTCCACGAACTTGCCGCTTCCACCATTCCTGCTGATCAAGCGTTTCCACCATTCCATGGACTCGAGCCAAGCGCCATCTCCATACATGTCCCGTGACTCCAGCTGCCTAGCGTCATCCACCGATCCGCGGACCAAGTTGCGGTGCCATCTCGCCCAGCACCCTATGGCAAGCCGAAGTTACGCAAAGTCGCCAATACAAGGATCATGGATTCCCTCATGCCTCCCGCCAAAGGTTAGACAAATTATCCCTGGCAATCTCTTCATGACTTGCACTTTTGATTTTTATATTTGTCTGTCACCATCTCATGTTTACCCCGCAACAATGCCACTGTTACGAGCTAAGCAGAGGACTTAATGTTGATGGTGGTTTTTGGCTCGGGGCTAAATTTGTAAAAGTCTATCTACCTGACCGGCATCGATGTAGTAAAATTGATATTCTATATTCCGCTGGGAATTTGAGAATATATCAAAATCGACGAGTACATATGTCTCTCTTCGTATGATATCGAAACTCAAGCTCCTGGATGAACTGTTCACTAGTATAGAGCCTAATGAGTGTATAAGCTCCTAGCTGCATTACTCACAAATATCGGAGCCTACTTTTTTGTGCTTATGTTCCCCGGCAGAACCCTTAATATTGGTATGGCATGGCGGATTTGTGTTCACTCGCAGCAGAGTAGCACGGACCTCCAAGTACCAAGGTTAAGACCCTTGCACAAAATTCTCGCCGGTAAAGCAAAGAATAAATGAGAGTCGCGGGAGTAGGAGCAACAATGAGGGAGCGTGGCCATGCCATAGGCTAACCGGCGCCACTTGGCCACGCCCCATGCTACCTAATCGGCCCTTACTCCTTCGTCGACCAATCAGGTCGCTTTAAACCTGCCACACTCCCATGAGTTGTGGCTGGGCCCATACCTGTCGGCCCCTCTCCTTCCTACCGACCAATCAGGTCACTTTAAAATGTGCCACGAGAACTAGAGGTGTGGCTGCGCCTTATGTTTGGCCAGCCCCTTTTCTTGACAAATCAAGTCGCTCTAAACTCGCCACCATACATTAAAGGCCAAACGCACCCTATCGCGTCACCATACTAACCGGCAAGCCAAACGCGCGCCACAACAATATATTAATCGCATACCAACATGCCACGCCGGCTAGAATATGCAAGCTGTGCCACTCGCCGGCAAGAACATGCCAATGCGCCACAAATGAACCATACATAATCCACTTTCTATTCGTGGCATGCCACACGGCCCAATTAGGATTTCATGATCAAACAAATACTTTTTAGCCGAAACCCTAATTTTTGGTAACAGTCCACAACATGCCACGAGAGATACTTTACCCTTGGCCATGCCACCAAGCCCTAATCCACTTTCTATTACGTGGCCAATGCCAAACGTGGCCTAGCCTCACAAACGCCAAGCCCTAACTTTGGTCATAGTCCACCAAATGCCTGAGACATTTGGCCCATGCCGTCAAGCCCTAACTTTCATTACGGCGCCAAATCCTATCCTTGGCCACGCAGCCAAGTCCTAACTTTGGCCACGATTCCAAATCCTAGCCTTGGCCATGCCGCCAATCTCTAACTTTGGCCACGGTGCCAAATCATATGCTTGGCAACACCGCCAAGCCCTAACTTTGGCCACGATTCCAAATCATGGCTTGGCCACGCCGCCAAGCCCTAACTTTGGCCACGACGCCAAATCATAGCCTTGGCCATGCCGCCAAGACCTAACTTTGGCCACGACGCCAAATCCTGGCCAGCCATGTTCAAGCCCTAACTGTCGCCAAACCCTAGACTTGGCCACGCCGCCAAGCCAAATCTAGCCCTAACTTTGGCCACAACGCCTTAGACTTGGCTACGCAGAGCCTATGCGCAGCCATGCCACAACGCGCACGCGGCATGCCACCATGTCGTAGGCGATGCCACTACACCGCGGCTCGTTATTCCATTAACAGGTGCCAACAGAATGTGGCCATAATCAACGACTACCCTTCCTCATGAGATGCAATCTCAGCCATCCAAGTTCGCCACCGAGCTGACAGACTTGTGGCAAGTTTTAGGCAACCAGCCGCTGAAATCTAGTGGTCATGGCTACGCCAGGCGCCACTTACATCACGTGCCACCGGTATGCACGAGCTATGCCAGCCATGCCGCATGATGCCACGGCATACACCAAAACGCCATCTGCGCCATTATAAGACGCCAACACAAGGTAGCTATAATCAACGGCTACCCTTCCTCATGAGATGCGATCTCGCCCATCGAAGTTCGCCACCTAACTTAACAAGACTTATGGCAAGTTTTAGGCGACCGGCCAAGACGAGCCTAATAATATCACATGCTATTTTCCTACGGCAAGCCTCTTGATTTTAACTTGCCACACGAGCAAATGCTACATGTTTTCCACGAAACACTCGAGACATCAAATATGTCACAAATTGGGGGATACTCATGTGGTATTGATCGGTTTTACAACGTGCAATACGCCCGTTATAGAAAGTGTCATAAAGTAGGACAATTAATCATAAGAAGTACCTGGTGTAAACGGATCCACTTCCTTCATCATGGAAGCATGGGTTTCGGCGGTTATACGTTACTCCATTCTTCCACCACTCAATCGCTTTCCACTTCCTACGAGAGAGTACGTTTAATATGACTTGTATAAATAGGTCACCTATTTCCACCAAATGACAGTTTGGTTTGAAACATCACAAGATTCAGAATCACCAAAGAACCGATACCTTTCATTCCGTTCCACTTTCTCGATACAAGTCATAAAAACATCCACACCTTGTAATCAACTATTTTGGTCTCAACACTTTCTTCGCTTCCTCCCTAAGACCAACCCTTCTCCTTCACTTTGTGACGAAGCAAGCCTCGAACAGCCATTTTGGTTTAGGCCAGGATTGTCAGATTGATCTCTCGAATCAAAAGTACTCCTGCAGTTGCATTGTTTAGGGTTTAGATTCGTTTCTCATCCACACACCCAAAATTACCCAAATCGGCAGAAACAGTTTTCACCCACAAACACAAGTAAATAGGAATTAACATTTGTGTATTTTACTTTTAATTATAATTGCGGAAATAGAAAAGCAAAAGACACAACAAGATTTTGTTAACGAGGAAACCGCAAATGCAAAAACCGGGACCTAGTCTAGAATTGAATACTTAATTAAGCGCTATACAAAATCAAACCAAATTCGTATAGTTGAGACCAAGCAACTAAACCTATAGTTCACCTAGTTTCCTCAGTATCCTAGCGCCTCCAACTTGCAGTAAGTCACGCACTTGGAACAATTCTTTTGGTTCGTATTCCAAACAGTAAAGGAACAACAAATTTGTTCGGTAACAACTCTTTTCAAACAAAGTGATGTTAGTATGACAAAAGCTCTTCCGTTTAACCAATAAACTCCTTTGTCGGGTCCGAGATCTATCTAAAAATACAACTACCAAAGTAGTTGGGTTTAGATTTTGCAATCAATATCTGAAGTCACAAAGACAATATATTGATGCCGATCTACTCAACTAATCAATCACGATTATCACAAAGATAAACCTATTATAGTTGAACCCCTCCAGCTGAATCAAGTATTGTGCACACCAAAGATTATGAACCCAAAGTCTTCTTGTCTTCAAATCTTCTTTGATCTTTAATAAACACTCGATACAATCAATCTTGAATCTCTTGTGATCAATCACCACGTAACTGAGTCTCGTTAATGTTGGATTATCACAAGACGCCTTTAGATCTACAAACGGTTCTAAAGATCCCGTCAACACTTCGATCTAGTTTGAGTGAATCTTTATATCAAGAGAAGATTCCTAAGCATAAGCAGACTAGGTGCAATCAAAGTTCAACAACCGTTAGTCAATCAAATCAATCGAAAACTAATAACACTGCAATTATCTAGTTTCCCAGCAACGGTACTCGTAAAGCTTCCCAATCCCAAAGAAGTCTTTAAAACGAGCGGTCGTAAGAGATTTCACCTAATTAGGGTACTTTCCTCTCCGAATAGACGGCTCCACCAGAGACAAACAAATCAGATATTTTTGCTGGCTCTGAGGATTAGTTTGGTAGAAATGCAAACTTATGTTTTTATAGACAAAGGAAGTTTGGACACCAAGGAATTTCCAAAACCGAATATTCTCAAAGATATGCAACATAAAATCGGTTTTCATAATTCATGGAAATGCACTGTCCAAATATTGACCGAAATCTCACTAGAAAATCTCCAATTAGTAAATGCACATTACTAATTTTTATTCTCCAGAGATATGCAATTAATTGCTGGAAATTAAATAGCATATATATAAAAACTACGAAACCTTAATTAAAAGATTCTCAATTTATTTCGATCCTGGGATTTTCCTTTAGCTATTAAGGAATATCTTTGAACAATAAAAGATAAGATTTACTGCACATGTTCAAAGTATGTCGACATCTTTACTTTGTAAATCCTTTTTCATATTTACAATCTTGGAACCGACTTGCCACACTTCCAAACAAGTTGAGAATTGGTTTATCTGACTTCCAAGAACTATGTGATTGATTATCCTATCAAATCACCAATCACGGGTTTAACGGTTCTACCAAAACAAGTTTCGGTTCTACCTCCATGTGAGTCTGGACTTAGTCACTCTAGTTACCAAAACTTGGTTGACTAGGTACTAAGATCGGTTCCCACATATTTATGGTAAATACTTGTATTCGGTTGCACAAGTCATAGGATCGGTTCCCCAATTACTAAAAACTTGTTGCACCTCTTACAAGGATCGATTCCCCACTTGTGATCGGTTGCACCTCTTACTAGGATCGGTTCCCAAATGACTAGATTAAAGTTGCACCAATTACAACGTATCGATAATACCATCTTGAGTGATTACTTAAGATCGGTTTCACTAATAAAAGTCATATACCAATACAAAAGTCAGGCCTTGTGAATAGTTTTACCAAGATACATAAATAAGTTTATGAGCGGTTATACTAAACACACATATTGGTAATTCCAGAGATATGCAATGAATAACAATACAAATAAGCCTAGCGATTTCCCTTTCGATTCACAAAACAAATTTATGAATTTACTTCCTTTAAACGAATGTAAAAACATTGTTTCCTAGGAAGAAATCTTCACCCATACCCATACATAATCACAATAGCATTCATACAATTATGTCGATGTCTTATATACAAAGTTTAGAGGATAAGCAATAAACTTCGTATTGTATTCCTTAATAATATGTCTAACTAGAGTATAATCATTCATAGCTTCGCAGTTATGTTTTCAATATGCACGACTTGAAAGATACGTTAGGGAATGAAACAGTTCAAGTCAAATATTACTAACCTCAAGAGGAAGGATGATGTCGTTGTTGTAGCTCCTTACTTCTTCACATTCTTCAAGTATTCACGTAATACTTGGAAGTCTCATATCCTAATACTTTCAAGCTAACCTATACGAAGTTGACTCTAGTATATAATCAAGCGACTCTTTAAATGAGTTTTGATTCACTAAAATATGACAACCAAACTTGACATGCCAACGCTTGGTGGGTTCAACCGAGCTATGCTCTAACAATCTCCCCCTTTGTCAATTTTAGTGACTCAAAACTCTTACATCATATGGATAAACAAATTACAAGAATTCATTATACTCATACGCTTGATTCCAAGTTCAACAGCACGATAACCTGCATTAAATTCAATCCTTAAATGTCGTTGTTGACATTATAATAACAAAGCTAATACTCCCCCTAAAGGTGAGATAGGTAGATTTTCAATCCGGACGTCTTTTTTATTTCCATGTAGTCCCTCATAACTACAATCATATGATATGTGACTCCCCCTCAGTCTATGCTTTCAATCTTTTCGTTAGATAAAACGTTTTAGCACCATTGTCATTTCCCTTAGTGAATCAAACATCACTTGTCTACTCCATATATTTCTCCCCCTTTTTGTCACAAAATGACAAAGGTACGAGCAAATAAAGGACAAACCGAAATGATCTTACAAATCTTACAAAAAGATTTTGCAAACATATAAGAGTTAAGCACGAGGGTTTTGCATACCATTTTAGATAACCAATATCAAAACCGAAACTACAAGTAATTTGGTTTTAATATGTTATCAAGGAAAAAATTGGCCGAAGCAATTTTCCCTAATAGTTTCGCAAATTAAAATTGACTAAGCACCTTAGTTCGTTTGTTAAACCGATTGTACAAATACAATCGTTTATTCAATAAGACCAAAATAAAGATCAGAATTAACTTTATTTTTCTCATCAGGTTCTAATTATTCTCAATAATAACTTAGACCTTTCACTTTTAAACAAGACAAGTACTAGGTTAGTTAACTAGTAATTCTTGTTAAGGCATTCGATTAGACTTGAATAACCGAAACCTCCACTTTGATAAGTCTAACTAAGATCTGAATTAACTTAGTTTCTCTTATCCGGAAATCACTTGGACTAAAGAAATGATCCCGAAAACCTTTTGTTAAGCCATAAACAATTCATACAAACTAAATAAATCAACTTGCATAATTATTTATCTTAACCGGAAGCAATTGAAATAAACATAGACATTATAACACCGCAATTGCACCGAAATTTTGTAAGCCTAAACAATTGATATCAAACCATAACGAAAGATAACAATAGTTTTTCTTAACCGAAAACAATTGAATCACACTCATACATCCATACACAAATAATGGAATAAACATCAATTGTACCGAAATTTTGTTAAGCAAAAGCGATAAATATATGCAATAAAATCAGGCTTTTCTTAAAAAGGAAAACGATTAACTAACAAATTCGTTACCTCAAATTCCGCATCCTCTTCTCTCCAAAAAGATATGTCATTAAGCGCAAGTTCACTTAGAACTCTACCCCGTTGTGTTGTGTCCTCCCGCCAAAACAAAAGAACAACAACAAAAGGCAACCTTGAATCGGTTTTAACTAATGCGATGCAAAAGTTGAAACCCTGAAACACATATGCTTTTACGCTAAACCAAAAATGATTCAACATATTGTGACTTTTTCACACATGAGTTTCAATCGGAACCCCTTATGATCCTTTGATAGAGCCTACCATCATGGGCTAGAAATCAATCTAGCTAAATCAAAAAGTCACCCAAACCATAAGGGTTCACACATATGAGATCGAATATTAAGGTAATAAAACTGAAATCAAACATCCCATAAACATACATAGCAATAATATAAAGCATTCCAAAGACAAAGCTATGTAACCTGAAAACTATCACATGAAAAATTATAAAATAATAATTTTATTCATAAATAAAGATAGTTTTATTCAAAATAGACTTTACATAAATCAAAACTAATGTCTATTTTTCTTGAAGATAAATATTAATCTTCACTTGTTTGCTCATCAGATTCTTCAGATTTTTGTTCTTTTTCGTCTCTTATTAACTCATCATTGATCAATAGGATTACTTTAAGAGTTTCTGGATCATTTCTATAGGCAAAGGCTAACTGTCTTTGAATACAGTTTAGTTGTCTCCCAAGACGTAGAATGTGAAACATGAGATCTCCAATGCTATAGATCTTATCAGCTGAGATATTAGATCCCTTATGAGTTCTACTCATTCGATTGATAATCCCTTGAAAGACAGTTTTAATGTCGTTCCCATCTCTGAAGTTATTCCCCATAGTGTTTTCACACAATTTGGTGATGAGACATGGGTATCCAAGATTTCTATGGAAAGCAATGGGATCGGTGGATTCAACGATTTTAATCATTTGATTGATAATCACTGCACATATATCAATTTGCTTTTTTCCTTCAAGTAGGTAGTATACAAACTCAGCAAATTCCTTACTCCATTCGAAGAGTCTCTCGTGCAAGCAAAGAGAGTTGCTACTGAAAATGCGGGGGTCTAACAACCACACCCAACAATTCGTTTGGCAATCTGAGAGAACTTACTCCAATATACTTTCTAGAGAATCAACTAGACAGTCAGACTCAATCTAGAGTAAAGTATATCAAAGAGTACAATATCTCGATCTTTCGATTTAATTCTTACTCAAGCAAATAGAAATCTGCGAGTCTTAATTAAATACAAGAGAGATAACTTGGATGGTACCAAAATATCCAAGTTTCAATCAATGTAAATCAACAACCAAAGGTTGGATATTCTAATTGATTGATCTAACGCACAACCTGTGATATTTCAATTATATAACAAAATTTAATGTGGAAAAGATATAACACAGACACCAGAATTTTGTTAACAAGGAAACCGCAAATGCAGAAAAACCCGGGACCTAGTCCAGATTGAACACCACACTCGTATTAAGCCGCTACGCATTGTCCTACTACCAAATAACTTCGGAGTAGACTATAGTTGAACCCTAATCAATCTCACACTGATTCAAGGTGCAGTTGCGCTCCTTACGTCTCTGATCCCAGCAGGATTACGCACTTGATTCCCTTAGCTGATCTCACCCACAACCAAGAGTTGCTACGACCCAAAGTCGAAGACTTGATAAACAAATCTGTCTCACACAGAAAAGACTATAGGATTGAATAAATCTATCTCCCATGTAAATACCCAAGAGTTTTTGTTCCGCTCTTTGATAAATCAAGGTGAACATGAACCAATTGATAAACCGGTCTTATATTCCCCAAGAACAGCCTAGTATTATCAATCACCTCACAATAATCTTAATCGACTAGCGAAACAATATATTGTGGAATCACAACCGATGATACGAAGATGTTTGCGATTGATTTTTTATCTTGCCTATCAGTGATATAAATATCAAGCCAATTATACAATTGCGCTCGTACGATAGATACGACAAGATCATATCACACAACTACAAGAGAAATAGTATCGTTCTGGCTTCACAATCCCAAATAAACCTTATTCATATTAACCTTATTTATCTTAACCATAACTAGTTCAAATGAAACTAGTTAAAGAGTTGTTCAATTGCATAGAAGACACAATCGAAACAAAATCGGTTTGATTCACTTGAATCAATCATGAAAATTATAGCCATGGTTTGCAGTTGCATTCTTATGATTTAAATGTTTAAGTTCATGAACAGACCGATTTGATAAAATAACCAGCTTAAGTATGTGTACCTAAGCAACCGGATTTTGAGTTTGTTAAGTTTCCAAACTCTGCAGAATTTTTCGGTTCGAAAACTTCCGCTTAAGGTGACTAGTTTAGGAGTTTGTAATTCCCAAACCCAACAGATATTTTCGGTTCGAAAACTTCCTCTAGTATGCGTACCGGTATGCACACTTAAGGTGACTAGTTTAGGAGTTTCTAATTCCCAAACCAGCAGATATTTTCGGTATACACACATACGCATACTTATCTTGTCACCTTCACCAATTTGGTATACACACATATGCATACACTTGGCTCCCGGTTTATGGATTTATACACTAATGTGCAAACACACTATATATGCTTATATCCAAAGATGGTTATATCATCAACTCCACATTCCAATCATTGAAACATTCTTAGAGGATGACAATAATCATTTTCACACACTATTAGCATCAAAGCAATTTTCAAGTTATTGAAATGTCAAAATGACTTTCGTCACGAGTAAAGATGAACATGGCTAAAGCGAAAGCTTGCCAACACATATTTCGAGAAATATGGAAGCAAGATATACTCGGCTCGAAATCTCAAATGTGTATAGTTGAAAACTATATCGTAAATACGACTTATGTCTCAATATAGAGTAAAAATAGACCTTCCTAGTGATAGATGAGTTTAAGTCTCCACATACCTCTTTGTCGATGAAGTTCCACAAGCTCCCCTTAGTAGTTTTTCATCTTCAAATGATGAACGCCGAGAGATCTAAGCTCAACTACACTATCTATGTCCTAGTCCGAGATATCTATAAATAGGCTAGAAATCAAGACTTATAGTTTTGATCACTAACATTGGCAAACATGCTTGAGATAGCAACGCATGCGAGTTCGACCGAGCAATGCTCTAACAATCTCCCAATTTGTCAATTTTAGTAGCAAAACTATCAATACATATGGATTACAAAATAAATAAAAATTGTAGCTTCTCGTCCACATGCTTGATTTCCTTGGCAACACGACTCGAAATCTTCGTCAATTCCAAGTACTCCAATGATTCCAAAGGTTGTAAGTTTAGCATCATCGTTGTTGAGTATTCGTAGCTATAACAATGAGAAAACAAATGCTCTCAATCATTGTTATACAGTTTCATAGTATTATTACATAATATCAAAGTTCAATTGTATCACAACTTTGACAACACTACTATGGTGATATGTATCACTCCCCCTGAGTCAATACTTTATCTTAACATGAAAACCTCTCCCCCTTACATAATGATCCGTAAACCATATGTATTTGTAGTGTGAACTACACATTAATTCTCCCCCTTTTTGTCAATAAAATCGGCAAAGGTACGAAAATTAGTGGGATCCTAATGAAATTTCCACGGAGATACTTCATGACCAAAGGTGTATTATGAAAAGGCGAGGGTATCCAAATATACCTCAAGCTAAAAATTTTCTTACCTATAAGTCCTTTCTCCGAAAGTGATTGTCTATGGACAGAGTCGATACAATGCAACTAATCGGTTCACACTTCTTGTGATCGTATATGGATACGAGATCGAGACAATACAACAATGAAGTATGTTACTTGATAAAAAGGTTCGGACTTAACCAAACACAATAGGATTCACTTATCAAGTAAATAGGAATTAACGTTTGTGTGATTTACTTTAATTATAATAAAAACAATTATAAGGCGGAAATATAAAGTAAATGACACAGCAAGATTTTGTTAACGAGGAAAACCACAAATGCAGAAAAACCCCGGGACCTTGTCCAGAATTGAATACTCTCAGGATTAAGCCGCTACACAAAATTACACCAACTTCGTATAGTTGAGACCAAGCAACTAAACCTATAGTTCACCTAGTTCCATCTGTATTCCCACGCCTCCAACTTATAAATAAGTCACGTACTTGGAACAATTCCTTTGGTTCGTATTCCTAACAGTAAAGGAACAACAAATCTGTTTGGTATCAACTCTCTTCAACCAAGTGATATGAGTCGGACAAAGGCTCTTCTGTTTATCTTAATATAAACTTCTTCGTCATCAGGTCCTTAGATCCATCTTATGTTCAATTACCAAAGTAATCGTTAAGATTTTGCAATCAACACTCTTAATCCAAAGAATTTTGTTGATGCCGATCTACTCAATTAATCAATCCAATTGTATCACAAGGATAAAACCGATTATTAATTGGATCCTCTTTTTACCGAAACAAGTATTGTGCACACCAAAGATTATTTATAATACAAAATAAAATAGGTTTTTTTGCTTGGACGGACGGATAACATTTTGAGAGACAAACATGTGATCCGACCATCACAGTCTCATCCCAGCCAAAGACATCTAGCGGCCACGATGTTTGTAACCTCCTTCCATTATGGAGATATTGATAACCCTCTTAATTAATTCCTCATCAATTAAAACTATAATGTGCCATTAAAAAAATAAAGTGAAAAATTAAATGTTACTCCAACCATAGAAAATAATAAAAAAATCTTTAAACCATATCTTTAAAAAATCAAATTAGCATGCCTCACCAATCTGCAAAATACAAACAACGTATTCCCTTAATAAATCGAATAATTTTCATTATGGAGAAGACGAAAAAAAAAAACAAAGAATAATTTTATTATAAATCGGAAAAAAAAAAATTCATCATACTCATTGTATAAAGGGAATAATCAAAAGCAAATAAATATCCAAAAAATGACTCACCAAAAATTTACGCTTACATCGTAGGCCTGATTTTATTTTTCGCAACCGAGTAAAATATAATGCAAAAAAAAACTTTAGAATAATTTTCTAGCATACATAGCAAATGTATTTTTGACTAAGACGTTTAACCTATCGAAAAATGAACCATATTTTCACCCATAAAAAATTTACCATTCTTTGGAACAGTTGAGCATTTTTGATCAATATACACTGATCGTTATTATTTGATGTGTCTCAGCTAAGGAAAATCCAATGGATCGCAATGGTACTTTAAAAACTCAAACAAACCAAATGTCTAGGATGACAAAAGGAAGTCATGAAAAATCAAATAAGAAACCGCGTCGACGAAACATATATGACCCAGAGTATCTATTGAATAATGAGGCATACTGATACTTGGAATCCGTGAAGCGAGATGAAATGGAACGGATGGTTCCCTGCCATAATTTAGACCGGGGCACCCGTTGGGGTGGTCTAAGTCTAAAGCCAACAAGGGGATAACACAACTTATCAAGGTACATTAAACAATATTGTGACGAATTGAGACGACGATATCGAAGAGAGGATATCAATGTTTCTTTGAGGAGGAAGATGAAGGAAAAGCCATGCATCATCATCTATATGCATAATTATTGATGATTCGGGAAGAGAATGAAAGAATGGATTTGAGGCTTCGTCGAAACCGAAAGGACTTGTGATCATACCGAAATGTAACCACCAGAGCATATGGATAACGAAAACAGGACGATAGTCCCAGCTATTGATGAAGAATTTCCGGGAGGATGTAAACTGCTCATCAGATGAAGATTCAGCATAATAGTCTTAATACAACACAAATCAGTATCATAGATTATCAATATACGAGGATCGGAAATGAATTCATTATTTGAGGCAAAATAAAACAGAATTTTTATAAAAATTTACTATTTTAAGTTTAAACAATATCGTGAGGAATTGTTAAACTATTATTTAAGCGTAATCGAATTTATAATTATTTGGATTAAGATTTTCATGTCTACAAGTTCCCATGAGTCGAATTAAGCCTCATAGTGTGTGGTAATTATTAAGATCATTATAACAAAAAAATTATTCTGTCACATACCGTGCCGTTACGGCAAGGGTTATTTCTAGTGAACCCACAAATCATCTTGAATATCTTTTTCGTCTTCAAATCGTCTTAGATCTTCAATAAACAGCTGCACACCCTTAGCTATTAAGGAATAACTTTGAACAATTAAATAATAAACATTCACAACATGTGTTCAAAGTATGTTGACATCCTTACTTTATAAGTTCTCTTTCATACTTACAACCTTGAAACCGATTTTCCACACTTCCATACTAGTTTAGAATTGGTTCATCTGACCTTCAAGAACTATGTGATTGATCAAATAACATTCAATCACAATCATGGGTTTAACGGTTCTACCAAAACAAGTTTCGGTTCTACCTCCATGTGAAACCTGTGCATAGTCACACTAGCTTTACGAAATTCGGTTGTCTAGGTACTAGGATCGGTTCCCCACATATATATGGTATCTAACTTATATGTGTTGCACATGTCCATAGGATCGGTTTCCCTTTTCCTAAAAACGTGTTGCACATGTCCATAGGATCGGTTCCCCTTTCTGCTATCAACCTTGTTGCTCCTCATACAAGGATCGGTTCCCCTTTGTGATGTATTGCACCTCTTACTAGGATCGGTTCCCCTTTTCCCAGATTTGGTCAGACATAAAATCACAAACCCGGTCATACAATCTCAGGTGATTACTTAAGATTGGTTTCACTAATAAAATTCATACCAATACGTAAGTCAGGCCTTTGTGAATAGTTTTACCAAGAACACAAACAAGTCGTGAGCGGTTATACTCAATCACAGATATTGGTTGTTCATAAGATAAGCAATGAATAACAAAACTAATAACACGTGGCAATTTCCTTTTCGGTTCACAAACAAGTTTATGAACTTACTTCCTTAGAACACATGTAGAACACTGTTCCCTAGGATGAAATCCTCACCTCATACCCATACATAATCACAATAGCATTCAAATGATTATGGCGATGTCTTATCTACAAAGTTTAATGGTTAAGCAATAAACCTCGTATTGTATTCCTTAATACTATGTCTATCTAGAGTTCAAACATGCTTCGCAGTTTTTTTTCTTCAATATGCACGACTTGAAAGATACGTTAGGGAATGAAACCGTTCAATTCAAATATCACTAACCTCAAGAGGAAGGATGATTATCGTCGTTGTAGCTCCTTACTTCTTCACATCTTCAAGTCTTCACAATACTTGTAACATCTCAAATCCTAATACTTTCAAGATAACCTATACGAAGTTGACTCTAGTACATAATCAAGCGACTCTTAACATGAGTTTTGATTCACTAAAATATGACAACCAAACTTGACATACCAACGCTTGGTGGGTTCAACCAAGCTAGGCTCTAACAAACTGTGAGTACCAAAAATATGTTGTGCCACGTGGCACAACATTAAAGGTGGATCAACTTATTATGTAACAACGACGCACCTACATCTTTTCTAAGTATGCTTAGTTGTGAAGCTATCTCCCACAACGTGTGGCTCACTATTAAAGGAGGGAGTAACAAAGTAAGCTACAACGGACTACGCCAAATCACTACCAAGATTGTTTAAAAGTTAAGCAATGTGGTGTAGTGTAGGCACATGGGTGTGTCTGTCTGTCAGAGGTATCTGAGCAGTCTTGTAGCGCCCCCTAAGCTAGCAGCTGACTAATCCAAGAGATTAACTAAATAAAGAGGCACTAAGAATCTAAATCATTTACTTAAACATTCAATTTAGAAATCTGCTACAAAAACTTAACCCAAAACTAGCCCCGCTCAGAAATATATATATATATACAAGGATTCCTCTCAAATGATACAATACAATAGTCATTTGGTTTACAAATAAAATATACAACATAATAAACATAGCAGAAGTTAATCAACTTGTGAACTCAACCCTTGAAGCTTTCGCTGCGCAACTCTGATCTGTCACTGAAACTAAAAGTGGGAATGGGTGAGCACATCATCCCTAAAAGGGGTGCCCAGTAGGAATAACATTTAACTTTTAAGTAATCATTGAAATGATTTGAAAACAATTCATGTTTTCCCTAACACTAAAACACAATCAATTCACAGAGTAAACATTCATGTATATGGAACTAACTCCTTCCAAACAATGTACTACTATGGTTATTCAGCCTCAACCTACATAGCTAATATGGTGATTCAGCCTCCACCTAGTTATTGCATAAAAGCTCGAAAGTAAGTAGATATAAATGAAGGAGCAGTATCCTATATACCACGGATGGAAATTCTCATTTCCAAGCAATCAAATGGAAATTCTTATTTCCCAAACAATTCATAAAGACAAAAGAAGCATTGACCTGAGCCACTAACAACATCACCTGCATCCCAGTTATGTACCAACAACACCTCTAACTTCACATTCTTGCACTCTCAGTTCTTCAGACTCAATCCAAGTTTCACTCTCCTCACAATGTTACTAACTCATTCATACCATAACACTAAGACTAAGACTCTATCTGCACTTCAGTAGAGATCATATTCTCTTCATGTTACCTAATAATTTCCTCCACCAGTTTCACTAGCAACTCTAACCCCTGTATCATCTGTTCATCTACATCAACACCACTATGACCTCACTACAACCACATAATCACCAAATGTAGTTTAACTTATTCATTCATGCACCACCAGATCATTCAGAATACACATAAAACAAGTAAATTCTTCATCAACATCTTCTCACTCACTATACAACAACCCAACAGCCACACTAAAGCTACCACCATTACTACTTCCTTGCTAACTAATGTCAACACCACTTCTAAAACTCAGTTTCTGTTTCATCCTCAATATGTACCAACCCCTGTAGATCAATATAAACCTAAACCCCAACCAATACATCTCCATTTTATATCAACACAATTCTTAACTTCATAAGCATTCACATAATCTTAATAATGAACAGAAATAATTCTTCCAAATCAATTAAGTAAAACAATTACCTCAGAATGCATTCAATCAAGCATTTGAAACTGAATTCTTATTTACTTGTCTCAATTCAATATACCATCTCAAACCACCACCATATTTCATTTTCTACATCTGTGATTTCTCAATTCATTTACATCTCCTTCTTAACTTAAATTACCAATTTCAACCAATTAAGTTGTCTTACAACAATTCTTATTCTTCCATCTCAGTATCTTCTCGATTCCCAATCAATTCCTTCATTAGAAACACCACCAACATGACACATTCATTCATGTAAACTACAACTCATATAACCACTACCACCAACAACATTCAACCTACCTCCCTGTAACTCATCTTCTGCTCAAATCCTCAATTCAAACAACATACAACAATTATAAAGTTCAATAACTCAAAAGAAAGGAAATTTAATCCAACTCAATTCAAGAAGAAGAAATTACCTCAAAACAGTTGCCTTCAAACTCTTCTTCTCCCACTGCAGTTCAATCCATGAGCTCTAAATCCAAATTTACTTGAAACCCTAAATCAATTCTTAATCATCTTTTCCTAATTCGAGTTCACAGCATCAACCAAATCTTCAATTTGATTAAACCCATCTTTTAACCTCTTCTTATCAATCTTTAATCAAATTCATGAAACCAATTTCGCGGAAACCCTAATTATCTTCAATCTTAAATTAACACTCAAAACACCAATTAAGAACAACCCATCTTCTAACTTCTCTTTGTTCACCTTTAATCGAATTCTTGACCAATTACAGAAACCCTAATTATTCACTCTTTCATCAAAACCACTTCCAAGCTTCAATTAAACAATAACCCTTTGTTCTTCAATCAACCATAACTTTAAATCTCATCTTTAAATCTTCGAACTTAAATCAAATCTATAAACCCTAGTTTTGTTCCTCGCGATTCGAACCCAAACGTTTCGCTCCATAATTAACAACCATACCATCTTCTCCATCACCTAATCAGCGTCATCAAGAGATTCTCTTAATTCAATCTCACTCAAAATTCACAAAACCCTCACAGGTGAAGAACGGGAGAAGAAAAAGAAAAGAAGAAGAAATAAGAAAGGAGAAGAAGGAAAGAATATGAGCTTATCTGCTCGATTGGTGCTGATAAGACCAACGAAAAAAATGATACAGGAACCCATCACTTGGATATGAGCACCCAGGTCGGTCCACTACAAAAAGTATATTTTTCCCTTCATACTTTTTAAAAAAATCTTCTTCGTCTAGTATCCGAATGACGCGATCGAGCAGTCTATTTCGTACAACTTTTCGAGATCTATTCGATGATACTAATTTCGTATCTAGATCGTTTTTAGATTAATTCCTACTAATTAAATTATATATTAACTAATCGAGTCATTAGCGGCTAAATCGTCACTTGACCGGTCTAACAACGTTGACGAGCTTAAGGGTCCTTACAATCTCCCCACCTTATACATTTTCGTCCTCGAAAATCAAACCATCCTTCTGGTCTTCAAAAAAACTCCCCATCTTATATAGAACTACTATTTCTCATCTAAGCGCAAACAGCAAGAAACAAAGCACAAACCTATATGGCTTTCTACAACTAAAATTTGCGGCTCTAGGTTCAAAATACTAATTTCCATTTCTATAAGTTACTGGTTCTAATTAGGAGAAAAGATATTCTATAATAAAGTTTCTAAGTAAAATTTAGGATCTATCAGTTCACTAATAGAAGTAAGTCTCCCTTATATGCCTAGTGATATCAGAATGCAGTTGCCCTGTCTAGGTTCATGACGCCTGACAATGCCTACTACGTAACAAGTATCACCTGAACACATCAAAATTACCAACCTCACTATTCAGCACTGGGATTAATTAAATATTAATTTATTAAGATTAATTAATCTCTAAAGTTTTATCTTAACTGGTGTAAGTCTAATAAATTTACTTCGTAAAATATAAATAGTTCACATCCTTTTAAACAATTTAGTCACCAAAATTTATTTTATTTATTTATTTTGTCGATATAAATATTCCATGTCAAATTATAATATCTGATATTTTAAACTTTACTGTGATACCATATATAAATTTTCCAAACATCATCTATTATAAATTTACTACCAGTTTAATTACTGAAATATTAGTATCAACTGTGTTATTATCCTCATTATTCTTAATCTGATAGTCCAATTGTTACACTAAGTCTTAAACTTTAAGTATGATTTTACATCCACGTAAAGATTGATATAATAGATTTTATTTATTCAGATTAAATCCATATGGTATATCTTATTAAATTTTGGCGTTGGTAATTTAATATGGTCTAAATTTGAGTCCGTATAAAATTTATAGTATATCTTAATAGTCGTTAAATTTTGCTATCAGTGTTAAGTCTCCTATTGATATATGAATCTTTTAATTATAATCTTACACTAATCATCTGAATACTATTATTACTACGTCATGTAAATTTGTTTCATTTTAAGGATTGACTGAATTATTTGTTAGATTAAAAATAATTTTGATACAAAATTACTAACAAGTTAAGTCATTTTATTTTATATATTACATCTTTGCTTTCTTAAGTCTAGCACCTAATAATTATTATATTAACTGTCTAGTTTAAACGTAAAACATATATCTATAATTTGTAATTAATTTAATTTACAAATCTTAACCATAGGCAAGTGCTAACAATTTTCCATAGTTATTTAATCGTAATTATTATTTTTATTATCATCTATAATTACTATTTTAATATTATTATGATCAACATTGATGGTCAAAATATTATTCTAACTACTCTTTCAAATATTATTAAGTCCCAACAATATTCTTAACATTTATATGATTATAAATTGTTTATTCTTCATAAGTCAATGTGTTCAGTAAATTTCCATGTGATTTACAAGTTTTATCAATAATACTAATCTCACTATTACTATAGTATTATATATATTTTTTTTTACGTGTTCATACTTTTTAGATTAATTATTCTCAAATCCTTATTATCTAAAGTTATTGGTGTATCCTACAATTTTTACTTCATTGCATACACAAACAATCGCACAAAGAAATCAATCAATCAAATAAATCTTCTAATTGTTGATAGCTTTTAATGATTAAAATTTATCTCACAAACCCAACCCGATTCTAACTAATCTAGTTTACTAACGGCATCAACCTTTGGCTATTTCTATCTTTTCCCATATAAGATCTAATAGTGAGCTCGATACCAACTTTGTAGCGCCCCTAAGCTAGTGGTGACTAATCCAAGAGATTAACTAAATAAAGAGGCACTAAGAATCTAAATCATTTACTTAAACATTCAATTTAGAAATCTGCTACAAAAACTTAACCCAAAACTAGCCCCGCTCAGAAAATATATATATACAAGGATTCCTCTCAAATGATACAATACAATAGTCATTTGGTTTACAAATAAAATATACAACATAATAAACATAGCAGAAGTTAATCAACTTGTGAACTCAACCCTGAATTTACTTTTAGCAACTCGATCCTTTGAAACTAAAAGTGGGAATGGGTGAGCACATCATCCCTAAAAGGGGTGCCCATTAGGAATAACATTTAACTTTTAAGTAATCATTGAAATGATTTGAAAACAATTCATGTTTTCCCTAACACTAAAACACAATCAATTCACAGAGTAAACATTCATGTATATGGAACTAACTCCTTCTGAACAATGTACTAATATGGTTATTCAGCCTCAACCTACATAGCTAATATGGTGATTGACCTCCACCTAGTTATTGCATAAAAGCTCGAAAGTAAGTAGATATAAATGAAGGAGCAATATCCTATATACCACTAATGGAAATTCTCATTTCCAAGCAATCAAATGGAAATTCTTATTTCCCAAACAATTCACAAAGACAAACGAAGCATTGCAATTCCTTTCCAAGCAATGGAAAGATTAAAAGAAATCAACAATACTTTCGGAATTTAAAATAAAACAATGCATGGAATACACAATCAGATAATGCATGAATTTGTTAAACATAAACTTTGGTAAAAGAAAACAACAATAATCACAAAAGAGCTAAATATAAATTCCCACCTCTTTTGATGACAAGCCACGCCTACCTCGAGATCCACGATCCCTTTGGTTCATCATTTGAATCGATCGTTGTTAATAAAGATTAACTGTTAATCACAAAAGAAGTCTAAGAATCTATCCAGAAGTCTCACACAAGAATCATACAAGTCTTTCTAATAATTCTAGGCCCATTTAAGGTTCTACATCTTTTATTTATCTATCTTTAGGATAGCTAAGGTCTACTAATTCAATTACATTAGTTATATATTCAATTATCTAAGTCTTATGAATGTCTACAACTTTGTAGAAGAAGCCAAAGGCTAATTCGGACCATAAGGGTCCAACTCATGTTCAATCGGAAAACTATAACTAAACCCAAGTTCACTAAACAAGCCCATTAAATTAAGGTCCAGTCCATCTAGGTCAACTAACAGTCACTAACGGTCAACAGGGTCAACTAACGGTAAACGTCATTCAAAGGTCAAGTCCTGGTCAATAGTCAAACTCAGTCAACTGGTCACACGATTCAACTCAGTGAGTTGAGTCTGGTTTAGACTGAGTTAATTCAGTCAGACGATCTGAGTCAAACAATAACATAAGTGAGTCGATTGAATAAGCTCGATTAGACAAAGCTAAAGGTTCTTCTTACACATTTGCAACTTTAACTCTACAACTCTTTAACAAGTTCAACTTCAATCTAATAATGCATCAATTCAAATATCCGAATACAAATTCCAATTACAAATCCAAAATACGTCTACACCGCAATTGCGATTCCAAACTTGCACAATTGATCTCTATTTACAACTCTAAATCATCATTCTAACCTTCTTCTTGACCTGAGCCACTAACAACTTCACTTGCATCCCAGTTATGTACCAACAACACCTCTAACTTCACATTCTTGCACTCTCAGTTCTTTAGACTCAATCCAAGTTTCACTCTCCTCACAATGTTACTAACTCAGTCATACCATAACACTAAGACTATATCTGCACTTCAGTAGAGATCATATTCTCTTCATGTTACCTAATAATTTCCTCCACCAGTTTCACTACAACTCTAACCCCTGTATCATCTGTTCATCTCCATCAACACCACTATGACCTCACTACAACCACATAATCACCAAATGTAGTTTAACTTATTCATTCATGTACCACCGAGATCATTCGAGAATACACATAAAACAAGTAAATTCTTCATCAACATCTTCTCGGTCCACTATACAACAACCCAACAAACCACACTAAAGCTACCACCATTACTACTTCCTTGCTAACTAATGTCAACACCACTTCTAAAACTCAGTTTCTGTTTCATCCTCAATATGTACCAACCCCTGTAGATCAATATAAACCTAAACCCCAACCAATACATCTCCATTTTATATCAACACAACTCTTAACTTCATAAGCATTCACATAATCTTAATAATGAACAGGAAATAATTCTTCCAAATCAATTAAGTAAAACAATTACCTTAGAATGCATTCAATCAAGCATTTGAAACTGAATTCTTATTTACTTGTCTCAATTCCATATACCATCTCAAACCACCACCATATTTCATTTTCTACATCTGTGATTTCTCAATTCATTTACATCTCCTTCTTAACTTAAATTACCAGCTCAACCAATTAAGTTGTCTTACAACAATTCTTATTCTTCCATCTCAGTATCTTCTCGATTCCCAATGAATTCCTTCATTAGAAACACCACCAACATGACACATTCATTCATGTAAACTACAACTCATATAACCATTACCACCAACAGCATTCAACCTACCTCTCTGTAACTCATCTTCTGCTCAAATCCTCAATTCAAACAACATACAACAATTATCCAAGTTCAATAACTCAAAAGAAAGGAAATTTAATCCAACTCAATTCAAGAAGAAGAAATTACCTCAAAACAGTTGCCTTCAAACTCTTCTTCTCCCACTGCAGTTCAATCCATGAGCTCTAAATCCAAATTTACTTGAAACCCTAAATCAATTTTTAATCCTCTTTTCCTAATTCGAGTTCACATCATCAACCAAATCTTCAATTTGATTAAACCCATATTTTAACCTCTTCTTATCAATCTTTAATCAAATTCATGAAACCAATTTCGTGGAAACCCTAATTATCTTTAATCTTAAATTAACACTCAAAACACCAATTAAGAACAACCCATCTTCTAACTTCTTTTTGTTCACCTTTAATCGAATTCTTGACCAATTACAGAAACCCTAATTATTCACTCTTTCATCAAAACCACTTCCAAGCTTCAATTAAACAATAACCCTTTGTTCTTCAATCAACCATAACTCTAAATCTCATCTTTAAATCTTCAGAACTTAAATCAAATCTATAAACCCTAGTTTTGTTCCTCACAGATTCGAACCCAAACAGTTCTGCTCCATAATTAACAACCATATCATCTTCTCCATCACCTAATCAGCGTCATCAATAGATTCTCTTAATTCAATCTCACTCAAAACTCACAAAACCCTCACCAGTGAAGAACGGGAGAAGAAAAAGAAAAGAAGAAGAAATAAGAAAGGAGAAGAAGGAAAGAATATGAGCTTATCTGCTCGATTGGTGCATATAAGACCAACGAAAAAAATGATACAGGAACCCATCACTTGGATATGAGCACCCAGGTCGGTCCACTACAAAAAGTATATTTTTCCCTTCATACTTTTTTATAAAATCTTCTTCGTCTAGTATCCGAATGACGCGATCGAGCAGTCTATTTCGTACAACTTTTCGAGAGCTATTCGATGATACTAATTTCGTATCTAGATCGTTGTTAGATTAATTCCTACTAATTAAATTATATATTAACTAATCGAGTCATTAGCGGCTAAATCGTCACTTGACCGGTATAACAGCGTTGATGAGCTTAAGGGTCCTTTCAAGTCTCGTGACTTTTAGTACGAAGGTGCAGTCGTCAATCACGTGGGCTCAAAGTACGTGGCATCCTCTGACTGGCGAAGATACGCGGCCAACGAAGGTACAACTTATGCTGAGGGTTCACAGTTCACGATGGCACGTGGGCAAGATAAGGTGGCATCGTCTAATTGGAGATGGTGGGCGCCCAACGAAGGTACTAGATTGACCAAGGACCATCAGATCTCGATGGAACATAAGACACCAAAGATATCCATGATGCATGTGGAGCTATAAATACCCATCCTCATCTCAAGAGAAGGGGGGACTTTTAGGTGAGCTAGGATTAGATAAAATATTCATCTCTCTACTTTCTCTCTTATTTACTAGAGCTTCATACTTTCTTTAATGGAGTTCTTCCACCCAAATGTAACAAGATCAATAATAAACTTATCATCTTTACCCGTGGACGTAGGTTAAGATTAACCGAACCACGTAATCTCTTGTGTGATTTATTAACTTAGTTGCACTTACTTTATCTCTCACTTAACTATCTACTTAATGAGTTATCTCTGTAATCTGAGATATCTCTTTATTTAGCTTATTTGCTTACTCGTCTCAGTTTTACAGACGTTCCTTTGTTTTCTTAGCATCTGCTCTTACGAAGTATCTTCACTACTTAGTATATGGACTTTCGGGCAGATCTCATTTTGAACATACCTTTTATTTACTCAACAACATCAGTTCAACTGAGGTATCCATACTACTTAGTATGTGATCCTCTCGAGCCGATATTACGTAGACTATGGGAAAATGAGTAGTCACACTAATTCTACCTTCCATGTTAATCCTGCAATATTACGCCATTAGGGGCTCGAACCCGGGACCTCCTGGAGCGCATAAAACTTTGGGAAACGGGGACGATGCCAGGGTTATTATATTATTTTTTTATTTTATTTTGTAGGTTATTATATCCTTGGAATTTGATATTCAGTACATTGAGGTCAAAGCTACATCTGGCCTCTATAATCCTAGTTGTACATGAGAAAAAACGATATTCACATGGATGGATGGTTGGTCAAAAAGTTGCGCCTGTAATATTTACACAACAAACATTTGACGGTAAATTAATTATCATTGTTTTAGTTCAGTTGTTTTTTCTATTTGCAACATATAAAATTATATTAGTATGCGGATAATCAATTTCGGGAATACATTTGATTTTCTTTTTTTCTCTAATTTTCTTTATCTTAGAGTAAAGAAAGAAAAAAATCCAGCAACGAAAGATGGTTGAAAGTTCTATTCCCTAATGAAATCGTAATCACCAAAAATTGGTATTTTTTTCTCTAAATTTTTTTTATAGAGAAAGAAAATAAAAAATAAAAATACATCTAAAAACGATTTACTGTTTCTATTTGTTTAATGAAACTGTAATCACCAAAGATTTGTGTTATACAATATAATTACCCTTATGTTAAATAATCACGTGCATGATTGAAAAAACCTGCGGCCAATTCAATTTGGTATCTTTGTCAGGTAGACAAGATCATGTGATTTAGCCTTATGGTTTCTATTTTTCTTTTTACAATAAACCTTTGTCGGCGATAAAATGCATTGTCCTATGCGACGACTATATAAAACATTTTTTTTTAAGGTCGTCGATACAATTTTGGTATATCATTTAAATCAATTGGAATTGATTTTCTCTATCGATTCTTCGGGATGAGATGTACACCCTCCGTTCCTAAATAATAGGCTGGTTTCTATAAATAAATGTTTTGAAAAATAGGGTGTTTCCTAATTGGGAAATTCAAATGTTACTTTAGTTTTTAGGACCACTTTTTCTTAACTTCTTTTGATGACAAGTGTCATGTGGACCATTTCATTTTACTTCTTTTTCTGACAAGTGTCATGGGGATCATTCACCTCACTTGTTTTATTAACAAGTGTCATGAGGACCACTTTCAATGATTAGTTCTCTTAATTTCCTTAATTTCTCTAAAAACAAAACCAGCCTATTTAAAAAGAACGGAGGGAGTAAATAAATTCGCATTCTAAATTATTTTTAAGCTAATAGGTTCTAGTTCAACGATTTTATAACTTGAACCACTCAAGTATGCAAACGGGTACACATACTCAAGTTCTGGACTTTGGTCTTAACCAATAGTATGCAAATGTGTACGCATACTATCGTTCCGGACCCAACTCAGGTGAAGCTGTTTGCGAACGGGTATGTATACTTGGTTCCCAGACTTTCACAGTTGAAACCATTTGCGAACGTGTACGCATACTTTGTTTCCGGACCTGAATCTTACCAACACAATTTGTACATTAAGTACGCATACTGTGATGTTTTTCCAGACAAGGGTTTTAGCTCTAAACTCCCATTTAAATCATTGAAACATCCTTAGAAGATGACAATGTATGTCTCACACAAACCATTAGCTAATAAGCAATTTCCAAGTGATCGAATGATCAATAAGAAACTTTCCAAGTCGACATCAAATGACTGTCTCACACAAATCATGTAAGATGTTTCAAGGAAATTTCCATATGATCATCTTTTAACATAATGATGAATGTAGCTAAGATAGAAAGCTACCAACACATATTTCAAGTAATAGATAACCGAGATAAACTCATTTCGAAATATCAAATGTGTATGATATGAAAGACTATATCATATACGTCTTGTCTCAATAAGAGTGATAGATAAGTTTTAGTCTCCACATACCTTTTGTTGATGAAGTTCCTCCGATTTCTTCAGTAGATCTTCAACAACTTTGGTGCGGAGTTCAACACGTTCAGAATCACTGGAGTACTTGGAAGTGACGAATATTTCGAGTAATCTTCAAGAACGAGGAAATCAAGCATTTGGACCAGAAGCTACAAAGTTTATTTATTTTGTAATCCATATGTATTGATAGTTTTTTCACTAAAATTGAAGGGGGGGGGGGGATTGTTAGAGCACTACTCGGTCGAACTCGCAAGCGTTGCTATCTCAAACTTGTTTGTCAAGTTTAATTGTTAAAACTATAAGTCTTGATTTCTAGTCTACTTAGATATGTCTCGGATTAGGATAGAATGTGTAGTTGAGCTTTAGACTTGTGATGCCCCAACCTAATCACCTGCTTAGCTAATATGATTACAACCTAATTGAATCACCAAACCTAGTTTACCAATTTTAAGAATCATAATTACATAAAGTGCTAGTAACAAAATCCCAACACTCTGATATTTACAAACGAAAGCCTCACGGGTGATATAAATATAATAATGTGTTGTTTTACATAGAAAGAAAGAATACATATACAAAAGATAAATAAACATCTTCGGTTCACTAAAAAATTTAAGCTAAAAACAGATATCTTCACGTGCACCATTTCTTCGTATAACTGAAACTGTAGTGGGAACGAGTGAGCACATCATCCCAAAGGGGTGCCCAATAGAAACAATAACTCTCATGTAATCAATAACATGCTTCATAGTTCTAAGAAATAGTAATTAAACATTTCATCATGCATAACATGTATAAGAGTGACTTCCCCATATATCTCGATATAATATTGCCTCATTTGGGTCATTAACGACATAAATTAGGTTAGAAAATAAAAAGTAATAGTATTTCACTTTACACGCTAGATAGCTATATTGCACTTCCCATGCTATATATTGCCTCATCTGGGCTATAAAACTTAGCAAGGAGTTGTGGGGAAATCACGGTCACTCTCATGGGGAACTCACACAAACACATATAAAATTATTTACTCAGCAATCAGCAAGCATCGTAATATAACATACATGAAAGAAAGGTCATTCTAATTCTACCTCCTCATATGTTGTGTACCATAATAACAATATCTGTGAAAGACCACCACCGGATGATCTACAAAAGTGAAACTAGAACATACCAAAAATATGTCACTCAGACCTCGCCAAACTCATTGGAGAACGCGAAAGCAGAATAACTCCAAACTCGAATGATAACGCCATCCACACATAGTGCCCATACAAACCATGATTCAAGAACTACCATCATAAATCCCGAAATTTTTGCAATCAAGCATAATATGCAAACGAATGGATTCTCACAAGAAATTGTAAAAGGTAATATTCCCCTATTTAACGATATTACCTCATCTGGGCTATAATAAGCATAAAAATAGATATAAAATTTGGAGAATCCACACAATGCATATTACACAACATACCCAATCATTTACACACAAAAGTTCTCATAAGAAGTAATGACACATCATGCTCGCATATGAAAAGGAACTTAATGATTACAAGAAGGTTACAGAGTTCCCACCTGATTTAATGACAAGCCACTCCTACCTTGAATTCCTCAATCCGTTGGTTCATCCTTTCAACCGATCGTTGTTAATAAAGTCTAACTGTTTATCACACAAGCACTCTAAGAATTTAGCCAATAGGCTCATACAGGGTCCATTATTAGTCGACCCAATGTGTGTTGGGCTTTCAATGTTAATTTATGAACCATTTTTTGAGGACTACTCAAAAATGGTGGGGGACTACTCTCCATTTTTTTGGGTGGATATTAGAAGTAATAATGAGTCACCCTTTATCTAAGTTTTTTTTAATACCAAACTTTCCTTGGTAATTAAATTAGTGTAATAATTAGTGAGTTAATTAATGATTAGTGGGATTAAATTGGCTTATTGAGGGATTAGTGAGAGGGAGTAGATGGCGGTGGTGGTGATTTGAGGTGGTCGGTGGTGGTGGTGGTGATTTTGTTTAACAGTCACTTTTATATATAACTCCCTCTCATCTACTCCCATCACCACCGACCACCACCACCGCCGACCACCTCAAAGAAGAATTATTGAGAGGGAGTAGATGAAGATGAAGGTTATAATGAAAATGAGGGTTTTGGAAGAAAAAAAAGTTAAGATCTTTTTCTTTAAGAGCCACAACAAGAGTATGATGTTTTGGGTACTCATGGAAATTTCAAATTTAGTTAACGGTGCTTGAAATGGCCAAAACATTCCTAAAAGTTAACAATTTACAAATTAATTTTGGTTTGGTTAAAAAAGTTCTAAGAACGAAATCGAAGAACAGTAGCTTAGAACTCATCACATAAGTGTAGTTGGCTAATATTTCGAAACACAGGTAGCCTTTAATGGAGTTTTTTCTTTCAGAGAAAAGTTCGGTTAGGAGAAGAAAACTGCGACGTAACCGAACTAGGAGTTCGTCTAGGAAAAAAATTGTGACGTAACCGAACTCAATATGCAGGTTTTTCAAAGAAAAGTTCGGTTAGGAGAAAAAAATTGCAATGTAACCGAACTTTTTTCGATGTAACCGAACTTTTTACGACGTAACCGAACTATGAGTTCGGCTTGGACCTTTTTTTTTTCGACGTAACCAAATTTTTCTCTGAAAACAAAAACCTCCATTAAAGTTGAGTTCGGCTAGTTCGACAAAAATTTTCACATAATTCCTAAGCCGAACTTTCTCAGAACTTCAATTTTCAACTCATTTTGATGATTACTTCTCGTTTTTTTCAACGAAAACGAATGAAAAGTAATGGGTTTGTTATGATTTTGTTTTGTTAATGATTTAAATTAAGCTATATATAGAGGTGGCGGTGGTGGTGATTTGAGGTGGTCGGTGGTGGTGGTGAGCGGCGGTGGTGATGGGAGGAGGTGGTTATATATATATATAGGTGGTGGTGATGGGAGGAGGTGATTATATATATAGGTGAAGGTAGGTTAGTCATTTCCACATTTTTTAGGGACACCCTTATAAGTATAGGGTAGACATTTCTATCACAAAGTAGTCCCCCACCATTTTCGAGTAGTCCCCAAAAAACGGTTCTAATTTATAGCCTGGACCAGTAAGCCCATATTTCTATTCCTGTTATGATTCTAAAGAAGAATGATTTGGGCACCAGCACCAGGGCCACCACTGTGTGTGTGAAGCCTTATAACGGACAAGTTATCTGACTTCTATTTTCGCTTTCCTCGGTCGCTTGCTCTCCCTCCAAGGCTCTAACAAAAGTCTGTTGATTTATGATTTTTTTTTTCTTAGTTTTCATGGTGCACTAGATTTCCTTTTCTTAGTGCTGATAGATTTCCTAGTTTAGATGATATCTTTTTCCTAGTCGAAATTATATTTAGAAATTGTAGAATCATGTACGAGAAGGCCTAAATTGTACTACTATATAAGCATAACGCGAAAGACATCTAGTTTGTAGCATTGTTATTTTGTTTTATGATTTTATCAATCAAGGTTATAAGTTATTTTATCAACCAAGGTTATAAGTTATTATTTCCCAGTTTTGAACATCGATTTCATCATATTATCATCGCTTATCAGAGATCTTTTGTCGAACAGCTTATATTCATCCCATCCATCACTGGTAGACTTAAGATTGTTAATGAGAAGGGAGGGTAATTTAGAAACCTAAAGGCAGCAGCGGCAGCCGACGAAGTGTATCTGTTAACATCCATCCTATTAGAAAATTCATGGGGAAAACCTTACTTCTGTCAGCGGAGCTTCACAAACCATTCGCAAAGTTCCAACGGGTATTGTCATCACACCTACTTCTTTTCAGTTCTTTTTTCATTTTCTTTTTTAATGATTAGTCAGAATTTTATTTATGTTTTAAAATCCTGCCAGACTTGCTTGTATGTAAAATATGCTGAAGGTTAGAATTTCAAACTGATTGATTTCTGGCTTGAATCATGATTATTTATTGGTGTTAAGTCGTGGAGCATCATGATTATTCAAAGCTTAAATCTCTATGTATTCAAAGGTATTGAATTCGGGCTTGTCAAATATGCTGGATGACAAAACAAAATGCAATACTGTTAAATTTGATCGAGTCCATTCGGGGTTTTGCTGGCATATTATCTCTATGTACCAAATGTAACTGTGTCTCCTGAAAGAAATTTCTTGCGCAAGATTTCTGTTTCTATAAGATTGTTTTTAGTCCAAGGGTAGACAGTTAATAAAATCAAACTTAATTGTGCAGTTCAACTCCGGCCTAGAGAGCCTTCTTGATATGCCGAAGGAATCTGTATCGGTGATCCAAAGAAAACTCTGCATCAAACCATCAAGCATCAAAGAATCAGTACAGAAACATTCCAGTAGTTGTAGTTGTAGTTGCACTCGTCGTCATTTACCAAATCTAATACCTAGGCTACCCGATGACTTAGTAATGGCATGCCTAATCCGTGTTCCGCGCATGGAGCATAGAAAGCTGAGGTTAGTCTGTAAAGCATGGAATAAATTATTAGCGGAAGATGACTTTTTTTACACTCTCCGCGAGAAGCTTGGGTTTGCGGAAGAATGGATTTACGTTATTAAGAGGAAAAGAAAAGACAGTAGTATGACCTTTCATGCTTTCGACCCGATTAACAGACTTTGGCTACCACTCCCTCCTCTACCAAAGGAATGCAAGGAATATACTCATCAAAATATTAATTGTCAGGTTCTTAATGGTGGTGATCTATATTTGTGTGGGTTCCAGTACGAATGTAGTCGGGGACACGTAATATTTTACAGTGTTCGGACAAATAAGTGGCATCGAGCCCCAGATATGCTCCAACCACGTATTAGGTTTCACTCCTGTGTTATAAACAATCGCTTGTATGTCGCTGGTGGTGGGCTGGTTGAGCGACGCAAGTTAGTTCATCTTAAATCAGCAGAGGTTTATGATCCTATCAAGAACAAGTAAGTGATAATTTTATCTGTTTTATCTGCTGTTTCATGCATTGAGTGTAAGTTTCAGTTAATTTTAGTCAACTTGTTGACCTTGTTGTGGTCAAACTTGGTATCTGAGTCGTTGCAAAGAGTTCTTTTGCATTCAGTTTCTTTTGGTATCTTAGTTAATCTTTGCTGCTGTAAGTCAAGTCGCCAACTATTAGTTTGGCACCTTTTATCATAATTGACAAACCTGGTACATAAAACCAGAATGACTTCGACCTTATTATTTCCATTAAAAAAACAAAAATCAGCTGAAATTCTTCTACCTTGATAGAACAATTAACTTTTAAACTATCTATGCAGGTGGTCTTTTGTTGCAGATATGACAAGGTGTTTGGAACTCGTAGATGGTTATGTATACAATGGAATGTGGTTTGTTAAAGGATTGTTCGGGAAATGTATTGTGCATCAAGTTTACGACCCTGTAACAGATGAATGGTTTAAAATCGATGATGATATCGTAGCACCAAGGAGAATATACCCAAAAATTACCATTGACGGGAATCTCTACACAAGCGGTTGCGAGGATGGATGCAAGTTGGACCTGTATGATGCAGCCACTGATACTTGGGTACCTAGTAATATTGACTGCTCAAAAAAGTTGCATTTGGGCCCGAAACGCTATAGATACCTGCAAGCGAGAAAAATATTGCCACTAAACAAGGGGAAGCTCATATGTATAATTCGTGATGATATGAGCATTTCCGTGGTAGATATCTCAAAAGATCAGTATGATGATTCCGGAAGAAGGCAGTTTGAAGCATATCATCTTTGGGAAGTAAAGAAGACATTTGAGCTTGTATGGGAGCAATTCTGCCTTTGCTGTTATAATTATTTGACAGAAACTGAAAATTATTTTATCCCTCATTCACAGATTCTTCGAGCGTAATTGAAAAAGCACAATAACCTGTGGAACCAAGAGGACAGGCAAGGGATGGACGAATCATGGATGGAGGTCACATACATACTGACCTAGGAGGCAGTACATATGACCTCCTGCCTGATGTAAAGAGGCAGCGGCACCATCCTTACAATATTATACTTACCAAATTTTATTGATATAAATGATCCTGAAAATGAAGGGTATTTTGCAATTCCTAAACTCTTTATTTATATACTAAATAAGTTCAGTATTTTTCTATTATTGGGATGGCTGAATTTTTACTTCAGTGGTTAATAGATGTAAATAATGCAAGTGAAACTTATTTAGTACTACTATAAACTTATTTACTACTATGAGTGGTGCTATCACACGGATGACCGTATAATAAGAGTTATGCGGGCGCACCTTTCAACCATAGGATCAACTGGAGCAGGAGCAGTGCTTCGAAATGAAGATAGCAATATCATCTGCGCGATTGCTGAACCACTTGGTATCACTTCAGCTATCATGGCGGAAACGAGAGGTATGGTAATTGGGCTGGAACAAGCATGCATTATGAATACCACATCTCTAATTATCGAATCGGACTCGATGAATCTTGTATGCTACCTCACCACTGACACTTCTCCTCCTTGGAACATCCAACCGCTAATACACAAAATCAGGTCTTTACTGCTTCAAATACCGCACTGGGAGATATTCCATGTCTACAGAGAAGCCAACCAAGTTGCCGATGCTTTGGCGAACTTCGCAGCTGATAAGATGCAATCTGTCGGACACACAGCAAAAACACACATTTGGAATGATATGCATCCTCTTTTTCTTAACAAATTTGTAACTCAGGATCAACTTGGAATGACATTCCAACGTGTACTCTTTGTGGCTTAGTGTCTTTTTTTAATGTAGTTTGGTTTCAAAAAAAAAAAAAAAAAAACCATAGGATCAATATCTGAGATCTTTTAAGATACATATAACGAGTGCTCTGTTTCAGTCAATTATCTCCAACCTTCAGAGACCTTCATGATTAAATCAGAATCCATACTTTATATTATTTTTGGTTCATGAAAGTCACAAATTTTAAAAGGAAATTAGCTTCTGTCTATGGGGTTAAATTTTCGGATTAGATATCAATGCTAATTTAACTATGATTTTCATCAAAAAAAAAAAAAAAGAATTGTTGTATACAGATGAAAATAAATCAAACCCAAAGTAGAAAAAACAGATTACTTAACTGGATCCACTATGCAGCAAATAGCTTAACTAATTTTCCACACAAACTTGGATCATTTGGAAAATATGAAAGTTAGCTTTTCCTTCCGAAATCGTAAGGTTTATACAAGTTTAAGATCAAATTAAAAGAGGAAAGAGATAAATTTTTGATAGACGCATGAGATGGAATTTAGAAGAAGAAAGTGATGGTCAAACCTATTAATGGTGGTTCCACGAAACATTTAGTGATACTGATCATCATCGGTGTGAGATGATTAGAAAGGAAAGCCAGAAACAACTGAAAAATAAAAAAGTACTGTATAAGATTGTTTGACTAGTCAACTTTCCTGATTTTCAGAAAGATACTATCATATCGTATGGTTGAAAGGTGCGACCGTAAAATTGTTACTATACGGTCATCCGTGGGACAGCACGACTCTACTACTATAGTGGTTAATAGATCTAACTGTTTTTGCATTTCCATATAACCCAAGAAAGTGCAAATGGAATATACCTCCTCCCTCGGTTCAATTGCCCTAAGACTCGGTCTTATGGAGCTTCCCAAGCTCTTCCCAAGAGCAAAAACCGTGGTTGAAAGTGCCTCTTCCCGCAAGGCTTTCCTAGTGTGCGGGAATCCCAACGGGAAGATTCCGGATACGGCTAACCATTAGCCGTTCTGAAAAAGTGAAAAACGGGTAATGACATACCGTTTTAAGAAGAAAAAAAACGGATTATGATTAGCCGTTCCTTGACCTTTTTCACGGTATCCAAATCATAGATCACAACCCAGAGATTTCTTCCAATCACAAACCCAATAACCAACAGAGAATCAAAATCGCTGAAATTTTCTTATAATCTAAATATTTCACAATGAACCATCTATTCTCTTTGCTTGAATTCCACCTGAAGAAGATGAAGAATTCGTTGATGCTGTTGTTAAATATTTAGATTACATGGTTCACTTATGATGCTGCTGTTAAATATTCGTTGATTGGCTTTTCCTTAAATGTTTTCTCACAATTCTTAACCCATTTGATAAATTACCCAACCCCTGTTTTCGCTTTGTGGATAATGGTGTTTCATCAGTTTCAATCTTCAATGAAGATGATACAACTACAGACGAATTACTCATTGGTCTTGAAGGAGAAAATGAACCACCATCAACGATCAAGCAAGGAAAATTCCAATGATAATAATGTGTAATTTCGGGACCTAAAGAACCACATTTCCCATAAGCAAAACAAAAGTAATTAAAACCCAAAATTCCTAACGAAAATTAAGAATCAGGAGGTGAACTTTTAATCTATTAAATCCCTAGAAATAAACGAACATAAGTAGCAATAACAGAATAATAGTGAAACTATTGAGGGTGATAGGGGAGAGAATTAATCTATGAGAATAGGACCTGAATGATATTAACGATGATGCCTGAGAAAAGGAATATAACACCTAGAGGAAGGACCATGACAGTGTTGTGCACATTGCCATGGCTGAGTCAATCTCCGCATCTAATCTACCGAGTCTTGTTGGTTGACCGGTCAAGATGAATAAACGAACAATGATTAACCGCTTTTCGAAACGAATGATGGTTATCCGTTTTTATGATGAAAACGGCTAACCATTAGCCGATCCCTGATTTTTTTCGGGAAAACCGCAAGAGCTAGGCCCTTCCCAGCCGAGGTGTAAAGGGATTTGGGAAGAGGTTTTGGGCATCTCCATAAAACTCGGTCTAAGACCATGCTCCAAGAGTAGCTTGTAATCTACGTTCCTGGTTGAACCCATTTCAATTTGTAACTTTCAGTGAATAATTTCATATCTCAAAAGCTCTCTCTCTTACAATGCAGGATAACATGTGCTCCACCGATCTGCATCTATTTTGTACCATAAGTCCCTCCTTATCATATTATGAAACGTAGGAACTGCATTTGGCTAGACATATGAGGATTACCTGATAATTTAGCTCACTTAGAGCATTTCCATTAGTAGGTCAAAAAGATCCTACGTGGAGTTCATTTTTAGACCTCCATTTGTTGGGTTTTTCAAATATAGGCCTAAATAAGACCTTTTTTATGAAACTCATCTCCAACGGTAAGGTTGTGTTACGTATTTTGGATTTGGATAAGCATAAAAATATTTATTTTAACGTGATTTTGTATTAAATATTAATTTTTGTAAATAAAAATGATGACACTGAATTAGTTAGGGTCATTCCGAAGCAGGGATGTCATTGGGGAGCGTACGCCAATCCAAGTCACTACCATGTTCTTAAAAAAAGTACTCATAACCGTCTCATTGCCCACATGAATTACGGCGGGCGGGTATGGGGAATACCCATATGGGGCAGGTTTCTCATTGATTACCCGTAACACTGAGTTAATACATAAATTTGTTTATAATCAAAGCTTAAATATGATTCAAACAAAAATAATAATATAAGAATAATGCATTATAAAATTTAAATTCAGAAATACATTTTAAAGCCAACAAAAGAATCTATAAATTACTTATTAGTTTTTCTATTTGTTCCTTTTTCATTTTATCTTCGGCCACGATAACCATTTCATTATCTGCATCATTTTCTCTATTTGAACTTTTTAGAGAATGTGTCTGATCACAACAAAGAAGCGAAAGTGATGAATATACAAAAACGATCAAGATTATAATAAATGAAAGAAAGCTAGATTAAGTGGTAGAAGTAAAAAATATTCGATACAATTTCTTGCATAAAAGTCTAAACCCTTTATAATATGAAAGCTACGGGTCCGGGACCTTAATCCCATCCCCGCCCCATCCCCATTTTTACGGGTAAAACCCTACCCAAACGGGGTGGGTACCCACGGCCATCCTTATTCCAAAGGTGTAGGTAAAGACTTTCTTTAACACCTTCATATTTAGTATTTTGTCCCTCCTAATAGGACCTAATTATTGGAGTTGCAGTTATACTAAATGGGGGCTAATATCTTATGCGTCATTCAAAAAAATTATTTCCACCCTCTATTGGAGATACTATTAGGTTGCAATAGGAGCTTCACTTTTTACACTTATGTCTGACTTGATTCAACAATGTCCACAAAAACAAGATTATATAGACCTTAATAATATCTGATTCTTTGGATTCTACTAAGACATCTTTCTGGAAAATTGTATGCAACCTAACGTTGCTCAGAGAATCTAACTATATATCTGGAACTGGCCATTTTTGTGAACACGGATAGATTATAAATGCATCTTCTGCCGCAGCGATGGGAATGTGAAACTGTTGTTAATCCTTTATTTGAATGTGAGTTTGCTAAGTCAGTATGGATGTTCCCTCTTATGCATCCTGAAATTATAAATACGAATTATGAGCCTGCATCCAGAAATTATAAATACGAATTATGAGCCTCCTCTATCCTAAACCAATATAAATTATGAACCTCTTCGGGATAAGGATTCATTATCAATTGAATTAGCTATTACGAAAGAGGAAAATATGTTCTAAGATCTTCCAAGATAAACAAACATCAATTAGTAGCTTGTTAACCATTTAGCTTTGCTTATGTGTTCTAATTATTCTTGGTCTTTCCTGGGCTAGTGAATGCACCTGTTTTAACAATTGTATATGGTCTCTTAACCCACGTAAGGTACTAGAGGGTGGTATTTATATTAAGCATATTGGACTTTGGTTACACAAGACACTTACATAGAACCGACAATACATATGGACCATACATAGACTTCCATTCTACACCATCCCCCCCCCCCCGCAAGCTGTACGCGGTGGTAAACAACGTGAAAGCTTGCTGCACAGGAAATGGAACCTTGTTGTAGAGAGACCTTTGGTAAAAAAATCCGCAAGTTGATGTTCAGTTGCAATATAGTAAAGATGTAGACAACTTGATAAGATACGTTCTCTTGCAAAATGGTAGTGAATTTGTATATGATTTGAACGCGAATGTTGAATAGGATTTATAGCAAGATACGTAGCACTGATATTGTCACAGTATAGAGTTGGTGGTTGCTTTAAAATAAGAACCAAGATCATGTAACAAATACTGAATCCATGTGAGCTCAGCTGAAGTGGATGATAATGCACGATACTCAGCTTCGGTGCTACTAGTAGAAACTGTCGGTTGTTTCTTAGAACCCCAGGAAATAAGATTTTTACCCAAGAAAAAAAAAATGGCCCGAAGTAGAACGAGGGGAATCAGGATCACCTTTCCAATCATCATCAGAGAAAGCCGTAAGCTCCAAAGAGTTGTTGCGCCAAAAAGAAATTCCATGACCAAGTGTACCTTTAAGCTAAGAAGGATTCTCTTAACAACCATAAAATGAGATTGAGTTGGCTGATGCATATATTGACTAACCTGATTAACTGCATAAGTAATGTCAGGACGTGTCATATTTAGATATTGTAAGCCTCCAACCAAACTACGCTACAGTGTAATATCAGAAAATAATGCAGCATCATAAGATAATAATTTCGAACGGGGAGCAACTGAAATAGAAACAAGTTTCGAATCTGTAAGATCAACTCTTTTCAAAAGATCCAATGTGTATCGATTTTGAGTTAACACAAGACCATCCTTAGTTCTCGTAGCCTCCAAACCAAGAAAATAATGCAAATCTCCCAAATCAGTCATAGAGAATTTTGTCTGAAGTTTAGGCAAAAGAGAGCAAAGACCTGCAATATCACTACCAGTAAGAATAATATCATCAGCGTAGAGTAATATAATCAGAATACCCACACTGGACCGTTTAATAAACATAGAATGGTCGGAATGAGAAGACTTGAATCCAATTGCAAGAAGAAATGCAGTAAATCGATTAAACCACGCACGAGGAGACTGTTTTAAACCATATAAAGCCTTGTGCAGTAAACAGACATGGTTAGGATAGCGAGGGTTTACAAACCCCTGAGGTTGTTCCATATAAACTTCCTGGTCGAGAGAGCCATGCCGAAATGCATTCTTAACGTCAAGTTGCTTAATAAGCCATGAATGAGAGACTGCAAGGCTGAGAACTAGGCGAACAGTAACTGGCTTCACAACGGGACTAAACGTATCATCATAATCAATACCATATTGCTGAGAATATCCCTTATCAACCAAACGTGCTTTGCGTCTATCAAGAGAACCATCATATTTTTGCTTCACACGATAAACCCATTTATAACCAATAATATTCATACCAGGTCAACGAGGAACAAGAGACCAAGTACGATTGCACAAAAGAGCATTGAATTCTTCAAGCATAGCTGCCCACCATTGTTTGAACTTAGAAGCAGCAATAAAGCAAGTTGGCTCAAAAGGGAGAGATGCGAACTGAGTTGCAAAACACTGTAAGATAGGATATCGAGTAGAGAAGCAACCTTTAAAACTCCTACGTTGAATAGTATGGTCCTTGAGACGTGTGACCATTGGATGAGCATTAGTAGTCGACTGAGGAGGCTCTTGTATATTTGGCAAGTCAGCTGAAGGTGTAGGTACAGAAGGAATAGACTCTAGAGAATGAGAGGCAGATGATGATGCAGGAGAGGATACGTGTGATGACGAAGAAGGGGAAATTATATTATCGGAAAAATAAAGACGTCTAGGAGATAATGGCGGGGAAGTAGAGTGTAGTGGAGGAGAATGAAAAGGAGAAATAGGAGCAGTAGGCGCTGAAACTGGAGATATGTGATGTAGTGGAGGTGGAGTAACAGTTTCATCATCTGTAGAGCTATTAGAATCTATGTGAGTCGAAGATGAATGCAAATGTGTAATTGAAATAGGGTTTGGCAAGTCAAAAGAATAGCAGTAGCTGGATTGGAAGAGAGAGGCGAAGGCTTAACACCAACATCAGTAGTATACGGAAAGATAGATTCATTAAAGATAACATGACGAGAGATGTATATCTTGTTACCCTTAACTTCTAGGCATTTATATCCCTTATGACGATCACTATATCAAAGGAATACACACGGTAGAGTTTTTGGCTGTAATTTGTTATTTCTAAAATGATTTAAGAGAGGATAACAATGACACCCAAAATCTTTCAGAAAATCATAGTCAGGAAAGCGATGGTGAACAACAAAATAAGGAGAATTATTCGATAAAACCGGAGTAGGAAGGCGATTTATCAAATAAACAGCTGTAGCATAAAATTCAGCCCAAAAACTCTCAGGAAAACCACTTTGAAGCATCAAAGCACGACCTGTTTCAGTAATATGATGAATATTTCGTTCAGCAAGGCCATTTTATTGAGCCGTGCTATGACAAGAAGATTGACTGAGAATACCGTGTTCAAATAAGTAAGTTTTCAATGGATCAGCATATTCAGTACCACCATCAGTTTGGAGTACTTGTATGGGTGTAGAGAACTGTTTCTCTATCATAGCTTTGAAGTTAAGAAAGCAACGAAAGACTTGTATTTTATCAGATAGAAAATAGACCTAAGAGAAGCGAGAGCATTCATCAACAAATAGAAGAAAATAACAAAAGCCATAATTAGAAAGAAAAGGCGCAGGACCCCATAAATCTGAGTGTATAACAACTCCAATTTTATTCGAATAAATATTTCTAGATGAAAAGGGAAGGCGGTGGTGTTTAGCACCTACACAACTAGAGCAAATAGTCGTAGAAGAAGAAAAGCTAGAATCAAATAATAAACGAGACTTGAGAGACTGAAAAATAGTATTATTGGGATGGCCTAAGCGCATATGCCACACATTAGGACTAGCTCGAACGCCAATAGTGCTAGTAGAAAGGGATTGAACTGAGGACGATTGAGAATTAGAGTAAGCACTAGGAAAAATAGCATACAGTCCAGCTTCATTCTTGCATTTGTACAGAAGAGCTCCCGTTAGTCGATCCTGAATGCAAAAACCATCACGATCAAAAAGAAAAACACAGTCAAAGTCACGAGTAAGTTGTCTAACAAATATAAGATTTTTAGCAAGCGATGGAACATGCAGTGTGTTTTTTAGAAGCAATTTGGAGGAGGGAGAGTGAAGAGTAACATCACCAATTCCTGTTATAGGTAAAAGTTTACCATCCCCAACCAGGACTTTATCATTACCATTATAATCAAAACGTTTTGTCATCTGAGAAGAGTCCAATGTCATGTGCGCAGATGCAGCTGTATCAGCAAACCACTGGTTTTCATACGACATTGGTTGAATTTGCAAGGCAAAAAATCCTATGAAAGGTCAAGGTTTGGAGATTGAGTAAGACGATGACAATCCTGAGCTATGTGACCTTGTACACCACACCACTGACAGGTAATAATTGAATTCTGAGGTGGAGGACCAAGAACAAATCCCATGTTGTTGTTGTTGCGACCACGACCATAAGAGTTGGACTGATATCCACCATTGTTTCTAGCACGACCACCATTGTTCCATCCATTGTTCCAACCATTGGTATTCACATTGTTGTTCCAACCATTATTCCAATTACTACGACCACCAGAATTATTGTAGCCACCTTGATAAGAATTTGAGTAGTTGCCACGACCAAAGCTTCCTCCACGACCACGAGCAGAATTGTTAGAAAAGCTACGACCACAACCAGAGTTATTATGTTGAGGTGAATTCTGATGTTGACCACCACGACCAGTAGAAGCACCAGCAAAGAAGGAGACTGGAATTTGAATATCAGCAGCATGATTTTGCAGATTTTGTAGATATTGAAGATGGGATTCATGGTGAAGTTCGGTAAAAGTAGGAAGGGTAGCTCGAGCTATGACTGTTGTGTATATGTTAGACCAATCAGCACCCAAGCCACGTAAAGTCGTAGAGACAAGCTCAAGATCAGACACCGGTTGAAGAACAACTTCTAAGGAATCATATATTTCTTTAATCTTCAGAATATACTCAGAGATGAAGGAATTACCCTTTTGAATGGTTGACAGGTTTGCTTTCAATTGAAGAATACGTGCTGGATTAATTGTTGCATAGGTAGAACGAAGATATTTCCATACTTCTCGAGAGTTTCCACGTCGTGTACATTCAGATTTCATAGGATCGGTAAGAGAGTAGTTAATCCATGACATGATAGTTTAATCAATAACTTCTCATTCTTCATAGGCTAGATTTGGAGTTGTAGTTTGAGTTTCTTCATCAACAAGTTCTTTCGATGGTATCTCATGAGAATCATCAAGATACTTATATAGCCTTTGAAATTTGAGCATATGTAGAATCTGAGATTCCCAAAGAAGGTAGTTGGTTCTGTCCAAGAGAACTATTTTGGTTGAAGTTAAGGCAAAAAGGGTGATTTTTCAAACAGAGAAGAAGAAGAGGTAGACATAAGAGAGCCTACACTGGCAAAGACAGATGCAGAGATAGTTGGAGTTCATGTACTCTGATCAGAACCCATAGTGCTAGAAGAAGAAGATGATGATTGAGCTGATGAAGACATGATGAAAGAGAGAGAAGGCTAGGGTTTTGAAACAAAAAAGAAGAATGTTTTTGAGGCTAGGGTTTTGGAGAGATCGTTCTGGCTCTTGGTACCATGAACAATTGTATAAGCTCTCTTAACCCACATAGGATACTAGAGGCAGGTATTTATATTAAGCATATTGGACTTTGGTTACACAAGACACTTACATAAAACCGAAAACACATATGGACCATAACATATGGACTGTACATGGACTTCCATTCTACACTGTTTTCCCGTTTTCTTACCTGTATGAACTTGTTTTGATAGCTGAAAGTTGAAAGGAAATTTTCTTCCACCAAGCTAGTTTAAGTTCACAGCCTCGGTTTTGTTTTGGTTTCTTGTCCTTGCCTTGTCTCCTTGTTTTGTGTTGTTAAGATCAGTATGTGTCTGCCACTGTATGGGTTTCAGAGTGTTTGCTATGGTTTGATTGTTTTCTTTTTCTTTCTTTTTTCTTATGTTGGTTAGATTTTCTTCTAGGAAAATAGAACTTCCTTTGTAGTTGCCTGTATAATCAGGATTTAGTCCTTTTGGAGGTTTTCCATAATTTTGGTTTATCATTTTAGTCTCTGGGATAACCGTGTTGAGCTTAATCTTTGTATTTAATGAATTAGCATCATCGTTTCAAGCCTCAACATATTCGCACTTCATCATCAATAATCAGATACTCGGTCAAAGGGTTCAAATCCCATCTCAGCTAGATGTGCATCACTCGTCTACAGCTTCACAATTATCTTTACATAATCCTGGTTGAATATGTGCCAGTCTGATACATTATTGGTGAAAGTTGTACTCGGTGACTCCACACCTTGGCAATCTGTATGATTTTTAGATCAATTGCGAATCTTGACCAGGGTGACATATTATCTCACCATCCAGATTCCAGCATAATCATCAAGCTCCACATGCTAGAAAAAACGCTGGGAAAACATGTGTCAAAATCACAGGATTGCATCACAACTTTAGCTATAATTTGTATCACAGCAGCAAGCATAAAACCTATTTGGTGTATGAATTTTCCGGTGAACTCCACACCTTTCTTGACAGTTTTTTATTTAAGCTTCATTGTATTTTCTTTTCTGCAAATTATTATTATTTTCTAGTTTTATTTAGCTTAGTTAATAAATTTAAGATTGTAGTCCTTATTGTAATTTTTTTACAGTTCTTTAGTATCCTTTGTAATAGCACTTTTAGCACTAATCCTCAAGGGCAGAGATTGGATTCTACGCAATCACTACAGACTCAATTGAAATTATGTATCAAGCTAAAAAACAAGGAAGTAGACTGATACCGCACAAGTACACCACAACGTCAACATACAAAGGCCTGGCTAGCATTTTGGATAATTTGCAGTGGAACACGTCACCAACAACCAAGTTATTATGGACACATATGGGTACATCAAAGTACAACTTTTCTTGTGAAAGGCATTCGCTGAAGGCCTACAGACCTTCAACAACCTCACCAATTCCAGTATCTACCCCCTCTGCAATTGGAATCCGAAGATCTCTACTTGCATTTTACTTCATTGCCATGTTACCGTAGAATCTTTGTGTATTGAATACCCTCTTATAATAGCTCTTTAGTAGATTAATAAATTTCATTCATTCAAATAGATACTCCCGTCGTCCAACGAAAGACGACTTTTTCATTTTAAAATTGATTTATATAAATAAATATTCCATAGTTCTAAAATTACGCTTTTACTGGATTATTGTTGTTAAACTATAGTAGAAAAAATATATACAATTTGATAGTCATGTTATATTCGTTACGTATGTGCTTTAAAATACTTTCCAACAATATAAATTTACAACTATATGTGGCATAGTTTAAGAGATTAATCATCTCTAAGTTTTACAATATGTTATCCATAAGGATATAATTGGGAAAAGTGCCTAAAAATATATTTCTTTTATCATTGCCTTAAGGACAAGCATTATGGTGTGGGATTTCCGTTTGCTATAACTTATTTGTAGCGAAATCTAACCACTATGGTCTTTCGTGTCGTTTAAGTGTAGTGATATCCCTTAGCTACATTTAAAAGTGGATCACATCTGATCCAGGTAGTAGAGAAGGGAAATCACACGGAAACTCAGTTTCTGTGTGATTTTCTTCTTTATGCAAACTGAGTACCTGTTTGATAAATATTATTTGTTTGACCTTTTTTCGTTCACGCTTCTCTCACACCCGATTTTAACTATCAATCATTATCAACGGCTCTATCTTCTCCCATGTAAGATACCAACGATTATTTTTTCAAAAAATTATAAAAAAATCCTCTATAGAAGGGAACTCTAAGTCTTAATTCAATCTTGTCCAAATCAATTGAGTTTAATTAATTTATTATATATCTTCTACTATAATTCTTTAATTTTTTTCTTCACCTTTTACTACTCAAGTTCTTATATTTTAGTTTGATTCAAAATGGTTAATAAAAATTTGGTTAGAGCATTGCTCGGTCGAACTCACAAGTGTTGATATCTCAAGCTTGTTATCAAATTTAGTTGATCAAAACTATACCTTGATTTCTAGTCTACATTTAGTCAAGTCTCGGATTAGGATAGAAGTGTGTAATTGTGTATTGGACATCACTGCATTTTACCGTTTGAAGGCGAAGATCAACCGAAGCTTTTGGAGAACTTCATCAACAAAAGGTAAGTGAAGAACGAACCACCTACTACTCAAGCTTCACATTTCTTTCTATGAGACAATGTCGCATGACTAAATTGGACTCTACATGCATAACAAAAATTTCGAGTCAAGTTTATCTTGTTATTCTCGAAATATGTTGACTAAGCTTAAGAACATTTGTTCATACTTGATGAATTTGGTTAAGAATAATTTATTGTTTATAACCTTAATTATGATTCAAGTTAATCATTTGAAAATAGCCTGAAACAGTGATATGTGTCGTTGATGTTATTTGGGAATGTTTCAGAATGATCATTAGAGAGGGATATAGAACTACTGTAAATCTGGATACAGGACAGTACACGTACCATCTTACATACTGGCACAACTGTTATAGGTCCGAATCCGCAGTACATGTAGTAAGTACACGTACCGGCGTATCTATAATTCGGTAATGACTTTTGGTACACATACCCAGTATGCAAACTCAAAAAGTTTTGTGACTAGTGAACTCAGGATGGTACGCATACCCAGTATGCAAACGGAAAAATTTGTTAACTCTCGAACCAGGATGGTACGCATACCTAGTATGCAAACCGGAAAAGATCTGTTGATACCTGAACCCGTTTTTGTCTTAAGGGTATACAATCCCGGTACACGTACCATGACAAAAAGACTCACGAACTAGAATACAGTACACGTGCTTACTCAGCCGAATATTTTTAGATGCATCATAATTATTTCTATGAGATAATCTTCATTTGAGCAACTCTTTATAAAAACACATTTAGACATATTTGATCGCATTATAACCAATGGTTGTGACTCAATATTAAAGTCTTAAAGTGTTATATGAAAATGGTTAAGATTGTAGTTCGTCTGGCTAGTTTCGGCCAACCTTTCATGAACAAGTCATTGGACACGGTCCAGTTACGGTTCATCCTAACGATAATGTATATTCTGTTATGTTAATCTTAAGTCAAGTTTTCATCTAACGATGAATATTGATTGTTTGATTCCAAAGATACCTTAGCTTTTATACAGCAACCTTGATCTTGAAAGTCTATATAAGGAGAACCTCAAGCAATTGTGATTATTGAATCCCCGACACTCTTCTTTTGTTTCCTAGTTGTAAACTAGAGTCGTCTTCTCCTTTAAACCTTATTTGGTTTAGCGACTAAAAAGACTTCGCTTAGGGATTCGTGAACCCAGGTCAAACTATATTTATCTTGATATATCATGTATTATGATCTTGCTATTGATTGTTGAGTCTCACTTCGATCAGGTAAGATAGATAGAAATCACAAAGTTTCTTCGTCTCAGATTTTGTGATTCCTGGGTATATTCCTCTATAACGATTATTTATTGAAATTGGAGTAGAAAACTTGTGAGGTGAATAATAATCTAGGTTGCTCTACGGGAATCGTAAGTACCGAATTTTGAGGTTTGCTAGACTTTGTCTATTGCAAACGATTTCCTATCTCACCTTGATATTTGATCATAAAGGAAATCACATATATGCTTATCTGTGGGAGGCAGATTGGTTTAAAGTCTTCAATTGAGTTGAAGAAACTCTTAGGCTGTAAAGGACGTCAGCTAATGGAATCAATTGCGCAGAGTCTTGCGAGACTCAAGAGGCGTAAGGAGCGCACAGAATCGAATTGTTGTAACGGTAGATTCTCAACTACATTCAGTCCAAAGTTTTGATAGTATGCTAGTGTCCGTAGCGACTTAATCTGATTTAATGTTCAAGTCCGGACAAGGTCCCGGGTTTTTTTGCATTTGCGGTTTCCTCGTTAACAAAATTTCGGTGTCTGTGTTATTTATTTTTCCGCATTATATTATTTATCTTTATAATTGAAATATCACAGGTTGTACGTAAATCAATCAAAGTAGATACGTCCATCGTAATTATTGGATACGACTTGAATGATTTTGGATATTGATCTTTGGAACCGTCCAAGTACTCTCACGTTATAATCAATTTCACGGACTTGTTTCCGTTTACATATTGATTGTGAGAGAAAGAGATATAAACTCCCTGATTCAGATTTATTTAGTTGTAACTCTCGAAATTGTATTTGAGTTTAGTCCATACAGGTTGGCTATGAAAAAGTTGATTGGTGTATTTTGGTATCCCAGCATTTTCAATTTTGTTCAAAGAGAAAAAATTTTATCTTACTGATGCATACATTTATATGGGTTGTGATGAAATTATTGGCACGCAAAAAAAAAACCTTTCTTTTTTGGAAATGTATACATGAATTTTTCGTCGACCGAAACGACAATCCTAACGGAAGGGATCCCGGTGCATTAAAAACAAAGATGAAATCAATCATAAAAAAGTGAGAGAATTCATGTCAATTTTTAATGTTATATATCGACAAACTAAAACCGGTGCTTCACTCGAAGATTTGGTAAGTTCTACCATTTTATTAAGTTTTTCCGTTTGGTGATAATAGTAATTAACTAATTATTTTAACACAATATTTCAGACACGAGATGCTTGGGAGCAATTTCAGAATCAAACAGGGCTACCATTCAAGTATGATGCTTGTTATAAAATGTTGAGAGACAAAGTCCCTGGATTTGATTATCAACTTATTGTCGCACAAAATAGTGTCATGTTTGACAGTCATAATAACTATGTAGTCGAAGATGGGATATAAGCATTGCCTAACAGAGAAACTCGTTAGAATTACAAGTATCAAGCTAGGCCTATATGGACTAAAAAAGCTAAAAGGGAAGCTAGGCTGAAGAAGGACCGCGAGGAAGTTATATTTAGGGAAGGTGATGGGGGAAGTTCTTCGGTTAAGATGGAAGAAGAAAATATCTATCAATATAATGCAAATATTTTGGAATATGTTAGGGAAACACGATCAAGGAAGGAAACAATGAAAGCGGAACAAGAAGCCCAATTCCACATAATTTGGGCGTCTAATCAACAACAGAGTTAACAAATGCACAAACAACTAATTTTTCAAATGCTCCAACAACAGGGTTATCAAATCCACCAACAACATAGTCATCAAATGCAATTAGAACAAGATATTGCAATAATACCTATGGATCTTAGTAAGTTGGCTCCTAAAGAGAAAAATTAATACCGACGGAAGCAAAAGGATATTTTGAACAGGATGAATGTTGAAAACGCAGGGGATACCAAATACACCCAAATTTTTGTTTGGAAACCTGTATAGAAAAAACTTAATACAAAAGCAAGTAGACCAACTATATGACCCTTGACAATATGTATATAGAGTTTATATCTCAACCTCTACTCAATCAATATGTATATAGACTCCAGTCCGTGAACCCGATTGTGCGTAGTACTTGGACGATCTCAAAAATCAATATCCAAGATCAATCTAGTGTTATCCAAATAATATAATCGGAATTCTTCCAAGTGATTAAACTTGGTATCTATCTTTTAAGATGCGAATTCTGCAAGAAACAAGTATCGTAATCGATTACAATTAAGCGAACGTATCTACTTAGATTGAATATGTACGAACCCGTGTAAACCGATTATAAAGATAAACAATATAATACGAGAAAAAGAAAAACACAAGACATCGAAATTTTGTTAACGAGGAAACCACAATAGCGTAGAAAAACCTCTGGACCTCGTCCGCAGTTGAACACCACACGGTATTAAGCCACTACAAACACTAGCCTACTATCGATCGGAATGTATTTGAGATCGAACCCACCCTCCAAGCGATTCTGGCGCCGTTATCCTTACGTCTCTTGAACCTCGCAAGGTTCTATGCACTTGATTCCTTAGTCGGGCGTTTCTACAACCTAAGAGTTGTTTCGGGGAAGTGAAGACTTTTGATACCAATCTACCTCTAACAGATAAGCCTATTTTGATTTTCGTTCGGATCAAAGATCAAGGTATGGAAATCTGTTTGCAATAGACAAAGCTAGCAAACCTCACAAATCCGGAACTTACGACTCCCAAAGAGCATTCTAGATTTTTAACCACCTTTTAAGAACAATCTTAGAAAGATCAACTAAGATTGGTCTTTAGATATCTATCTTGAGGAATCACAAAGTCTGAGAAGAATTGAACTTTGCGATTATTATTTATCTTGCCTTAAAGAGATTACGTAAACCTCGATAACAAGAAAGCAAGATCAGGATTCACGAACTATCAAGGTAAAGATAGTCGTACCTGGATTCATGAATCCCCAAAGCGAAGTCTTTTATTCGTATACCTATTAATGTTCCACAGAAGAAACCTAGGTCAATAGAGGACGATCTAATCAACTCAGGGATTGATTTTCCTAGTTGAAAGAGAATCTTTTTTCAAAGACCTGGGTTAGCTTAGAAATCAAGCTAAGATAACTTGAGAATCAAGCGAACATTTTAGGTCTTCAAAATACAATGAAAGAGTATACACATAGGTTCGGTTATAGAAATGTTTATATTGATTGTTCTGTTTGGCAAGTTAGGTTAAGAACTAAAGTTATTTGATACTAATTTAAACACCTAAGATTTTAACCATGATACATATACATAAGTGCATAAGTAATCAATTAAGTTTGAGAAGTGTTTAAGAGAGTTTTAGTAAAGTTAAACATATTATTAAAATGTCTTTGAGCATTTACTAAAATATAAATTGGGACAGTTGGTATAACGGTTCGTGAACCGCATGGCTTGTTCATGAGTCAGGATGCTACGGTTTGTGAACAGGGTTCGCCATCCCAACTATACAACCAAACTCAGTTAACCACAGTTCGTAAACTATTTTCGCCAACCTCTAGCCTATTCACTACGCCAGAAATCACCTTTTTCGACAGGTCAGGTCTGTTTAATAGAGATTATTGATTTGATGCTCACTGGTCGGATAGCCTTTCGTTTTTAAAAGTGTCTGAAAACACTAATTGATGGTGACCTACTGTCAAAAATTATCAGAAATAAACAACAATCTTTGCCTGTCAATAATTATTATTTTTGACGGGCATCACCTATCAGTTACTCCAAAATTGAATTACCATGTAAATAGTATTTTCATGTTGTTTAAATTGCAAATAAAAGTAACATGAAGAACTAAAAACACTTTTAACTTCAAAATAAATAGACATACATGGTAAAAATTCAATCTCATATAAATTCTTTGTCCAAACAACATCCAAGAAGACGACATCAAGAACAAAAAATAAAACAGAAAAAGGCTAGTGTGAATATTAGAATACAAAAACAACAGTGGCACTGGTATGGTTTGTTGCAAACTCAGTGAAACTATGGGCAAGTGCATTTAAAGAAAAAATCTCCCTAATAAGACTCTTACACTACGAGCTGATTTCTTTCTTTATGCCCTCCACATCTACACCATCTCTAGAAATAATAAGCCTGACCTGACTCTCACGACCATGCTCTGCCTGGAACCATCAAAAACAGTATCAAGCTCAGGGAGAAACATTGTCGAAGTATCCAACCAAACAAGTATACTTTAATCCAAATAACAACAGGAGTACATGAATCACAACTTCGATATACTATTTTAAACCAAGATAGAAAAGTAAGGTCTTATTCAGGCAAAAATCCGAGGAGTGGTAGAGTTGTAGAAATTGGATTTGAGATGGGTACAGATATGATACCTTCATGAGTTTGAACCCTTAACTTGACCAGATTGGTACTGTAACTTATCTTCCAGCATCGACGCTGCCATAACCACCCTCTTCTCCATCAGATCAACTCATAGGTGCCTCGTATTTCCCCTGTGTATATACATCTGGTCTTTCAGGACATATACAACATGCATAAATTGGAGAACTAAAATTTTCGGAAAAAGAGAAAAACATAAAGCTCGTGAGCACAATCTCTTTGAGCAGCCACGTCTTGCTCAGCCAATATATACGAGCATTCTGTTTCCATTTGTTCATGCTCTACTCGCATCAGGACATACAATACTAGTGGTTCCATTAAGTATATTAAACCAAGGCATAAAATGTTCATAAACTGAAGACAAAGCTATACTAACATCTATTTGCACATTTGAGCTGATGATAAAGATATGATCAAGTAAAACCACATTTAAGGAAAGATTAAGTTAGGATTGTAAGTAGAACATAAAACTTCTGGATAAACCAGTCACGACCAGATGTATCAAAATAACAGTAGAAGCTGCTGTAAATTATCAGTCAGTCAATCTTGAATGGTGCAATGAACACCAATCATATTTACCTCAATTTTGGTCAGACGATGTGTTGTGTGGCTGAAAAGTGATGCAATCAAACTTCAGAGATAGTTTGCACAAGACGGGTCAGAACCAAATATCTGTCATCGAAAAAAAACACAATTAGACAAGTGATAATAGACAATTAGACACTTTGAATGTTTACAGTTTATAAATACAGACATTTATCACTTCACTTGACACTTGACAGATATGGGAAACATGGCTGGTGATGTTGTTGTGATGGTAGTACCTGAAGATGTTTCCCAATCGATCAACATGAATAGTAAGTTCCCGTGCAAGTACTTTTTGCAGTTGTCTGGGACCTTAGTTGAGGAGTTCCTGGTTGATCAAATCCAGAAACAGTTGAATTTGTACTACGCAAATTAGATATTTAAAAAGTCAGCCTTTTAGAGAACTCTCACCTGTAACGGAGTCACAACAGGAAAGCATAAGTTTTTGAGCATCCAGTGGAATGCAGTAAAGCAGCTTTGATACCTCAATGCTTCAACCAAGTACGATCACTCTTTGGCAGAAACTTCATAGAAACCTTGCCCACTAACCGCTGTATGGTATATGTGGATTAGACCATCTAGAGATCCACAAAGCTTTTGTCGGCAGTTTATTCATGAGAAGAAAACTAATTATTTTGAATCCACAACTTGGAAGTGATCCCTCAATAAAAAATAAACGGATTTATACATCTTTGGCATATCATACAACTGCAAACACATAACAACTTTAGATGATCCTAGCTCAAGTGGAGAAAAAAGTCTTGATGCTGAAACAGAGAAGAAGCAAAAAACTTTAGTAAACCAATGAACACAGAAAAGGTTGAAGTAAGAGTGTTGGATAAATTTGCTGTCTTTCTAGTTACTAAAGTTCTCACTCTCTGCCAAGAAATGTTATGGGGCACAGACCAACGACAGCACTGAATAGCTGAAATCTCCAACAAGAGTATGCACTTACAAACAACTAGATTTGAAAGAGAGAAGAACGTTCACCATCACAAATGTGCCTAAAGGCCAAAGCTGCAGAATCTTCACAGGCACTCATGCCACTCAAGAGAATCTCTATCACTGAAGGAAAACAGGGAACCCACAAGCAATTTTGAATATGCCCCGATTGTCAAGCACACTAATGAGGGTGCAAAACGGAAACAAGTCAACTACCAAACAACAGGCAACAAAATAAATACAATTTTTTTTTTTCAATTTACCAAGTAAGTGACTAAAATTTTCTAGTGTTGTCTACATTTTTCATTCGCAACATAATCAACATATCATAGAATAATATGACAACCAGTGTTATAGATTTTCTATCAAAAGTAAGGAACATGTAGCCTGGCAAAGCTAGAACTTACCAAATCATTTAAACGCCTCTGCATTGTGGCATTCTCCTCTTCCGGCAAAGCTAGAACCACCCAGATGAAAGTCAAAACAAAAAACCCATCTCTATGAACTCAAACTTTCACATAACATGAATAATTTACCATCTCCTTACCCTTCTCTTGCTTAATTAATTTTCCTCTTCTTTTGAATATCAAGTGTAATCCAATCTGCATCTTCATATAATGCACATACATGAAAATAAAAAATACAAAATTACACACCTAATAACCAGTGAGGAAAATCTCAGTACCTGGTTCACCTCCAATGATTATACATTTGAGATTTCTGAATGTAATAAATCCTTCCATTATTATGAATCAACAGATTCCTATCAGGATTGCAGATTGAGAAATAAATCGAATTCCAGTGATAAAACCTAGAAAAAATTGGCGAACTTTTTTTCAATTGCTTTTCGAAATTTATCTCAAAATGAAGATTGATAGGAGACGATAACAAATATAGACTCTGATTTTAAATCGAATCATAGATTTGATAGAGTTCTAAGATCCTAAACTCAAATCGAATCAGAAATTGGATTGCAAATAAAAAACCTAATTTTTTCATAATCGCGAGTATAACTATAAAAGTAAAAGGAAACTTATCTTGTTTTCATTTTGATTCAATGATGAAATTGCCGAGATTAAGTCTCCAATTCATCTTTGACGATGAATTCTTCTTCGGAAACAGAGATCAAACAGATCAATTTTAGGTTTGAAGCAGGAATAAGTTATTGTTGTTGTTCGAGATTCATTTTTCCCAAATTTTATCGCCACTGCCAACAGTCTATGTCTCTATCACGGGATGTTGATTCGAAATCATAAGAACAGATTCAAATCCCTAACAAAGTAGATCGATCTGATGGAGGAAGATAGATTGGTGAAGGAAGAAGGATTGAAAAGAAATTTATGGCTAAATAAACATGAAGTGGGATTGAATTAGTGTGCCCCGTCAAAAATAAAAGCTCAATAGTGGTCCGTGAACTTTATAAATTTTGATACCAAAGACCTATCAAATATTAAATGATAGTGTTTTCCCGTCAAATTCATCATAGGCCCCGTCAAATAACCTCCATTCTGGCGTACTGATTTATCCAACTTTAAAATTCAGTTCTCCACGGTTTGCTAACCAGATTTGTGAGTAAGAATACCAGTAAGTTCATATTTCTCCTCTTATGATGTTTGAAATGTTCCAAAGTGATACAATCATTTGCATGGGAAATTTTCAATTGACCCACAAATTAATTCATAGAATTAATATTGTTAAGGAACTTTGAACATCTAATTATTAAATCATATTTCGAGATTTTCACAAGACAAGCTTGACTCGAAACTTCTTCTTGGTAATTCTACCATAAGTCATACGACATAGTCTCAATATATAAAATGATGGTATAGTGAATAAAATAGAATGGTTCAGTCTTCACATACCTGATACAGAAGTTCTCCAAATGTCTTCGTCGATTTTAGTCTTCAAGGGTGATCTATGATACTCAACTACAATTCTAACCTACTCCGAGACTTGACTTGGTAGACTAGAAATCAAGATATAGTTTGATCCTTTAACATTAACAACAATCTTGAGATAACAAAACTGTGGGTTCAACCGAGAAATGCTCTAAGAATATCCCTCTTTGTCAATTTTAGTGACAAAACTATTGAATATATATGGATAAAATAAATAAAGTTTTATTACCAATCCTCCATGCTTGATTTCCTTGGTTTTCAACACACGTCTTGAATTCATCGTGATTCCTCAAGTTTTTCTAATGTTCTGCATGTGTTTGTTCGGCACTTTGTTGTTGAAGATCCGTAGCGATAACAACTTATGAAAATACTCGTTAAGAGCTTTTATAGAATGAGATAAAACACTCTGTTCATTAGTAGTTATACAGAAACATAGTATTGTTACCTTCCTCAAAATTCAATTGCACCGCAATTTTGAAGAAATATTACAGTGATATGTTCCCTCCCTTAGTCAATACATACTACTTTGCAAAATAGGTAAACCTATAGATAATAATTTAACCCCCCCTACATGAACTAACAATGCCTTCCTACGAAAAGAGAAAACACAACCCCAGTGCTGGATTAACAAAATAAAATTTATTAAGACTAACTAATTTCTAAATTTATAACATAACTGGTGAAACCTAAAAAATTTACTTCATAATTTATATAGTAACATACATACACAACACCGTAAAGCCATATGTAATATAGTAAGATACTACTTAATAATTCTCCCCCTTTTTGTCAACAAAATTGGCAAAGGCGAAAAATCGGGATAATCATGAATCAATCAAAATATTTAAAACTAAACATACCAACCTTTAGTTTAGACGATTTCAACCAAGAACTCTTTGCATCAAGGAGACATAAGGCACAAGCATTTCCTACAATTCCACATCCGCTATCCCGACAAAGATATTACCATTAAGCACAAGTTCAATAGAAGTCTCCTCATTTATGTCATTCCCGAAAGAACGACATGAGCTACCTTTACTATAATCACAAGAGAAGGATTTTCTTGGACTTCAAATTTATTCGCCGCTATTTAACAAAATAAATTTGTATCCAATATTTTCTCTCTTCTCGATTGCGAACAAAGAAGTTAAAAATAACAATCTTAATGTTAGAGGCACTAAGATACGATTTTTTTAGAAACATCATCAACACAAACTATTATATATATCGATTCTGCGAACAAGAGAACAATTAGTCGATATGACTCAACATAAAAATTATAACTTCTCTAGCCATGTACGAACATAGAGATTAAAGTTCACCACTTATTCCCCGGAGCGATGCAATGAAGGAAGTAAGTCAAACCCTAAAGAACATCTTACTAATCCTATACAAAGGTTGTTGATGGTGGATTTTCATTTAAGGTTAAAATTGTAAAAAAGCCGTAAAACTATGCTACCGACATCTTGTAAAAGATAAAGCCATTAATAAGTGTTTGATACTCCCTCACTTAATTCACTAGAATGGAGCATGTGGCAACAATCCCATCTCAGGAATACATGAAATTCATCCGTGATGGAGCATGTAGCAACAATCCCATATACCCCGTGAATTTGGAAAGATTATTAATTAATGCCACAAACTTTGTCAGATTTCCGTACTCATTATCGCAAGCAAGATGACGATCGAGTGTCGCTTCTCACAGAGCAACATGAACCTCCAAGCATTATAATGAAAGCATGTACGAAATACCCGTATAGGTTGCAACTCTCTAAGTGTTATACTAGCCCGATTGAGAACTCTCTGTGTTCTACTAGCCCATTACATCTCAGATCGACCGTGATTGGCCCGGGATATGATCTCGTTCATCCAACTCCACAAGCATGATTGGATGGTTCGGGATCAATTCCATCACCCCAAGCGTATGGAATATTCACCTCAACCAACGCGACCCCGCATGGTCGTCCTGCCTAGTGATAGTAGAATACACCTAATTTACTATCTAGTAGTTTACGTTTTCTTTGCTATTTTTCTGAAAATTATGTATTTTACGCTTTGTTTTGAGTTTTATATTACTTACTGAGTCAGCATTGCAGGGAAGGAGAAGAAATCACCATATTTTAGCAAAAGGGCAAAAAGGTCATTTTTGTGGTAGCACCTATCTGGAGCCCACCCAGGTTAAGGGGGTAACTCTTGGAGGGGAGTATGGGCACAAACCAACAAGGTTATGGGTCAGCCCACTAGGGTATCCCTTATCTAATGAGATGGTGGTCCTTTCATGTGGGGCAAATATCCACCTTTCATCTCTTACAACCCCAAATCGAGAGAAGATTTTTCTCATTCATCTCAAATCATTCTACCCAAAATTGAGAAAGAAATTGGAGCGAAAGAAATACAGGAGAAGATGTTGATTTCAGAGATGGGACTTTGGTGATACAAGAAATAGAGGAACATGGAAGAACAAGCTGGATTTGTCGATGCCATGGAGTGCAGCAATGAAAGGAAAGAGATCGAGGGATTCAGTGAAAACACCAAACCGTCGCGTGCCGGTAGAGAAACCGTGTTCGATGGATGGCGAAGAACTGGTGATATTCGAACTATAAAAGAAGAATCAATTGAAGAAGGTGTTAATCTATGGCTGTTGAACCAAAGATGAGGTTGTATTTTAGGTTTTGTGTGGCTGTAGTTGAATCGGAGATGGGATCTGTTAATTGATTGAACCGACTTGCTACCGAGAAGGATTAGGAGAAGATGAACTGCATCGCTATTGACTGAGAAGCCGAGTTCGAGTTTGGGTTGAGCTAGGTTTCGGACTTTGGCAGGAATTGTACAAACATCGCATAAAGAAATGCGAGACCTAAATTGATAGAATTTGAGTTGAATTTGAGAAGAATTTAGGGTCTCAGAATGGCAGCATTTGGGATTCAATGAGATGGGTATGATGACTCTCTGCTGGGTCGCCGGAGAGGATTAAAGAGGGATGGCTTTGAACAACGGCTTGCCGCAAGAGATTAAATGAAGAACAAAAAGATAAGTTGAGCCGTTACAACGGGTTTGTAATGGTGATGAATGAGCTAAAGAAATAGATGATGCCTAGGTGTGTCGCACAGAAGATAATGGCTTGAAAATTTGGCCGAAATGCCCGTAGAACAACCGTAACCCCACGGCTTTTCTATACCTGAACGAGTCAAACCTGCATCGCGACGACCGATCCGTAACGAGTTTGAAGAGCGATTCATCAAATAATCAGCCCAGAAAGACAAAGAAGCACCAATGTGAAGCCGACTTTCCTCCCCTTGACCTCGATTGACTAACAAGGATCGATGCATTGACTTCTTTGACCGTTAGTCCTGGCAGGACTGACGGAATATTCCACAAATATTCTCTCGACGGAGAAATTTCCAGTGGCCATGCAGGACTTATGGCATTGGATTCCCACCACAATCCCAAGCTTTTCCTAAGTGAGCCAAAAATTCGTGCATTTTCTATGGACTTCTCTCATGGGTATGAAGACTTGGGCTAGGAATCGATGAGAATTGGACTCAAATTTGGAAAGAGAAGGTGGAAGAGTTGGGGAAAGCTTGGAATTGGAAATTGAATTGCTAAAGGAAAAGGATTCTACTCCTTAGAAGATTTGAGAATATCAAGCCTATAAATAGAGAAGTTTTTTACATATCTTTTACATACCTCTCTACACACACCTCTCTACACACACAATTCTTTTCTTTTCTTTATTCTTTGTGTGAACTCTTTAACATGAAATAATTTAATGACGAAACAACTTGGTCTTAATGTGAGACTAAGTTTTTTGGTTTT
>JAJJWW010014236.1:0-19116 GCA_023531295.1 Papaver armeniacum
GTCGAGACACTACTCTCCCAGAATTATTCTGGTCTCAACACCTTTCTTGGCTTCCCTCCCCAAATCAACCCTTCTCCTCCACTTTGTGATCGAAGCAAGTCTGGAACGACCATTTCTTGGTTTAGGCCGGACTTGTACAGATTGATCTCTCGAATCTATAAAGTGCTCACGTGCAACACATTTTTTTAGGGTTTGAACCAGTTTCTCACTCACCTACCGAATTTACCGAAATCGGCAGAAACAATTTTCACCTATAAACAGGAGGATCAGCCTCAAGCTCAGAAAATTAGGGGTCCCGATACTTCCTCACATTATGCTAATGATTTGGAATGGAAGGAAAAAGACGACGCGGTCAATTGGATTGTTGAGAAAGCCAAAGAGAATATGTGCGTTCTAGTGAAAAACACCCAACAAAGATCTACGCGTTTTGAAATGGTGCGAGTGTTATGGATCGCCGGAGGAAAGTCACAATAGAAAGGGTTATGTGTATGATAAGAAGACGACTAGGGTGTATAAGACGAAGTCAAAGAAGTGTGGATGCCCATTCAAGATAATTTTTGGGAGGAAAAAAGATACCGACAATGTGTGGAGAATGAGTAGAGTTGATGTTGGTTGGCATAACCATAAAGATCCGGACACTCTTGTTGGGCATTGTCAAGTTGCCAAGTTGAAACCGCACGAGTTCGAACAAGTAAGAACAAGTTGGGGAGTTAAACCAAGTAAGCTCCTAAGTAAGTTCAAGAGGGACGACCCGCATAACCTCTCTTCATTGTCTACAATTTATGCGGCCAAGGCAACTATTAAAAGAATTGAATGGGATGGAAGAAAAGTGATGGAAGAATCACAATGGTTAATACACAAATACAACTACACGGTGAGACACCATGAGTCATCGGAGGGGAAGGTGGATCGTATTTTTCTTGCGCATCCCGATATGATTCAATTGGCGCGTTGCTTTTACCAAGTTTTATTCATGGATTGTACTTATAAGACGAATAGGTACAACATGCCTTTGTTGAACATTGTAGGACAAACCTGGGATAAGCAATCGTTCACGGTGGCATGGTGTTTTATGGATCGTGAGAAGGATGATAGTTATATTTGGGCATTGGAAACTTTGAAGCTTCTCTACCACGAAGACGAAACTCCGGGGGTTATAGTCACTGACAATGAGCAAGCAATAATGAACGCAGTGAGGATAGTCTATCCCAATGCACAAAATTTCCTTTGCACTTGGCATATACAATGCAATCTTAGAAAGAATTGTAGAAGTCATATCCAAAACCGAAAGCAAAGAAAGGAACTAAACGTGAAAAAGAGGAAGATGAACGTCTTAGCAAACTAACTAAAGAGGAGCGAGAGAAGGAGAAAGAGAAAGAAGACGAAGAATGGAAAGAATGTGAGATTAAGTTTGGGTTATTCATGAAAGCGTGGGATAAGGTGGTTTGGTCGATGAGTGTGGGAAGATATGAGTTAAACTTGAAGGATTTCGAGGATGATTGGGGGACCAATTACCCCAAAGTAGTGGAATATTGCAAGAAACAATGGTTGAGGCCACACAAAGAGAGGTTTGTGTATGCTTATACTTACGACTATAAACATTTCAAACTTGAATCCACAAGTATGGTAGAGCAAGCTCATGGGAGACTAAAAGGTCTACTTTTCACGAGTCAAAATGGGATTGTGACGGTGCAACATGCTATCCATGAGTACACTAATAATGATATCGACAAGATAAAAAAGCAATTCCAAGAAAGTAGCTTCCGGAAGTTGAAGGAGTTTAAGGAGGATGATTGGTTGCTTGTTGGTATACATAGAAACGTCTCGCATTGGGCAATACGTTTCATGATGAAACATCTCGCATTGTTAAAAAGTATAAAAAGTATGATGACCCGAGCACTCATTGTAAGTATAGGATAATGAAGGCTATCGGACTTCCATGTCGTCATATGCTTGGTAGGTATAAAACTCCCATTCCTCTTGATGATATTGATCCCTATTGGAAGCAATTATCTTTCAAACCGGCTCCAAGAGAAGATCCCGATGAAGAGTTTGGTGACATGGAACTTGGGAGAATAATCCTCGAAAAGTACCCCAAGTTGAATAGGTTGGACAAACAAACTATGAAGCACAAGTTGATGCCGATAGTTTACCCTTTTATGGAAGAACTTGAAGAACCGGAGAAACAAGATCCTAATGGTAGACCAACTACCAAAAAGACGAGGGCGGAAGAAAGAGAACAAATCAAAGAGTTTTTTAGTACAAATTGCAATCAAGATCAATCCGAAGGAAAACAAATCAAAGAGTTTTTAAGTAGAAATAGTGATCAATCCAAAAGGGAAAACATAAAAGAGCATTTGAGTACAAAGTGCGATCCATCCGGACATGTTTATACCGAGGCGCAATACAAGGAGGAGCCCGCTAAAAAGAAAAGAGGTCATCCAAGGAAGGATTCAACTACGCCAACGGTCTCTAACTTGAATACAAATGGCACTCTACCTCTTGAGAGTCAAGCAAGCTAGCATGGAATTTGTTGGAAAGAAAAGGGTACAAATGGAACTCTACCTCTTGAGAGCCAAGCAAGCCAAGGAGATGTTGCGAATAAAAAAGGCCGTTCAAATAAGGTAGTACAACCGGTGTTGCAAAAGTATCGCACTCAACTCCCTCCAATTATTCAATATTTCGTGATTGGTACCGACGATGTTCCGAAAGATGGAAATTGTGGGTTTCACGTTATCTCGCAACAATTGGGACACCTAAGTGGAGCGGTTGAAGAAAATCTCACCCAATGCCAATACATTAGAAAGAAGATGGCCGCTCGACTAGAAAACGACAAGGAGTTCCATATCTCAATGATTCTAGAAGGTTCCATGGAGGAGAAAGAAGCAACTTTCAAAGGTTTGCTAACTAGTGTTAAAGGCCCGGAGGGAAACGCACCGATCAAATGGGAGCATTGGTTGAGAATTCCGGAGTGTGGCCATCTATTGGAAGATACTTGGAATTGTGTGGTACATTTTTTTAGTGAGGGACTATCTATAGCATTTGCACCGAAACATGTGGTTTGCGTGGACCAACTCAAGCATAAAAGAATTGTCATGGCTTTGGTGGATAAAAATCATTTTATTGGTCTACAAATCAATAAGGAATGTCCATTACCTCCTCTATGTAGGTTTAGTTTGTGGGAGAAGTTCACAAACAACAAGAGCAAGGAATGGATGAAAATTTATGAGGACAACATGGCCCTTTGGAATGTTATAGATGAGTCCCGGGAATGTCCCATAGATTTGACTAAAGGAGGTTCAATAGGTTTGAATGAACTCCCTCCAATAGATTTGAGTGAGGAGTGATTATGATTAGGGAATAAAGCAGCTTTTTGTGTAGTGTACAATGGAGTACTAGACAAAACATTCGTACTTTTGGAGTACTTTTGTAATCGCATGCGTGTTTTGTGTAATGTACTTTGGAGTGATACAAATGAATGAAATGGATGTGTTTTTGGGTGTATTCTCATTTGGTCGGCATCATATTTATTACCAAACCCTGCCGGCTCTCCTGTGGTCGGCAGACAAGAATATTTCATCGATCTACGGCCGAAATGCATGACAGTACAGGAAAAAGCTGCCTGATATGGCCGGCAAGGACAGGCTTCTGACAAGCTGCCGGCGCTGTCTACGCCGGCAGTATTTATGAAATTTACCATGCCGGCTAAGAACTCCCTTAAAAATATTGTTCCTGGATATTTTTTTCTATCAAGCCGGCAGGTTCCTGGTTTTGCTAGGTTGCCGACTCTTATTATGCGGCATTGTTATTGAGGAGAACCATGCCGGCAAAGAACTCCCTCAAAAATTGTTCATGAATGTTATTTTCTATAAAGCCGGTAAGGTGTATTATAATATCCATGCCGACAGAACTACCGTCGGAAAGCTTTTAATATAGGATAATGCCGACTATGATGGCGCCGGCATGCTTCTAATTTAGGAAAATGCCGACTGTATATTGGATACAAACCTTAATTAAAGCATACAAACGTTAAAAACTTAACCCTAACACATTTGGGACATAAATAGTATCTTTTTCCGGTACACAATTTCTTAGGAGAGGTAATTAGCTTCATCCTACCGTCGCAACATGGATCTGTGCATGGTAGAAGGTTGATTTTAGCAACTTCATCTTCATACGGAGCTACACGCTCATCTATCCAATAGAAAAACCCACAACAAGTGCATTTTGAAGCATACGGCTGATATACACCTCCTATTGCAGCTTTCATGAGAAATAAGAATCCCTTACAACCTTCAATAGTGCATTTGCTTCCTTCAAAGGGACAATCGCTTGCAAAATGACAACTTAGTGTACAAAGACTACAAATATTTGGTGGTGAAACTTTCATTCTTTATGCAAGGTTGAAGATGAAGTTGGGAATGCTTTTATAATAACAACATACCTAATATCTTGATTTTGAAATTTATAGCCGTTGAGCATTCAATGGGTTGTACTTTGTACCTAAAAGGTGCAACTAACATTTAGGTCGGCAAGGTATAGATTTCATACCATGCCGACCTCAAGTACTTTGTCTAAAACTGCATAAACAAAATAAAAACTTCTAAAGCAACTAAAACTGAAAATTAAAATAAGTTTAACAAGTCTAAAACCACAATCTAAGAGTTCAAAACATAATGAAAGAGTTCAAACCACAATCTAAGTTTCTAAACCAAGTGAAACATAATAAAGTTTAAGAATTTCATGGATCATTCTCATTGTTGTTATCTTCCTCCCCATCACTAGCTTTTTCACCAGCATCGCCTTTGCTTTCCCCTTCCCCTTCACTGGACCTATGTATTCACCATCCTCATTGTAATAGGGGTTCACCCGTAAAAGTCACATGCCCCGAAAAAAAGTTCTTGGATCAACCTCCTCTTCTTCCTCCTCCGATGATGTGCATTCTTCATAGTTGAGGGGATTGCTAGACTGTTCATAAACCTTAGAAATTCTTTCGGGATTTTCCTTACCCATCAAACATAACTTTCTAAACGGACAATTCTCTTCAGTTTCATCTTTAGGTTCTTCTAAATTGGGATAAATTGTGTTCAAATATTCAAATAGCTCTTCTGCATTGTTAACAAGACAAGGTAGATCTTCTTTTGTTTCCACTGGGAACCTAAACAATGCACAAATAAGATATATGAAAACAAACAACACAACAATGTTGATCTTATTCCTCTGGACGGCAAGGCCGATAAACTAAACACTGCCGACTATAGTAAAGCCGGTAAGGTGTTAACCAACTACCATACCGACGAATACACCGCCGGAATGGTTCTAGTTATGAAAGACGCCGACTAATAACTTAGGAAATTAAGGTTTCTGATGCCTAACGTCGGCAAGGTGATGTGGTTTTAACAAGTTGTAGTAAAGTGGTAGTAAGATGTCGTTCCTCTCAGACTTGTAAAGATTGATTTTAGACTTAATAATAAAAATATATACAAAAGATGTCACAATATCGAGAGATTACTGGGACTCAGAATTTCACTGTTTTTCATATTCAAGTGGTTCAGAAATTAATCCTCGGCGATTATAGCTCAAAACAAACCAAATATTAACTCTATTATTTGCCAAAGTAAATTCCATAAAATATTACTTTTAGATCATAAGTATGGCGCATCAAGAATCCCTAGGACTAAGCATGCTCCATCAAACAAAGTCACAAGTAATTAATAGAAATCTTAATTCAATTAAAATCGGTGCAAAAAGTAAATAAAGAATTAATTAAATTACCACATGGATGAAATACATCTTCCTCCGTTGTCCCAGTGATGGGGTTTAGCTCCTCATGTTATTCACATGCTCAAAATAGGTGTTCATAGCTCAAAAGGGTGAAAAATAAGAGAAAACTAATGACTCAGACAGTTCGCAACGTTGTTTAAGCGTTACAAACAAATTGCATTACAATGTCGTTACAAAAAGATATATGAAAACTGCTGTAGAATATAAGACTGCTCGATTTAAGACTGCCTCCTTGTCGAGATATTATGATATTTTTATACGACTGTCCGTAGCAGCACAAAGTTCTTCGTCTTCTTCTTCTTCAGCAGCAGCAGGAAGCTTTCCTGCACTTCTGATTTCTCGGCTCCGTAACCTCCCTTTTGGCCCCCAAAATCTCGACCCCCTCTGTTAGCTCCCAGCACCTCTATTTATACACCTCCAGCCAAAAATCCCGCGAGTTAATCCTCTTTTTCTTTCACCAAAAGTCACGACTCTTCCAAATATTTTCTTTCCTTTTCTTCCGTTTCTTTCCTCATCAATATAACCTGGGTCGTCTTAAAACTCTTTCCAAATATAACTCAATACAACAGGGATATATTCTCCCTTTATCTTCACGTACTTCCCTTTTCCAGCTCAAACACCCTAGATAAGCCGCTCCCTGTTTTCACGAGAACTGTAACTTTCTTTCCGTTTTTTTTTTACGTTGGAACTCAATTACCTGTCCTGTTTCGTACTAACAGGATAATATCCATAATATGCAACGTCCAAATCCAACTAAATCTCGTCCAAAATCGTGCCAGGAAATCTTGCCGGAAAATTCAACAATCCCGAAACTCGGTTACTTCAAATACCCAATGGTCTGGTCCAAGTTGGTTGAAACAAACAACTAAAAATACCCTGTTTTGTCCATTCAAGCCTAGCCCAAGATAATTCACCGATTGAATCTCTCCAACATCGTTCAGAAATCAAACCCTAAATTCTGCCAACTTTTCCCACCAATTTTCAGCATTTAAACCGTGAAGAAGATGATGCCCCCTATCCTCTGATGGGGTGCCAATAGCAGCTGTCTGTGGGATGCCCTGGGGTTACCCCTTATCATCTGGGTGCCCCTTATCCATTTGAGGGGTCCGAATAGCACGCGTCCTCCGGGTGCGCAAATTCCACTTTTTGAGCCAATTTCTCCGCACAAGTGTATTTCTCCAAAAACACCTACAATGACACAAAAAGCCATAATAAATACAAAATCGAGCACTAACAAAATATACAATTGAGATTAAATTAGACACAAAAATGTGTCTATCATATACCCCCAAACTTATTATTTGCTCGTCCTCGAGAAAATTAAATGTAGAAAATAAAATCCTAACTCACTGTCGCAGGCATCGTCGATTGCATTTAGCGTATGCAATAAGCCTTTAAACCCCTAGGTGGCCCTAGTGGCCGAGTTATAGTCTCGGGAGGGTTTACCAGAGGTGTACCCACAAAACCTTTATACTCCAGACCCTAACTATCTACGCATAACCTTGGAAGGCACTAAAGATTCTCCTTGGTTGGCATACTTATTGATTACAGGAGGAAGTACCCCGATGCGAAATTCCAATTGCTGTACACGAGTTTGCACTCAAGCATACTAAAATTCATATATAAGTCACAAAGCTCTACTCATATAGTTGCACTATGGACATCAATACCCGGAGTCAAAACTAATCACATGGATAGATCAAGAAGATGGAAATAGAGAAAAACATAGATGGTTTTGATGTTTACTAAGTGATCGATGTTTCCCATATCTGTCTGAAGGCCTCCGCCAAAATGAACCTATCCTAATGGACTCGAGATACTAGTCGACTAATATCAACACACCGGCATATACAAGGGAACCAAAGTGGTCGATAATCCTAACTCTAGGTCAACACAACCGGCATATACAAGGGTTCCGGTGGGTCGACTTTATTGAATTTATTCCGGTTGGTCCGATGGTCCGGTCTCACTTTTTTTTTTTTTTTTTTTTTTTTTGGTATCTCAATCACTCTAATTCACCCCAAAGATTGGTAACAACTTGATTCGTGGGCCCCACCTAATCACTTAGAGAAACATAGTTTAAAAACAAAATAAAATAAAAACAGAAGTGAAAAGGACTCAACGAGATATGGTGAAACTATCATGTTATTTCTAACACCTGAGCTCTGTGCTTTTATGAATAGACTCTTTAGATGTTGCTATCTAATCATATTGGTTCCTCAACTCCTACAACCAAAATGCTTCCATCCACTTAGATTGGTTAGTGCCATCCTTAATAAGCATAAATCTCTAGGCTCTGGAGTTTAACAATGCAACTAATCAAAAACTTTCTCCAATACCCCCAAACTTAAATCTAACATTGTCCTCAATGTTCTAAAGATAAAATTAAAAGCATGAACAAAGAAAACTATTTACCATTTAAAGCAAAGAGATAAGGAAAGATATTACCGTGTCGCATGAATGTTGGGTTACCTCCCAAGAAGTGCTAAGTTTAAAGTCTTCAGCCAGACTAAGAAGGGATTAGTCACCTTATAAAATCATAAAGTAATAGCCGAAATTTCAGTGGGTCATCGAAACCAAATAGAGCTATCACAAATAAAAGGAATCTGCAACATGCCAAGAAAATTAACAAATAATGCACACCCTTGTCTAGTTTCCTGTTTAAGACAACTACATCTAGTCGTGGTTCAGAGTTCGGAGTTCTATAACTGGGTCCAAATAAAATATTTTCATGGGTTGGATTTCCTCGAAGCTAAGATCCGATTCGAGTGTATTAGAGTCTGGAAAAACTCAAGTAAAAACTTATAAGCACATAATAATAACCTAAATAACTGCGGATCCTTAAAGTCAATCAGTTTTGACTCACACAATTGACCACGATGAAGCTGCTAGTCAATCTTAAGCAAATGTGTCGTTTCTATTCTCCTAAAATAATTAGGTTCGGTCTCAGAACTTAATAACGGGCACATTTTGAACTCATACATTCCCACAATTGGTTGAAAAATATTTGGTTGGAAAACAAAATCAATCTGGGTATCATAGCCTGGGCTAACCACATCAACCATAGGATGGGTTTCTAACAACTGAACTTCCCTATGGACATCACTAGGTTCAGGAAAACGGGTATGAAGATAATCTTTTAAAATGGTTGAGGCACAAATGTCAAGTCCCAAGTGAGGGACCTTTCTAAGAGTTAGGGCACATGGAGAATGATAATCACCCCCAAACTTAGAGATTTTAGTGTCTCTAGAAAGACTAGTCACAACTTCCCTAATTTCAAGGTCATCTGATTCCTGAAAATGGTCAATTGATTCTTCTAAGTCAGGTTCATCCTTACTCATCTCTACGAGTTCATTTTCTTTGTCTAAGACTAATGTTTCTAAATCGCTAGACTCTAAAACAATATTCTCAGAAGAAACTCGTTCCTCAAAACTATCATCGGCTTTGTAATCATAAGGGAATACTACATCGTCTAAAACGGTGGTATCTCTAGTCAAATCCTCGTCCTTTTGAATAGGTGAATAATTATTAAAATTATTTGGAATTGAACTAGAAATAATATTATCATTGTAACGCTCAATTGGAGTAGCAAATTCCTGATCACTATGCCTAAATATTTCAGATTCTTCATCAACATTATCCTCATCATAATCATCGTTATAATAACATGAAAATGGTTGAACCTCATCTAAACAAGTAGTGTTACCAATTTTATCCTCGTCATCTTGATTATGCAAATAACTATCCTCATTTTCAAGGGTATTTTTGGAAACACTATATTGGAAATCTATATTTCGAGCAATTCTTTCGTTCGTCTCAGCCATCAGCTTGAGGGATTCCTCTATAGAAAGTTCTCTTTCGTCATAAACTAAGTTATTCATCTTAGCTAACCTACGTGTCGTCTCTTCTAATTTCCTGAGAGACTCTTCTAAAGGAGAAACATAAGAATTTTGCTCGTATGACCCGTGCGTGTGTGGATAATAATTGGGCTCATCATGGTATGAGCCATAACCTTGAAAAGGCTGATGTTCCCAACCACTATTCACACTATGGTCAAAGTAGTAACGTCCATTTTGAAACTCAGTCGGATATTCGTTGTATTGGCTATTGTAATACCAGTTCGACATTCTATTTGCAGGGGTGTGAGTTGTCACACAAAATAAAACCCACCGATTGTGGGATTCGTAGGTGGATAGAGTCTTACCTCCCGTACCCAGACGGGCGATGAACCGTTGAAGTCGACTCAGGCCACCAACTCCTATGTCAGTGTACGAACCCGAGGGGCCGAGACAGTATCGTAACTGTCGTCCTTCCCTGCAAACAGTTTATATTTAATCTCAACCCTTCCTTAGGGTTTAAAATAATAAAGTCCAAGTCCAAAAAATAAAGTCCAAAAAGTCCAAAAATAAAAGAAAAATTACAAAAATACAACCCTATTTACAGTTTATAAAAATAAAACAAAATAAAACAACTATATACAAAATCTTCTTCACTCCTTGGACTCCTCTTTTCTTTCCTTCTTTGTCGATGCTTTCCTTTTATAGCACTTTTTCAATCCTTGTAGCTTCGCTCCAAATCTGAAAAGAATCGAAAAAATACCAAAGGCGTAAAAAAGAACAAAAAAATAATAAAAAGAAAAAGAAACCTAAAACAAATCTAAATACAAGTCCCCGTCGGCGGCGCCAAAAATTGATGTGGTTTTAACAAGTTGTAGTAAAGTGGTAGTAAGATGTCGTTCCTCTCAGACTTGTAAAGATTGATTTTAGACTTAATAATAAAAATATATACAAAAGATGTCACAATATCGAGAGATTACTGGGACTCAGAATTTCACTGTTTTTCATATTCAAGTGGTTCAAAAATTAATCCTCGGCGATTATAGCTCAAAACAAACCAAATATCAACTCTATTATTTGCCAAAGTAGATTCCATAAAATATTACTTGTAGATCATAAGTATGGCGCATCAAGAATCCCTAGGACTAAGCATGCTCCATCAAACAAAGTCACGGGTAATTAATAGAAATCTTAATTCAATTAAAATCGGTGCAAAAAGTAAATAAAGAATTAATTAAATTACCACATGGATGAAATACATCTTCCTCCGTTGTCCCAGTGATGGGGTTTAGCTCCTCATGTTATTCACGTGCTCAAAATAGGTGTTCATAGCTCAAAAGGGTGAAAAACAAGAGAAAACTAATGACTCGATGATAGGTCACAACGTTGTTTAAGCGTTACAAACAGCTGTTACAATGCTGTTACAAAAAAGATATATGAAAACTGCTGTAGAATATAAGACTGCTCGATTTAAGACTGCCTCCTTGTCGAGATATTACGATATTTTTATACGACTGTCCGTAGCAGCACAAAGTTCTTCGTCTTCAACAATCCCGAAACTCTGTTACTTCAAATACCCAATGGTCTGGTCCAAGTTGGTTGAAAAAAACAACTAAAAATACCCTGTTTTGTCCATTCAAGCCTAGCCCAAGATAATTCACCGATTGAATCTCTCCAACATCGTTCAGAAATCAAACCCTAAATTCTGCCAACTTTTCCCGCCAATTTTCAGCATTTAAACCGTGAAGAAGATGATGCCCCCTATCCTCTGATGGGGTGCCAATAGCAGCTGTCTGTGGGATGCCCTGGGGTTACCCCTTATCATCTGGGTGCCCCTTATCCATTTGAGGGGTCCGAATAACACGCGTCCTCCGGGTGCGCAAATTCCACTTTTTGAGCCAATTTCTCCGCACAAGTGTATTTCTCCAAAAACACCTACAATGACATAAAAATCCATAATAAATACAAAATCGAGCACTAACAAAATATACAATTGAGATTAAATTAGACACAAAAATGTGTCTATCACAAGGTACAAGTCTAAAATCACGCCGACCAAATATAACCCGGAATGGTTGGTAATTATACCCTGCCGTCCCTGGTTATTGTCCAACAGTCGCCATGGCTCTGATTAAAAGTCGGCATGTTATTCATCCTGAGACCCTTCCGGCGCTTTGAAAATACAAATGGCCGGCGTGTTGTTCAAGTATCGACCTTGATGGCCACAAATCTGAAAATCAAAATTTTCGATTTCTAACCTAATCTAACAATCATATACAACAAAACAATAATGGGTTTGAGTTTATAAATCACTTACAATCTTCTTTTCGCCTTTAGAGGTTTCTTTTCAGCACCTTCAAGGATTGGATTTTCGGGTTTGCTAGTTCCAACCTTTCCCTTACCTTTTCCCTCTGATTTGGATCTTTTCATGTTACCAGTTGAATCTCTCTTGGTGATGGATCGTTTAGAATCAACCATTTTCTGTAGAAAATCAAATTGAAAATTTTGGTTGATTTTAGGTTTTTGGAATTAAATAGAAGAGGAGAGGGTTTAGAGAAGAAGAATGAAAGAGAAGAGGAGAGGGTTTAGAGAAGAAGGATTAGTGGATGATTAATCAGTTTTTAGTTTTTAAGTTTAGGGTTTAGTTTTAGGTTAATTAGTGTAGGGGTATTAAAGTAACTTTACCACGTTTTGGCCTCCCCTTAGTAAGGGCACATGTCCATTTAAATTTGGGTATACCCCAATTAGTTTGGGTATACCCCAATCAAGCCAGGTTCTTCAACATGAAATTGGAAGTGTGGCACTTTATTAAAATCCCCATACATTTTTGGAGATGATACGGCCATACCATTTCTCGAACGACCTCTTTTGGCCATAAATCCCTAAATTTTCTACCACCGCCGCTTAAGAGGAAGATACCATTTCATCGACAAACTTCCGGCAATAAGCGACTGAAATGGTAAGTGCGATTTGGAATTCATTGTGATTTCATCCGAGATATGTTGATGGGAATCCTAGCCAGTGTTTCAAATTAGTTCACTCTCTATTGAATTCGAGTGTTGTTCTTTGAAACTGGAAATGGGTTTTTGATCTCAAGGGACTAATGTTTCGATTGATGCTTGCCGAAAGTGAAAATTAAGAGTAACATCTGCAAATTCTTCTAATTGGAAATAGTGATTTGATTAATTTGTGTGTTTTTGGTGAAATCTGGAACTGGGGTTTTACTCCTCTGATGAATTAATGAACTGTAAGAGTCCATACATTGCCTATATTGTGAGTAAGTTAAGTAGATTTACTTGTAGTCTAGAGCACGAGCATTGGGATGCACTTAGTAGAGTATTACGGTACCTAAAATACTCTATTACCTTTAGTTTGATTTATGAAAGGTATCTTGCTGTCCTTGAGCGACTTTGTGATGCAAACTGAACAGTTGACTCATAGGAGTCTAAGTCTACGAGTGGATGTGTTTTCACTCTAGCAAGAGAGTTTGTTTTTGGAAGATTTCCAAACATACATATATTGCTCATTCATTATGGAATCTGAAAGTATTGCATTAGATAAAGTACGAGAGGGGCTGAGTGCTTAAGATGCTTTTTAGAAGACATTCTTCTCTTGCATAGGCCTGTGCTAGCTATATCTATACATTGTGTTATCCAAGCTATAATTGCTAAAGATGAAAATAACTACTCATTCGGTGTTATTTCCATTGATTGGATAAAGTCCAAGGAGAATATTGCGCAACCTTTGACGAAAGGTTTTCCCAAAGAGATAGTTAGAAATGCATCGAGGGGGATGGGGCTTAAGCTTATAAATTAAACTTGCCATGACGAAAATAGGATACCAAACCTTGTTGACTGGAGATGCCAAGTGTTGATGGTGGTTTTTAGCTTAGGGTTAAAATCGTAAAACACTAAACCCTATCAGAAAGTGATGTCACAAGCTAGTCGCGCCATGCCAAACGCACTTTGCCTTGGCCCTAGCCATGCTAGTCACATCATGCCAAGCCAAACGCCCTTTCCTTGGCCCTAGCCACGCCATACGCCCATGGAAAACCCTTGGCCCCACATGCCAAGCCAAAACCACGCCTAGCCCAAGCTAGTCACGCCATGCGCCTATGGCAAACCCTTGGACCCACATGCCATGCCAAAACCGCACCTAGCCCAAGCTAGTCACACCATGCGCCTATGGCAAACCCTTGGCCCCACATGCCAAGCCAAAACCGCACCTAGCCCAAGCTAGTCAGGCCATGCGCCTATGGAAAACCCTTGGCCCCACATGCCAAGCCAAAAGCGCACCTAGCCAAAGCTAGCCACGCCCAAGGAAAACCCTTGGACCCACATGCCAAGCCAAAACCATACCTAGCCAAAGCTAGCCACGCCCAAGGCGAACCCTTGGCCCCACATGCCAAGCCAAACCAAACCTAGCCAAGCTAGCCGCGCCATGCCAAACACACTTTCCCTTGGCCCTAGCCATGCCAGTCACATCATGCCAAGCCAAACGCCCTTGCCTTGGCCCAAGCCACGCCATACGCCCATGGCAAACCCTTGGCCCTGCATGCCAAGCCAAACCAAACCTAGCCAAGCTAGACGCGCCATGCCAAACGCACTTTGCCTTTTCCCTAGCCATGCTAGTCACATCATCCCAAGCCAAACGCCTTTGCCTTGCCCCTAGCCACGCCATACACCGATGGCAAACCCTTGGCCCTGCATGCCAAGCCAAACGAAACCTATCCAAGCTAGCCGTGTCATGCCAAACGCACTTTGCCTTGGCCCTAGCCATGCTAGTCACATCATGCCAAGCCAAACACCCTTGCCTTGGCCCTAGCCACGCCATACGCCCATGGAAAACCATTGGCCCTACATGCCAAGCCAAACAAAACCTAGCCAAGCTAGCCGCGCCATGCCAAACGTACTTTGCCTTGGCCCTAGCCATGTTAGTCACATCATTCCAAGCCAAACGCCCTTGCCTTGGCCTTAGCCACGCCATACGCCCATGGCAAACCCTTGGCCCCACATGCCAAGCCGAAATCGCACCTAGCCAAAGCTAGCCATGCCCAAGGCGAACCCTTGGCCCCACATGCCAAGCCTAACCACACCATATCCGCGCCACCCTGTTGGCCCTCACTACGCGGCAATTAAAACGAAGGCGTGCAACAATCAACAGTTGCCCTTCAATCGTAGGAGCAAATCTTAGCCATCCAAGGTTACCAGACGACACATGGTAACCTTTGGCCCGAAAACCTAAGTTTGGCCACGCCAAACCTTGCCATGCCAACGGCATGCCAACCTAGGCGCGCCACCACGTTGGACCTTCCTACGCAGCTACCAAAACGAAGGCGTGGAACAATCAATGGTTGCCCCTCCTCTCAAGATACAAAATCTCGACCGTAGAAGGCCACCAGGCTGGCAAGTTTGCCGATCTTGACTTGCCAAGCCACAACAACATGCTACATGTTTTCCAAAACATTCGAGACATCAACACAAACTGGGGGATCCTCTTTGGGTATTGGTTTGGCGGTTTACAACGTGCACCGTACATTACGCCCGTCATAAGGAAGTATCATAAGGGTGAGGCGGTTAGTAAATACGGGAATTTATGTGTGAAACGTTCATGGGACATAAAGCACATTCGTTAACAACTTTATGGGACATCAATTCCATAACTTCATGCGTTAACCACTTTATGGAACATCACTTCCATGCATACGGTTACCACCTCCTCCCATTTACTTCCCCCACTCCTTAATGAGAACATGGTACGTTTTTTACTCCGACTTGTATAAATAGGTCTTACCTATTTCCATTGAACAACAAGTTCATACGGGAGATACAACACTTAGAAATACTTACTTGCTATCTCACCTTGTTATCTCTCTCACTTTTCTGATAACAAGTCGTAGTAACCCAACTACTGTTCCAGAATCAACTATTCTGGTCTCACCACTTTCCTTGTTTCCCTCCCAAAAACCAACCCATTCTCCTCCACTTTGTGACCTAAGCAAGTCTGGAACGACCATTTCTTGGTTTAGGACAGACTTGTACAGATTGATCCTTCGAATCTAAAGTACTCCCTTGCAGTACATTGTTTACGGTTTAAATTGTTTCTCACCTGCACACCCACAATTACCAAAATCAGCAGAAACCATTTTCACCTACAAACACCAAGATCAAGGTTTCAAATGAGACAACTATTTTGTGGTGGGTAAAGATAAACACTATCAGAGAATTTCATTCTCTGTCCCTTCCCTATGGTGTAGACGTGATAGTGTGACTGCATATGAAGGATGCCTTTTAAGAAGTCATAATGAGTTCTATAGTTTCAATTTAAGATTGAAGTGGGGTGTAGCAGTAACACTCTTTATGGAAATTCACCCATCTGAATGAGGAATTGTGCCCGCTTCCTATGAGAATATGAGCTTTGATTCTCTAGAGCATTCTGAGAAACAGGACATGTCCAGGGCCAAATTGGAAAAAACGGCACGAGCTTGGCAGCAACCTTGGAGATATCATCCGTGATTCACCATGTGCGGCTACATTGTATTTGTTGGAAATTTTGGGCTAAAACAGAGGATGAAAAAAAAACTAAGAGAAATGTTGTACTTCCGGCTTCAAGGCTCGATTAAGATTCTTTTAGACAATTATTTCTACCCTCCCAATATCAATTGGCGATTACAACAGGTATGCGAAATATTGCCATGGGATACAGTGAAGCCCTATAACAACGTAATTGGATTCAAGGTTTGTACCCCTTGACCCAACCAAGAACACACAAGAATAGGATTCTGATGATGCTTAGAAGAGAGAAAACAGAAAGTATTTTATGTTTTTCCATTATTTGAATGAAAACAAATCATCACTACTTATAGGGAACTCATGCCTATTGGAGATGCCTCTTCACTACCCAAAGACATCAATAGTGCCTTATGGGAATGGGTGTGTCTTTTGTGAACCATCACACCCTTTGGAGATTCCTTTTCATCTCCAACAAAAATCCATTGCATCTATTCGGCACCGGACGCTCCCCGTGATAGTGGCAAACCAAAAACGAAAAACGTTTTGTTTTCTATGTTATTAAAAATATCCAACAGCAGAGCCGGGCCTGAGGCCGTGCAGGGTGTGCGACCGCACAGGGCCCGTCTCAGACTAGGGCCTTTTGTTTTTCAAAATCGGATACCCCTCCCCACAAGCTATATTTCAGCCCACATACATATTGTTTTGTTTAAGCCCATTAATCAAGCCTGGTTCACCATTTCACACTTTCTTCTGAAAACAGACAAAATTCACTCACTCTCACGTTTATTCTCTTCGTCTTACCATTATTCATCTTAATTGTTTCACAAAACCTTAGAGAAATCCTCAAATCCACTCATAGAAGACCTAAAGTATAATCGTGATATTGCTAAGATGGAAAAAAGAGAGAAAATCTTCATGTTTCCTATAAGTAAACTAACCAATTTTGGGTTAGTTTTATAATCTAGGGTTTTGATTTTATAAGAAAACTAAATTTTTGTTTCTTATTTTTCATGAATTATCTAGAAAAATTGGTTCGTTATTGTTGTATATTTGGGTTAGTTTTATATTTGAGTTGAAGTTGAACATTATTCTTTGATTGTAAATCAAAGAAAGGGTTCTCAAAAGGCAAAACAATTTGGGGGATTTTGAAGTTGAAATTTTGGGGATTTTGTTAAGTAGTTTTTAAACCATAGTTATACTTGTTATTGTATTCTAATTTGTAATTGTTTTTCCATTTTTTTACAGCAAGCTAAGAAGTTATGCGCTTGAGTTGGATTGTTGTTGCTTCGTTTGGTTTTGGTTACAGCTAATCGGCTATAAACGGGTAATAAAAAGTTAACAATCATTACTTGATGTTATTTGAAGTATGGTTAAGAGTTTAAGAAAAGAAACCCTTAAACCAGAAAAACGCTTAAACCAGAAAAAAGATTTAGCCTTTTAAGGAGTCACATGGAGGAACTTTGGATATATTTGTTGTGTTAAGCATCCACCTAGGACAAAATTTCCACAGATGATATTCGAGAATCGTTTTTTGGACCCTTTTTTGGATTGAACTAGACATTATGTATAAAAACCAATGCTTATAACTGAACTGCTATCTATATATATATATTTACCGTCTTAGTCTTACTTTTTTCATTATTTTTCGAAATTGTCGGGGAAAAAATTTTTGACCGTAAAAAGGCCCTGTGATTAAGTTCGCACAGGGCCCTAATACGCACAGGACCGGCTCTGTCCAACAGTATTCAATCCCCTGCTTGTCAAATATTCTGATGCATTAATTGCACTGCCTAAAATGCTAAAAAAATGCGTGAAATCTAAAATAAGACTCCTTGAGCATCCGTGAAAAAGATTCTGTCTCCTCTTACACTTCAGCGATGCAATAAAAGTATAAAACAGCATCAAAAGTTCTGTTGTACGGATTTTCATCGAAGTAAAAACATATGCGCATGTTACAATATAAAAACTCCACCGTCGTCTCCACAATCGCTAAAAACAATTTACAAGGATTGTTATATTACCTGCTTCCTGTCCTCCTAAATCTCCAGAAGAGACACTGCACACAGTATAAGGTTAGTGAATATCTATTTTTCCTACGGGAAACAAATCCTCCAGCTCGCTAGTCATTTTAGTACTACTGAGAAAGGATTCATTAATTGGTTAGCAATCAAAGTAAATAATATCCGAATACACAAGGATTAGTGAATGGTCAAGTCGGTCTTTTTGGCAGTGTGTTTTAGTAACTTTTAACCGACCGGCGACAGTAAAAATGTCGATTTCAAGTATCCGATAGTAGTAAAATTTGAAAGAGAAAATGGGTCATTTGTCCAAAAAAATTTAAAACACGGTTCAAATGGACAAACAAAAAAAAGTATGGGTGAAATAGCCAAAAAAAAATAGCAAGGATGAAACTGGATTCATCCTGGCTTATACTTAAAAAATAGCAAGGATGAAACTGGATGCATCCTTTGTAAAATAAAAATAAGAAAAAAATATTTGAAAATGGACAGGATGAAACTGGTTACATCCTGTTTATTTTTAAATTTTTGTCCATTTAAACAGTATCTTTTTAATTTTTGGCTATTTAAACAGTATCAAAACATAAGTGTCTTTTTCACCCAGGAATTATTGATTTTGGTCTTTTTGACCAATTTTGTGAATTTGAAAACCTGTCTATTTCAGTTTTCAGATAGCCGGCATAAGGTACCTTGGAAGGAAGGGATATAATCAAATCTGGAAAAAGAATCAACGACTATATATATATAGAATCGTTTCCAGTTTAGTTCGATCGGTTTTACCGTGTCAACTACAACCAGTTATTGTATAATCAAAAATCATGGCTGCCTAATTGATTGGAAAATTTTCCAGCTAGATTCGCAACCGCTGTATCTTAACGTCTATCGAAAAACTCAAGCTGCGGCTTTTGTTCTGTGGGAGCATGCACATAGGCTAGGGAGGAATTCTGGGTTGTCGTTTGTTTGATC
>JAJJWW010014237.1:0-68007 GCA_023531295.1 Papaver armeniacum
TTTGTGTTTATAAATGGGAAAAATATCGTTTGGTCCTTTGGTCAAACGCCTTTACTGTTTGGTCCATAATTATTTAAAAATATTAAACTGACAAAAATACCATTCCGTGTTAATTTTTACTTATTTTCTTGTAGCACTTCATTCCAGAAATGAAGTCCATATAAAACCTAAAAAAACAGACTTCATTTCCATATAAAACCTAAAAAAACAGACTTCATTCCAGAAATGAAGTCCATATAAAAACCTAAAAAAACAGACTTCATTCCAGAAATGAAGTCCATATAAAAACCTAAAAAAACATATTTCATTCCAGAAAATGAAGTCCATATAAAACCTAAAAAAAACAGACTTCATTCCAGAAAATGAAGTCCATATAAAAACCTAAAAAAACAGACTTCATTCCAGAAAATGAAGTTCATATAAAAACCTAAAAAAACCTAAAAAAACAGACTTCATTCCAGAAATGAAGTCCATATAAAAACCTAAAAAAAACCCTAAAAAAACAGACTTCATTCCAGAAAATGAAGTCCATATAAAAACCTAAACATCATCTTTTTTACAGCAGCAGAACTTCATCTTTAACACGAGCAACAAAATCAAGATCAAGATCTTCAACATCAACATCAAAATCAAAAAAATACATCCAAATAACATAAAAATCTTCATAGTCTTCATCATATTCATCGTCTACATCATCTTCAACAAAAGCAGCAGCAACAGAGAAGAAACAAACACAAAATCATCGTCGTCTTCATCATCTCCATCTTCTTCAACAGCACCAATAACAACAAATGATGAAGAAACACAAAAATATCCGTCGTCTTCATCATCTTCTTCAACATCAACAGTAGCTACATAGAAGAAAAAACCAAAAAATTATCATCCTTCTTCATCGTTTTCATGAGCATCAACGAGAGAAAAAGAAAAGAAAAAAATGGAGAGAAACTAGATCTCAAAACAGAAGGAGAGAGAAAGTAAATCTGAAATAAGATATTTTCTATTGACTTTTATATATATATATATGGTCCTTATCCAAAAGGGTATTTCTGCCACTACAAGGTGACATTTACATCATCCATGACATCAGCCTAGGACCAAACAATAATTTTTAGGACCAAACTATAATTTATATTACCAAATATGACTAAGCAGATATTTGATCGGGTCAAATGGACCAGACTCTCTCTAATATATTATTCCTAGGACCTAATGGTATTTCCTACTTTATAAATCTGACTCGTCTGAATCTGAATGAGATCACCTGACTCATTCAGATTCAACTCTCAATTAACTCAAAAGTAGGAGTGAATAACTCAACTGACTCAAAAGTAAAGAAAATCGGATGTACTTGTAAGGCTGTTAACTTTCATTATCTTCATATCTTGTTGTTTATCAAAAAAAATAAAAAAAAATATCTTGTTGAAATTAAACAAAACCTAGCGTTTTTAGGGGCCACTCGAAAGAAATTAGGGGCCAACAATAAAATAAAATAGGGTCACCCAAACCTAAATTGAGTTCACCCCTTATCAATAATTTCCATAATGGCAAAATTTCCCTCAAATAATTGGTTGATAACTACACATTCCGTAGTTAGTGTACATTTAGCTAATGTTAGCAGAATTATTTGAAGTTTTCTTTGTTTTTTTTTTCTTAAAGAAAACGCGCCGAAGGCTTTTATTAAAAATCGAAAGAAGGTACAACATCGGTGGAGGGTAGCCTAGCAACAAGCCGAGCCCCACACTCGCAAATAATATATTCTACATACATTACACTAACAAGTAGTATAATGAAAGCAGATTCGTCCCAAGTGAGGTATGGAGCAAAAGTTGTTATACAAATAGTCTTAGCAAGATTGTTTTGTTATAGAATATCTGAAAATTGTAAAGTTGCATTCAAATATGAGATGGAATTGATTAAGGAGTCATTCTCGACCACGAAACATAAACCAAATCGATATATAGCACGTTCTTCGCATTATCTTGTTACTAACAACCCTATGATAATTAATACGCTTAACTATACCATTATTATCTCCTAAGCTCACCGGATACGGAAGCGCTCGACTACCGGATTTTACTTGCTTAGTTTCCTAGAAGTATGCTCTCTAGATGTGACTTAAACAAATGCTCTAAGTTTTGTGAGATAAGGTTGCTCCTAGTGATGAACTCAAAAGCATGAATCACCTACTAGTGTCAATTTCTACATATGGGTACTTAACAAAGTCCCATCATCAATACCCACATATTGCTACTTGTGTTTAATTCTCTAGACAATTATGGGTCGAAGAAAAGTTAAACTAGCAATAAGATTGTGACATAACTATTCAATTTCGAACTTAAACAATTGAGGAACAATCTATAAGCATTATTAGCGTGGTAGAAATCAAACAATAACTAAACTTGCGAGAAAACGAGCTATTGCATATCAATCATGAGTTCATATTTCGGTCTTTGAAATCACCCTTAATAAAAAATAGTTTTAGTTACACATAACTATGGAGTTCATCATAATCACAATAGTAATAATGTAAACAAGATGGAAAATAAATACGAAAGCAAACTCCAGTCATGGCTCTCCTTCAAAACTCCAAGTAGAATACATGATAATCAAGTTGTAGAAGTCTCCTCTTTTATATCTCTTCTTAGGTCAAGTCTTCAAAAGTCCAATAGATAGAAGTCCTCCAAGCCCATGTGTGAGAAAACCCATGTAGAAAATATGCCCCAAAAATGGTCATAGGAAATCTGGTTAAGGTCTTGAAGTTGACCGGAATTATGCCGGCAAATTATCGGGATAGGTAAAGTCAAACCGGTCAGTCAAACATGTCAGGTCTTCGGGTCAAACGAGTCAGTTCAGTGATGTCATCGAGTGAGTCAGTTGGTACTAGTCAGATGAGTCAGGTCTGAGTTAGGGATAACTCAGCTGACTTGTTCTAGGCCACAGCCATTTCGCACAGGTCGGAGCTTTGCTGCATAATGATAGCACATCAGAACTTCATTCCAGCCAAGATGGCGCTGCATCCTCCTATTTAGCTAACACTCATCTAGCACCCTTCATTTTTCATTAACAACATGCCTACAGGCTCCTACCAACCGCATCATTATTCATCTTTTCCATCTTAGCCAACCAACACACACAACGCCAACCTATTCCTTGCAAACCATTCTCCATTTCCTGCAGCTCCACAACTGCAATTTCTCAGCTCCATTGAACCAACAACAAAAGTTACAACCAAAGCCATTCTAGTTTGCACCTCTTGTCCGTTCAAGTCAAACCATCTACAACATGTCATCACTGACCCTGCAACCACAGTTCAACCATCAGTTCTCCATCAGTACCAACACCAACAGTAAGCCCCGTATGCTCATCAGTTAAATCTCCACTTCAACAGTAAACACCAACTGAATTCAACTTCACCAATCACTGCAACTCTTATCACCTGGAACTGCAATAATCTTCCACTCCAGCTGCAATGAATCAGTACCATCTTATCATCTTCATATTCGACTCAAACAAATTGAAACAACATCACTTAGCCAATACGAGTACCACCAACTCTGTAACTCCACTATCAACATTTTAGCTCAACCTGCAATTGCATTACCACCAATACCTACTCCACCTACAATCTCAGCTGCCAACTGAACTCCACCATGCTCAACCGGTTGTTCACCACAACACCACTGCATCTCCATTACAGCTTCCCTGCAATGCACAATTCTCCCAGTTCATCCAAATCTTCCACCATAACCAAACCACAGCACCATCACCTGCAACTTCAAGCACCAGCTCTGTATTCTCATTCTCATCTCAGATGCAATATCAGTTCAAGCAACAATACACAGCAACACAACCTGAGCCATCATACTCCCAAACTCAAACTGATTTTGAAAACCAAGCAAACCCAATTCCATTTTATCAACTTCAATGAACCCAAATCTCAATTTCCAGTTTCTTTCGACTCCTTGTTCTTCTACTTCCATCATATTGAGTATCAACAACTACTGTGTTTCATACATTTACCAGATCCTCTATCTCTTCTCGGTGCTAAAACTCGGTCCAATATAAACCCAAATTCACAATCTGAACTGTAATTTCTTTACAACTCAGTAAACTCTTGAAAATCAACATTCCCTTCTTTCTTCATTTCCTGAGTCTCCTACAAATTCTACATCAGTACCAACTTTAATTTCTTCTCATCTTCGAATTATCACCATCAAAATCATCCACCAGAACCCGTTCATCCTACAACACCAGATTCAATCGTCTTCAACAAACCCTCATTCTTCCTTTTTGGATCCACATCCCATGACATCAACGCCATTTCTTCTTTAACTCACAAAGAACCCTATCTTGAACTAAACCCATATCAGAAATCCACCGATTTCTCCTCTTCAATTTTAGAAACCCATCTCCTAAATCACCTTGAATTTCTCGATTCAGAACTCAATTTAACACCGCAATCTCCATCTTCTTTATCCCAGTGATTAGACCCTAATTCCTTTGTTTTCCTTCATTCCATCTTCATCTCCGAATTTCCTTTCTGAGAATTTAATGAAGCCGCCATCTCCTTCTTTCTTTCAGGTAAAGAAGAAAATAATGATAACGAGAAGAATTATCTCTTCTCTGAATTTTAGGGTATGTGTAAGAGGGGGAATGGATATAACCACCCATATAGAGTGGATAAGGGGTACCCAGATGATGAATTGCTTGTCGGTTCCAGAGAACTGACATGCCTAATCTCTTTATTTCTCAACCGTAGCTAGCTTCGCTCGCTTGTGAATTGGTCTTTTTGCTCCTTTTCGCTCCAAATGAACGCTTTCTTCTTCTTTGAATTCTTTCACCAACAACAGCCATCTTTTACTTCTCAAATCCACTTCTTCTCTTGAATGTATCTTCATCACTAAAGTTGTCATGCTTTTCAAACAAAATTTGTATCACTAAAGCCGACATACTTTTCAGACAGAGATGAAGAAATAAAAGAAAATAATGAGAAACAGTTCGCCTCCAACATCATTTGCACATTAGATGAGACTTTTGCGTTGTTTCTTCTTCTTTTGTTACAAATGACTCCAAAGTACCTAAAACTCAAAAGCAAACATAAGATACATAATTTACAAGAAAACTTAACAAAGAAATCATAAACAATGATAAATATCAAGTTGTTTTAGACACCTATCAAATTCCCCCACACTTAGACTTTGCTAGTCTTCGAGCAAATCAAACAAAATAATTTTAAAACATACATACAACTCCGTTTCGTCGAGGCTACGGTCACACTTAGCATGTATAAAAAGCCTTTAAACCCCTAGGTGTCCCTAGTGGATGAGTTATAGTCTCGTGAAGGTTTACAAGAGGTGTACCTACAAAACGTTTTACTCCAAATTCCAACTACATGTAATGAATCTATGAATGAATCCAAACTGACTACATGAGGAGGTACCTTGATTCAAATCCAATTCATATATAACAAAGCTCTACTTAGAAAGTCGAAAAAACCACAATGCTCGGAATAAACTAACTACAATCACACATGAATAGAATAAGAAGATGGATATAGAGGTAGATATTTGTGAATGTTGACAAGTGATCGGTGTTTCCCATATCTGGTCTCAAGGTCACCGCCAAGATGAACCTATGCATCCTATTGATTGAGATACCGGGTCCGATTTCTAGTGTCAACACAACCGGGCATATACAAGGGAATCAAAGTGATCAACCATCATAATTCTAGATCAACTCAACTGGCATATACAAGAAAACCAGGAGTCGATTTTATTGAACAATGATAACATTTTTTCTTTTTCTTTTTTATTTGACAACATGACGCATGCTACTTATCGGCAGATTACATGGTAATTCCCGTGGATCCTGCATTCCACGCTTGTTTAGGCGACGGAGACAGGGAGAACACACACATATTGCTATTCAAGTGTCTTATATATATATATATATATACACTGGTTGGTCTAATTGGTCTGGTCTTTTTTTTTAGTAACTCAATCACTCTATTTCATCCTAGCAGTAATAACAATTCGATGTTAGTGAACCACCAAATTACTTAGAGAAACAAAAAGATAATGCAAAAATAAAAACAGAAAGTGATATGGTGACATTCCGAGATATTGTAACAACTATCATGTCATTTCTAACACATGAGCTTTATCCATCCTTTTAGTTAATGGGTTCCTCAACTCCTTCCATCCACTTATATTGATAGTGTCATCCTAAAGGCACAAGTCTTTAGATTTCGGAGTTTATAAAGAATTTTTTTTTTCTAACTAAAGGCATCAAACTCTAAAAACATATAAATGCTCCCCCACACTTAAAACTTTACATTGTCCTCAATGTAAATTTAGTCATTCAAAGTAAAGTTCAAGGTGGGAAATTTCGCAAATGATATGCAAAAACAAAGATAAAATGCTTAAAAATAAAAAGATTAAGATAAAGATACAAAACGATGGGTTGCCTCCCACTTAGCGCTTGGTTTAAAGTCGTCAGCCCGACTTTCATCTCGCTTGCATTCTTAGCCGGCCGATTCCTCCACAAAGAAACATGAGTGCATATCACCCGGTATCTCATCACCTCAAAGATGTTGAAGCGAACAACCTCTGATCAAATTCCATTGTCAAGGTACTTTTCAAATACATCTATCTTTGTTCTAGCGGTTCTCATAAATGGTCTACCCAACAACAAAGGTGTAGACGAGGATGAGTTCTCATCACTCATATCAAGAACATAGAAGTCGATGTGAAATATAAGCTCATTAACTCCGCACCAAAACATTTTCAAATAACCCTTTTCGGGTAGACATTAGATCTATCCGCAAGTTGAATAACTATCTGGTACTTTTGAGAGGACCAAGATTTAAAGATTCATAAATTGAAGCAGGCGTAACACTAAGCTTTTGTAAACCTTGTTTTACCAATTGAGCAAGGTATAATAAACTGCCAGGTATTTCAATTTAGGTGGGAGTTTCTATTGAAGATATGCCGAAGCACTCTCCCCCACACTCATTACCTCATTATCGGTCAATTTGTGCTTGTTAGTGCACAATTCCTTTAAGAACTTTGCATAACGAGGAACCTGCCTTATCGCCTCAATTAATGAAATGTTCACTTCGATCTTCTTGAAGATTTCCCATATCTTTTTGTCCAACGTATCCTTATTTGGCTTTGCAAACCTTCTTGGAAAAGGTGGAGGAGTAACATAAGTAGAAACAAAAGGTTTAGAATTAGAATTTACTGAATCAATATTTTTAGGGACTGTTTTGTCCTCTTCTTTCTCTAAATCACGTTCATGGGACTCCAGTGATGCTTCCGTTTTCTCTATTTGTTTTTCATTTCGCAACTCAATAGCATTGATAGTCTCCCTAGGATTCAATGGTTGCGAGGGTAGTTTTCCAGCTGCTTGTGCTTCCAATTTGCTCACGGTAGTAGCTAGTTGACCCATTTGTGTTTGCATGTCCTTTATAGCTATCTCCGTCTTTTGCTTATCTTGCGTCTTTGTGTTGAGAATGAGATTCAACTTGTCATCTATACTCATGCCTTGAGCTTCTTGTTGCGGCCTTTGCAAGAATTGGTACCCACCTTGTCGATTGAAAGGAGGATTAGAGACTGCAGCTTTCTTGTTGGCGTAGATGAAATTAGGATGATCTCGCCAACCCGGATTATATGTGCTGGAATAAGGATCAAATCTTGGCCGTTGCTGATTTTGGTACATTGCACTTGCTTGCTTAACTTCTTCGGTGTATGATGGTATTACAGTTGCTGCTATTTGTTGCATCATCATCTCCATGTTACCCATCCTATATTCCAAATGTGAAGAATCAGCAACTTCATTCACTTTCCTTACCATTGGTTCATCTCGAGTGTAGAATTGTTGAGTGTTTGCATCCATGTTTTCTAACAAGCTTGTAGCTTCAAAGAATGGTTTTTTTGGTGAGTGCACCACCACTTGCAGATCGATAAAATTTCTATCATTAGAAATCAACCCTCATAGAAATATTGAATAACAAGTTGATCGCTGATTTGGTGGTGTGACACTAGCTAAAAGCTTCTTGTAGCACTCCCAATACTCATAGAGAGTCTCCGATACTTGTCTAATACCACAAATTTCCTTGCGAATCACAAATGCTTTTGATGGAAAATACTTCTCAAGGAACAACTTCTTCATTCCTTCCATGTGGTTATACTTCCAGAGGGTAAGCAAAAGAACCACTCTCCCCCAACATCTATAAGGGAGAAAGGAAAAGATGTCATCATAGCCATATCAAAGATCTGCATTTGCTTGCTTCAAAACTAGTCACAACATGATGGAATTGTTGTAAGTGACGATTAGGATCCTCTCCGCTAAACCTCGAATTTTGGAAGCAAGTGAATCAATTGCGGCTACAACTCAATGGTTCCATTCAATTTGAATACATAAAGGTCCGTTGGTCAATGTTTGGAGAAGTGAGCTCCTTGAGTGTTCTTGGAGCAGGTGGTCGACCTCCCATTGTGTTGTCTTCCTCTTTGTCCGAGTCCGAGAATTCACTTGGTGTAGAACTAGGAGGAAGTTGAGTATTCACTGCTCGAATCAAGTCTTTTAGTAAAGTGCCCGAACGAAGACGTATATCAATTGGACTTGGTCTGCCCTCTCCACGCATTCACCAAAAAAATAGTACCCGAAAATCGATTCTAAGAGATTGAATAAGTAAACTTGAAATTGAAAATAAAAGCAAAAGTAACAACTAAGAATAAAAATAACAACTAAACTTTCCACCGCCTCCCTAGGCGTCATTTTTTTCTGATTTGCAAGATAGTGAACATAATCGGTAGATAGAATCTATTTTACCTACCGATTATAAGTCATTTTCTTAAGAAATGATGAACATCAACTGAGAACCGGTAGATAAAATGATTGTTATCTACCGATTATTCTTGATTCAAAAAATTCAATTTTTCTGTACTAAAAATTAAACACAATCGGTAGGTAATGAACACAATTTACTACCGATTATGGTAGTGCCAAAATTCGAAAGTGAAGAATTTTTTTCAAAAACTCGTTTTGGAGCCAGTATATAATCAGAAGTTTAATTAACTTAAAATACTACCGAATATGGTAATTCTCATTTCAAAATGGCACTATATAATCAGAAGTTAATGAACACTATTTACTACCGATTATGGTAGTATCAAAATTCGAAAATTGAAGAATTTTTTTCAAAAACTAGGGGTGTCAATGGGTCTGGGTCTGGGTCCTCCCGGGTATTACTAGGCCCGGACCGGACCTACTTATAAAGTGGTCCTGGTTCCCAAATTCCAGGACCTTAACAGGACCCGTTTAAAACCAGGGTACCCATTGGGTATTCGTAAAACTATAAAAAAAAGTCTCAAAAACTTAATATCTTTCTCTTTTTGGCTTGGATCTAAATTATTTTTATAAAAATTTATTTTTATTTCTTTATTAATGTAATAAATAAAGATGAAGTATAAAATACTAACAAAATACTTGTAATTTTGCTAAAAACATGAATAAAATAATAAATAACTGGATATAATCGTAAGTTTAATTAACCCTATCAAAAACTCGTTTTGGGGCCAGTATATAATCGTAAGTTTAATTAACTTAGAATACTACCGAATATATTTAATTTTCGAATTTTGATACTACCATAATCGGTAGTAAATTTGAATGTATACTAGCCCCGAAATGAGTTTTTGAAAAAAAACCTTAATTTTTCGAATTTTGGAATTATAACAATCGGAAGGAGTGCATCTATGTGCACCCCCATCTAACCAGTGGTGCACATTCCTCCTCTTTGTATTGGCTACCTGTTAACCATGGTTATTAATATTTATAAAGAAGGTCCATCATATAGGAATTGAGATTTTCTTTTTTAATTTTGGAAATATGTCAACTGTCTGTTTTCAGAAATTTTCTCCCCGACTTTTACTTCTCTAACTTCATCTTCTCACTGTGATGAGTGAAAATGGGCGACACCAATTTTTGATCAACAAATAAAATCAAGATCGTGAGTTTATACCCTGCTTCGATCGAATAACAATCTTTAAATACTATTACTTCCAGATTGCAATATGCCATGATTTAATCAATTAATAAATGAATCACCATGATCAAGAATTAAAACCTCCGGACACAAAGTCATACCAAACTGATTCAAAACCTCAAATTACAGACCAATTCAAATTTTTGTTTAGTCTTTTTGTTAATCTTTTCCTTCCGGAACATGGGTCAGTAATATGATTTCCATTTAATAAAATGAACTCAAAGTTCTTCTAATTATTTTTAGTGAACATTTGATTTTATCTTAACATTGGTTTTTTTTTCTTTAGTAGGTTATCTAAACAAGACCTAGCCTAAAAAGAGGAGAGGGAGTGGGAGACGAAGATGGTCGAAGAGACGAGATAAAGTCTTTGCTAGTGTTTTTTAGCCGAAAGAGATGAGTCCAAAAATGACTGGAACTCATTTCTCAGAAACAGAGAATCTTGAAGAGAAAAACAAAAAAAGCTTGGCAACTTTCTGAATCAAGTTCTTACAATTTTGAGAATGATTTTGGATCAATATCTTTATTTTAGTGGATCAGGATTACGAACATGAAATTTTTTCAGAGATTGGAACACCCAGGTATTAGTTTCTTATATTATCCTGATTTCATTCGAGATAGTAAATTCTATGGGAATGACAGTAGTTTGTTATCATCCTAACAATCCGGTTTGAGTTTTGAGGCAAAGGGAAAAGGAGAGAGATAATATTCATATATATATATATATATATATATTTTAATTATATTTTCAAAAATAATTGTTTCTCTAACTTCTTTATTAGTAATAAATACTAATAACTAAGGTTAGTTGCTAGCCAATATAGAGGGGAGGAATGTGCACCCTTGGTTAGACGAGGGTGCACTTAGATGCACTCAATCGGAAGTAAGGTAAGTGAACTTAACTTCCGATTATATAGTGGCATTGTGAAATGAAAATTACCATATTCGGTAGTATTCTAAGTTAATTAAACTTCCGATTATATACTTGGTCCCAAAATGAGTTTTTGAATAAAATTCTTCAATTTTCAAATTTTGGTACTAGCATAATCCAGAGTAAATTGTGTTCATTATCTACCGATTGTGTTTAATTTTTAGTACATAAAAATTGAATTTTTTGAATCAAGAATAATCATTGTTATCTACCGATTCTGGTTAATGTTCATCATTTCCTAAGAACATCATCGGTAGGTAAAATAGATTTTCATTTACCGATTATGGTAGAACCAAAATCGAAAAAAAAAAAAAATGCTAACAATAACTAAATGTACACTAACTACCGAATTCATGTTTAATTTCGGATTATTAAACGACTACCTACCGTTAATCGGTACTACCATAATCGGTAGTAAATTGTGTTTATTATCTACCGATTGTGTTTAATTTTTAGTACAGAAAAATTGAATTTTTTGAATCAAGAATAATCGGTAGATAACAATCATTGTTATCTACCGATTCTGGTTAATGTTCATCATTTCTTAAGAACATCATCCATAATCGGTAGGTAAAATAGATTTTCATCTACCGATTATGGTAGAACCAAAATCGAAAAAAAAATAAAAAATGCTAACAATAACTAAATGTACACTAACTACCGAATTTAAATTTAATTTCCGATTATTAAACGGCAATTTTGCCACTAAATCCTTTTGAGTGGTCCCTGGCCTAGTTAGTAATTCTCCGAATCATTCACGAATGATTCGCGAACGTATCCGAACTGACCGCATCCGAATGATACTTCCGAACTATTTGAACTCCGAACCTAGTTCCTGATTATATGGACCCTCACGAATGATTCGCGAACGTATCCGAACCGACCGAATCCAATGATACTTCCGAACTAGATTCAACGCCAAACCTCGCTCTCCGTAGGTAACTCTACGAACTGCATTGGTTTTTGTATATACTTTACATTTAAATACAATTATTCGAGTTAAATTTTTTATTGGTAGTTGTTTAACCAATGTTTTATGTGTTGATTTTTGTTTAAAAGTCTATAAATTGCTTTTTGTAATACATTTATGCGATTAATTTATTTACTTCTTGTTAAATAATCACGCTAAAATGTTTTTCCATCTTATTAGTCTCAGAACAAGGTCATAATACTTATCAATTTATCATATATGTGAGCTCAATTATAAGCGCCGAACTCACATTTATAAAACGAATATGCACGTACGTATGCCGTTCGAACCATCGTCCAACAACGAATCTTGACCGGATTTTTGACCGAATCCAACCTATCCGAATCCGTATAATTCCCGTACGTATGCCGTCCCGAACTACTACCCGTATCCCGAATTGCTAACTAGGGTCCCTGGTCCCTAAAAACGCCAGGAAACAAAAGTAGATAACGACAAATTAAATGTAAAATGTGGTATCGAGAAATGCGCTATTGCGATGTAACCGAAGGGAAGCTACAAGCTGCATGCGACAGATTAGTCTGTGGCAAATTCAACTGCTAATCCCCTAAATCTAGGCGAAACTGACCGACGTGTGACAACTTCTTCCAGTTTTTGTCGGTCTTTTAAAGTTGTGCTGGACTTGACTTGTACGGGGGAGTGTATAATTTCCATTACCATGCGCCACAACAATATATATCCATAGCTCAGCGAGAGGTTCATTATTTGCTCAATATTTACGTGCACACAGCAAGAGTCATCTACGATATAATGTCTACCTCGCCCAGAGGACTTTAAAATTTCAGATTATTAGTCTCATTGATTTATATTAGACCTGCGATATATTCATCAATAGATTATTTACTTCGTTAAAATAAATTCTGGTCCTGTTAGAGTACATTGGTAATAATAAATTATATGGAAAGTTTTAGTATTTAGGGTTATATTTAAAAGATTTTGATATATTTGTATTTAATTGATTTACAAGTATTATTCTTGCATACCAAGTTACTAAGATCACTATATATATACCCTATGGGTTCTCAATGTAAAATATATCATTTAATAATAGAATTCTCTTTTATCTTTATCTCTTCTAGTTCTGACTTGGTATCAGCGGGTTCGATCCGGACCTGTTGCCCATTTGTTTTCTTTTCTAACTGGCAGCGGTAGTCTCCAATGCTACCGTCCTCCGGATCTTTCCTCCGCTGTAATATGATTAGTTTTTAATTAAAAAAAAATGGTTTTATCGGTTTGCTACCAAACCCTACTTCTCACATCTACCAAAGATCAGCTCCCCTTTATCTCGTTACCTCATCACGTGTTCTTCCATCCCACTTTTGTTTTCTTTTTCTTTTCCCTCTTTGTTCGTTCAGACCCTACTTCAACTCATCAATACCACTTTTTTTTTCTTTTTTTTTTTTTTCCATCTTTAATTCCTTCTGCCACCTATTCTGATCTCTTCTACTCTGTCCAATTCTTTTTGTTTTCCTTTACACTTTGAAAAAGTCAACCAAATCCACGTCCGTCAATACCTCACTTTCCAAGCCCCCGAGCCCAACAGCCACTTAATCCTAACCAACACCCATCATATCCATTCTTCGTCAACTTTTCTAATCCCAATTTTGTGGTATTATCTCTTTTCTCTTATCGATGGTTCTTATATGCTCCATCAATGGTTCTCGTTATTTTCGCTACTTTTCGGTTCTCCTAATCAAGTATTCTTTTTAATGGCGACGCACTTCTTCTTATACTTCTAATGCGTTTATTGGCACCGCACTTCATCAACAACTTTCAAGGCCAATCTCATGTGATTCGCAATCCCCATGAGATTGAGGGAGGGTGTTAGAGACAGATTGGTAATAATAAATTATATGGAAAGTTTTAGTATTTAGGGTTATATTTAGTATTTGATATATTTAGTATTAATTGATTTACGAGTATTATTCTTGCATACCAAGTTACGGTATCACTATATATACCGTATGGGTTCTCAATGTAAAATATACCATTCAATAATAGAATTCTCTTTTATCTTTATATCTTCTAGTTCTGACCGGTCCTAATTAGGTTTGTATAAATTTTTATTTTTAACTTAATAAAATAAATTATTAACTTCGATGAAATTTTATCTTCATCTCAATTGATTAGTTTAAGACAAAGCAATTTCTTTTCAGCCCTAGGCCCCTAGTAGTAGTCTAGTTCATTAGAGAGCCTCAGAGCACATGCTTCTTTTCAGTGAATAGACTGGTCATGACTTTAATCCTGATTCATTTTATTTATTTTATAACTTATCTAAGTTCATTAATCTAGTACTCTAGTTCTCCTTCTCCCCTGTAAACAAGAGAAAAACACAGAGCTGGCGGAAGAATGAGTTCTGTGGAAGAAACAAAAGCAAAAGAAGCCATGGAAGATGCTAAAATGATGATGAGAAATTTTAACTACGGTACTGCAAAAGAAAAGATACGAGAGGCGATCAACCTTCATCCCACTATCAAAAATGGTCAACTTATGATCTCAATCTGTGAGATTCTCGACTTATGTCTAAGGCATCCAACTGGTCGTGGGAAACACTGGCTTCGTGTCCTTCTGCAACTCCCACTCTCATCCACAGAATCAGAGATTATATCTCGTTATGATAAACTAATGGCTGATTTGAAAGCCCTTAAATATCATGAGTTGGTTGGTAAAGCAGCTGCTATCAAAGAGCTAGACTTTGCCATGTCTATATACAAGGAAACTGATCACCCTAACCTTGGTAAAAAACGTAAGACTTCTTCTCCTCCTTCCTGCTCTCAGTTTCCTGCTGGTTTACAAGATAATGATTGCAAGGATAAGGGTATGAAATCCAAGGATAAAATTTCTGCTGCTGCTTCTGCTGCTCCTGAAATGAACATGAAGTACATCGACAACCCTTATGGATCTCCAGAATTTCAAAACCTTCGCAAGCAAATATTCCAAGTTTTCCAACAAGATCCTCACTACAATCCCCTTTCAATCTACAGTAGCAGTTGCCTCCGTGAGGAAATGAAATTAATGTTGGATGCAAGATTTGTCAAAATAACTCAAAGGTTATTTGATTCCGGTGATGATAATCTTGAGTTTCTAACTGATGAGGTAAAAAGTAGTATTAGAGCAGAACTGAAAGACCTGAAGTCACATGGGTACAACGTTAAACCATTAGAGGAAAGAGTTGTTCTAATTGCAAGAACTGGGACACTTGCAAAAGAAGTAGATAAATGGGAAGAAACGATAAAACAATCGGAAGTTCTAATGGGTGAGGAAATGGTGCGATTAGCAAGTGCTAAGGCGGAAGTAGAGAGGATTCAATTTTTGATTTGTAGGTTGAAGACAGACACTGTAGTGTATAAAGCTAATCAAGACACAGTAAAAACTGAATATGCTACTCTTAAATCTAAGGTGGAGAAGGAAAATTTAAGCAACATTGTGAAAAATGTGTAAGTTGTGTACTGATCATGATCAAATTAATCAAGAATATATACCTGTCCGGAGATGTCTAGTGTTTAAGTTTAAGTTGAGTAAGGGGAGATTTAGCAACATGCTGGTGTAAATTGGTTGTTGAAGATCACTAGGGAGAAATAGATTTGTGATCATTTTGGTGAAATGGCGTGCATATATGCAGACTCTTCCCATATGGGTAAACTTTTTTGTTGATCAGGTAGGAGGAGGATATCAGTGCATCACAAGTTGTAAAATACTAAAACTACTTCAAGTCTGCTTTGGGAGGCAATGGTTTGTTTTGTGTTCTTGTTTCAAATTTGGATGTACTACTATCACTTTTCTTTGTTGCTTGTGAAATTTTTGTTGTTTTCAGCAAAGAGTCAAAATCGAAAACAAAGAAAAACTGCTATGGAAAGTTTTCTAAATCGGTTTTGCTTTTACAAAAATGTCTGTTTATATCTTCAAACTTTGTCTTTAGAGCAAGTCTTATGGTGGAATCCAAGTTATTCCAATTGTGGAAAATTCATGGAATGTCAAGTCTAATGGCTCCCAAGTTGGGGTCTTCCACAGAAAATCCAAGCAACCTTCCATGGTTTCGTGGAAAAGAGTCAGTGGAATCCGTAGAACGCCATTAAGAATAGCGCAAAACGCCAATAAGATTGGCGCGGTAGAGGACAAGAAACGCCAATATGAATGGCGCTGAACGCTAATCTAAATAGCGTAAGTCAAGCGCTAATAAGAATGGCGCTATTAACAACAGCGTTTTCCTAGCGCCATTAATAATAGCGTTAAGCGCTATTCACAATGGCGTTTTGCGCTATTAACAATAGCGTTTCGCCTTATTTATTTTTTTGCACTCTTCTCATATCACTACTGTTTCTTTTACCTATAAATTGAAAAATAAAAAAACTATAAAATTACAAAACAAAATTTATAAATTTGAAATTGAAACAGGATATAAATTAGCTAATTTTCATTTCATAGATGGATTAAAAAAACTAAAAGCGACATTACATGGATCGAAATAACTAATATTTAGAATTTAACATTATCCGATTTTCATTGTCAAGCTTCATCATTTCTCAAAGTTCACTTCATCTTCTTGAAACAATCCAAGGCTTCGTAACGGTGAGCGATCAAATATACATAACCAAATCGCGTATAGTCATCAATAAATGTAAGAAAGTAGGAATAACCATGCCTAGCTTTAACATTCATAGGTCCACAGATGTCAGAATGTACCAACTCAAGAGGTTGAGTAGCACGTTTAGCCTTACCAAAAGGCTTTCTACAAGCTTTTCCTTCTAGACAAGGCTCACATACGGGTAAGGAAACTTTGGCGAGTGAGCCGAGATGGCCTTCTCGAGCTAACCTTGTCATACTATCTTGCCCAATGTGGCCTAGTCTAGCATGCCAAGTCATACAATCATCAACAACACTACAACTAGCATTAGTTACTAAAACAATGAGAAGAAAAAAATTAAACAAATCTAATTTAAAGAAGTTACTACTTAAATAACCATGTCCAAACAAAATACCATCATAAATGATGTCCAATCTCTACCTGTCTTTAATTTTAAAAGAATATTCAAAACTAAGAAGTGCAATAACTCGAAAGTAAATTATGATGAATTCCAAGTACATAAAGCACATCGTGAAGTGTTAAATGCGTCAGCGCATATGAAGTTGATAAGTACCAACTCCCACAGCTTCCTCACTTGAGCCATTGCCCATGTAGACTCTTTGTGTACCACGTGAAAGACGTCGATAATTTACGAACCCCGCTCGATCTCGGGATACATGTCTTGTTTCTCCCGTATCTACAATCCATTCAGGGAGAGAGTGAGAAACCAATACATGTGAACATAATCGGTAGATAGAAATCTATTTTACCTACCGATTATAACTCATTTTCTTAAGAAATGATGAACATCAACCAGAATCAGTAGATAAAATGATTGTTATCTACTGATTATTCTTGATTCAAAAAATTCAATTTTTTTGTACTAAAAATAAACACAATCGGTAGATAATGAGCACAATTTACTACCGATTATGGTAGTACCAAAATTCGAAAATTGAAGAATCTTTTTCAAAAACTCGTTTTGGGGCCAGTATATAATCGAAAGTTTAATTAACTTAAAATACTACCGAATATGATAATTCTCATTTAAAAATGCCACTATATAATCGGAAGTTAATGAACACAATTTACTACCGATTATGGTGGTACCAAAATTCGAAAATTGAATAATTTTTTTTCAAAAACTCGTTTTGAGGCCAGTATATAATCGTAAGTTTAATTAACTTAGAATACTACCGAATATATGTAATTTTCGAATTTTGGTACTACCATAATCGGTAGTAAATTTAACTTCCGAATGTATACTAGCCCCGAAATGAGTTTTTGAAAAAAAAAACTCGATTTTTCGAAATTTTGAATTATAATCGGAAGTAAGGTAAGTGAACTTAACTTCCGATTACATAGTGGCATTGTGAAATGAGAATTACCATATTCGGTAGTATTCTAAGTTAATTAAACTTCCGATTATATACTGGCACCAAAATGAGTTTTTGAACAAAATTCTTCAATTTTCGAATTTTGGTACTACCATAATCGGTAGTAAATTGTGTTCATTATCTACCGATTGTGTTTAATTTTTAGTATTTAAAAATTAAAATTTTTGAATCAAGAATAATCGGTAGATAACAATCATTGTTATCTACCGATTCTGGTTAATGTTCATCATTTCTTAAGAACATCATCCATAATCGGTAGGTAAAATAAATTTTTATCTACCGATTATGGTAGAACCAAAATTCGAAAAAAAAAAATAAAATGCTAACAATAACTAAATGTACAATAACTACCGAATTCATGTTTAATTTCCGATTATTAAACGTAAATTTTACCATTACGAAAAAAAAGGATAAGGGATGTGCTCAATTTAGCTTTGGGTGACCCTATTTTATTTTATTATTGGCCTCTAACTTTTTTTGCGAAAATAATTGGGGGCCACAAAAAATAATTGGGGGCCTTATCAGTTGGTCTCCCAATAGCATTTTGGGTCTACCCCTTATCCGAATTTTTCGAAATGGCTAAACTACCCCCAAACCATTAGTGTTAATTTAGTTGATTAGTTAAGTTAGATTAGTTGTTAATTAGTTTAGATAATAGAAAATTTGTGTTTTTGTGTTGGATAGAGAGGAAGAAAGTGAGTTTTGGGGGGAAAATTTAGGTTAAAATGGTTGCAAATGAAATCATTTTGCTCAAAATGATGGAACCAATACTCAAAATGAAGAATCCGAAGCTCTAAACAATCAGGTAAACTTCCTATACTTTTCAAATCGCATGAATGGTGCTCCAAGTTATCGATTCATGGTCACTATGCAGCATCTCAGTGTGAGAGTCGTTAGGTCGGGAGTATACTAATAGGACGACCCTTAAGAGTCGTTAGTAATTAGTCAAGGAAAGAAACGACTCTAATCAAGTAGATTTATGAAAATCGTCATTCAAGTTTGAACAAACTGACGACTCCAATTTGCAGTTATGAAAAATCGTCAAACATTTTTGAAAATATTGACGACTCCATTTGTAGGTCATTTAGAGTCGTTCACTAAATATATTTATAACTAAATATATTTATAACTAAATATATTTATAACCCAACGACTCAAAAACCTTTTACTCACTGTCACTAACACTCCAAGGATCGTTAGGGTCATTTAAAATTTGAACAAGAGTCGTTAGCCTTGTAAGAGTCGTTAGCCTAACAAAGCTTTGTTATATGAAAAAATCGTTAATGTGTTACAAAGCTTTGTTAGGGTCGTCATTTAAAATTTGAAAAAGGGTCGTTACATTAACTTTGTTGGTCGTTAGCTTTCTTTTCATTTTACATGTAACAAGGGTCGTTAGCTTTCTTTTCATTTTCTTTTCATATTAGCAAGGGTCGTTAGCTTTTTTTTCCACATGCACATGAAAAATAGTTAACCAAACATGAAAAATCGTTAATCAAAGGCCAACATGGAAATCAAAAATCGTTAACAAAACATGAAAAATCGTTAACCAAGGATGAAAAATCGTTAGACATTCAAACTTCGGGGTTAACGACGACCATTCTGAGAAACATATTTTTTCGATTCAAACCCTATATTTCTTCGTTCATGCCATGTTTGTAAAAGAATTTAATCGTCGATTAAAGTTTTCGTATCGACAATGAATCAGATGAAAAAAAAATTCTCCACGATCGTTAATGGAGGATGATGAACGAACAGAGGGAGGGGTAGAGGAGGAGAAGAATGATTTTGGGGAAGAAATGAAATGGGAAGGGTAAAATTGAACTTTCACCCTCATTTTGGAAGCCTCCTATAATTTATGGTGTAGGCATAAATTTTGTGAGGGCCCAATTACTTTTCCGGGCCCCAATTAATTCTTGCTTTTTTTGAGTGGCTCATAAAAACTCTAGGAAACAAAAGTAGTTGAACGACAAATTAAATGTTAAATGTGGTATCGAGAAATGCGCAATTGCGATGTAACCGAAGGGAAGCAACAAGCTGCATGCGACAGATTAGTCTGTGGCAAATTCAACTGCTAAACCCCTAAATCTAGGCGAAACTGACTGACGAGTGACAACTTCTTCCGGTTTTTGTCGGTCTTTTAAAGTTGTGCCGGACTTGACTTGTATGGGGAATGTATAATTTCCATTACCATGCGCTACAATATATATCCATAGCTCGGTGAGAGGTTCATTATTTGCACAGTATTTACGTGCACACAGCAAGTACGAAAATGCTTCCTATCCCCACCCCTTCCCCCACTATTTCCCCCGCCTATGTGTCAAGCATCTATCGGTTAGACTAAGTCTTATGGGGTGCTAGTCAAGCACCTCAGATTAGTAATCCACGTCGCCTAGCAAAATCACCTAAGTCTTATGGGATTGCTAGTCTAGCATGCTAGTCATTTGGAACAAAAACATCGCCAAGCGCCGAACCATTCAAATATAGCAGCAACCTTTCGCCGAACCATCCCGCTTTGACTACCAACTCACCAAAGCGCCCCCATGTAGCTGCTTTCCATTCGGGCCATTAGCTTGGCGCCAACCATTCGCCGTAGATGCTTGGTATATTCTTCCCACAATGTTTGTTCCGCGAAGGTACTTTTTTTCCCGGCGCCGAATGATTCAAACAGAACTATCTAGCATGCTAGTTCACACGCTAAAGAATCGCTAGAGAGAGAACTAGTGTTAACTTTTTTTGCCACACTTTTTTTTTGAATTGCAACACTTAAGTGCTAATCTAGCACCTCCAATCTAGCCCATAAGACTAAGTCTTAAGTCTAATAATAATGGGATCCCCCGCAAATCTCAATCTAGGAATTAAAGGCTAAAACGATGACACATAATGGGGGAAAGGACCGGGGGAAGGGAGTGGGGGAAGTATAGCACTTCCGCAGCAAGCAGTGCCGGTCCTGACAGGAAGCACCCGAAGTACAACTTCGGGCAGCAAAATGTTTGGGGCAGCAAAAACATAAGTTTTGTTCAACTTTCATCACAAAAGTCAAACCATATTTACGTATAGGCGGTGATATCGGTCGCTTACAAGGGCATAAAAAGGATGATTTTCCCTAAGTTTTTTTTTTGGAGACACACTTCAAAAGCAGATAGACAGAAAATAACGTTTCTTTTTCACCCTTCTTTAGTTTTCTTTTCTTCTCATTTTAACTATCCCGAACGGAATAGAAAATACACCTCTATAATACTAGAAGAGAGGTTAATTGAATTGGTTATGATGGCCATTGAAATAGAAATAGTTGTAGTAATTGATTACAAACCTATTCTTAGAGCAACCGCAGTGGGCGACTAAACTCATTTATTTGATAAAAGAACCACACGTAGCGGGATGGACCATCGACAAAATTCCAGACCCAAATTCCAGACTATATTTGGTCGGGATCCAAAAACTAAACCCAAATATAGTCGAGCGTTGATATAATTGTGAGCACGGAAATCGTATGATCCGCGTGATCACAAACAATCTAAATATGAATTGAATACATGCATTAAAGTGTGAGTAAAGTATAATAAGTCTAGGTAGGTGATGATTCATAGATTCCAAACCCATGGGGTTTGTCATGATCTCGTCATCATCCCCAGAATGATAGATCCGAGACATCAACACATACATGAAACCATATAAGTGCTAACAATAAAGGAGACGACGATTTACGTGGTTCAGCACTAAGGCCTACATCCACGGATCCGGAGATATTCACTATGAAGTAAACTACAAAAGTAAAGGGGGCGATGATTTATGTGGTTTTATGGAGAGATTCTCCATAAACGCCTACTTACTTCTCACTATTCTCTCTCCTATTCCTTAGTTCTAATCTCCTCCCTTTCTCGGGAAGGGATGTACATATATATAGCTAAACTGAGTGGGTCCACTGACAAAGAGTTGTTGAGATCTTATCTTCTTGTGCTCTGTGCCTGATCCGCGGAACTCTCTGTCACTCCGCGGATTCTACAATGCCCCAGTTCATAACGCTCGATCAATCCTCGCCTCTTCGTTGGTCATCCGACACGTGCCCTCCGAGCAAGCATTAAATGTTAGTGGTTGGGGAAGCATGCAACCGCGCCAAAGTGATGTCGGGCCTCTTCTTGTCACGTCCGTGTCGGGTCTGGACTATCCCTAGCTGTTGATTGTGTCTCATCGTGTGATGGGGTAAGGTGACTCTTTGGTGCTCGCATGATTATCTCGCCTTGGATGTCCTTCATCTTTGACTGTTGGTCTGACAGATGGCACGCCATCAGACACCATGGGTGCCCCTACGTGTCGATCCTCTTTATGACTTGGCCTCCACGTGGGTTCTCGCTAAGACACGTGGCGATGGAGATAAATAAGTGTACTTACAATTTGCCCCTCTTCTTGTGATCGGGCGCTAGCTTTAGTGGGAAGAAGAATCGTGTGGTAATGCTTTTTTATCTCCCTCCTCATAACTTATCCTAAAAAGGTGCTACCCGCATTTATTGTGCACGTTTCCCCTACTCCGGCCATAACGCCCATTGGGTAGTGGACGGTTTTTCTTGTTCTTATTTAAAAGGGGAGAAAGAGAGAATGTGAATTAAATTCACATTCTCTCGCTTATTCTCGTTCTATTGTCTTCTTCACCTTCTTAACTTCCTCTCGACACCATTGTTATCGCTGCCGCCGCTACCTTTGTCGCCATCTTCGTCGCGTTGTTCACGTTTACATCGTCGCCGCTACCATCGTCGCCACCTTTGTTGTTGCTTCCGCTTTACTCTTTGAGGTTCGTGTATGGCTTTTTATTCCGTTTTAATCGCCATGTCCAACCCTCGTTGAGTTCTTGATTTTCTAATGATGTCTTTGGGTGATGAATTTAATCTTATGTACATCCCGGGATTTGAGAGTTGATATCATTGAGTCGTATGTTTCATTCTCGTTTCGATCTTATTTTTCTTCTTTTGGATTTTGAGTAGTAGTTCGAGAGTTTAAGTAGTTGCGTATGGAGTCTAGGTTTTCTTCACGTTTGTTGTCGTTCTTGAGAGTTTCTTGCTTTTCGATCTTATTCGCCCGACTTGCGCTTTTATTTGTGTTTGTGTCCGTAGGTATGTCCGATCATCCGCGGTTCCTTACCAAACTCCTCCGTCGAGTCCTCGCGCATCTCCTGAGTGATTCCAATATTGTGGATGAAGCTTCGCCTTCACTTACCCATGGTAATCTTCGGAAGGACGAACGCCTTCGTCCTCCTCGGTCGAGGCCTTCACTTAAAGGGGTGATCCGCCACTGGGGTCTAGGTATGCCGTGAATCGCCCTGCAAATGGGTCTCTCGAAGAAACAGCAGACCATGACCGATCCTCTAGATGTACAAATTCTCTCCGCACCAAACTCCCACCGCGGACTAACCCACCCGTGCCTAATTTAGGTAAGTCGACTAAAACTCGTCTTCAAAGAGAAAGGTCATGAAATAGAATCTTCTGGAGATGTAGTTCCTCCTAAGAAGAAGGCAATGGATTCCTTGGAAGATACTACCTGGAGATGCTTTCGAGGATGACTCTGTTACATTTTCGACCTTTACCTTTGGGTAATAAGAAGTTTACCTTTCAAGCACATTGATCTTGAAGCTTTCAAATGAAGCACGGTCTTCAAGACTTCCAAGTGCGTTTTTATGCCCCGATAAAGATATAACTTATGAGATGGTTACCAATTATCCAGATGATGCCTTTCATTTGTCGATGACCGTGGGTGCTTTCGAGGCTGGTTTGATGTTGCCATTTTATAGAGCCGTGATGATTTCTACTACCGGTCTTGTCTAGCCGCACTCGCCAAGAAAAGTCATAATCGTGGGGTGCAACAATGGATGTGGAACTATCTTCGCCATCTCCGAGAATGCTATCTTTTCGTAGCAAGGGGCGCACGATGATGACTTGCTATGCCCCTAAACTAGAGGAGGAGAAAGGGTGGTATACCCTGAAAATTTCAACAAATCCTTCTGAGATTATGTTAACAGAATACTGTGAAGTCGTGGTCCTGTGAGTCTCATGAATATTGCTTTCCGGTAAGGGGGAAATTCTCCTTTGAGGAAGTGAGTGATTCCAAGATGGCTAGGTTCCCGGTGTCAAGGTCTTCATATTCCCGCCGATGAGAGAATTAAGCGTGATCACGATTATGAGTGGTCTGCCACTGCTTCTTGAAGTCGTTGGTCCGTGGCCTATGGTTGGGTCCCCTGACCCCATGGTTATGTGCCCATCGATAATGCTCCTCATCGCAAGCTTCTCCCCGCCGCTATGCTCATTATTGCCCCCGGATGAGCTTTGCAGTGTATGGACTTTGCTTATAATCGCGATGTTGATGTCGCGAAAGACGAGGATATCTCTCGATGCTAACCTTCTCCCGCGTAATATTGATGTTACTAAGGTGTGTTGTTTGTTTTCTACGTATATATGCCCCTTTCGCTTTCTTAAATAATGTTGATTATGTCAAGGAAAGGAGATGTTAATGGTTCTTTTATTATTATGTGTTGTAGGTGCGTAGGAATAAGAAAATTAATCCCAAAGAATCGCCGATTCTCCCACCGAGGGTTCTTCACACTTCGAGGATGTGAATAGTCCTGGATGGTGATGAGGATGTTTCGACAGTGGGAAGAGCGACTGAGACTTCTCCGCCTGCTCAAGAAGGTGATGGTGATCGCCACCGGTGGTGGTGAAGGTGATCCACCACCGGTGGTGGTGGTGGTGCTCCGTCTATTGGTGGTGGTGGGAGATCCGCCACCGGGGTGGTGGTGGCGCCCGTCTATGGTGGTGGTGGGGATCCGCCACCGGTGGTGGTGGTGGCGATCCGCTTATTGGTGGTGGTGGGGATCCGCCACCGGTGTCTGGTGTGGTGATCCGCTTATCGGGTGGCGGTGGAGATCCCGCCACCGGTGGTGGGCGATGGTCGCCGGGGGCTACTAAGTCCGGTGGGGATGTTATAGACAAAGGTAAGGGAATTGTTCTTGATAGTGGTGACAAGGATGGGGATGCTTGTTGTGAGTTCTCCTTTGGTAGGGTTTTATCCGGGGAGCAATCATTTGACATGGCCACCACATGGGCTTGTTTTGACTTCACTCGCCTCCAAATGGGTGATGATTGGAGGTTCTTATGATAGTCATGAGACGGCCCGCGCGTGGTTCCCGATGTGGGGCTTTGGCCGCGCAACCCGAGAGTTGTGTTGGTACCTCCTCCACCGCCGGTGGGGTCTTGGTGACAAGTACTAGTAGTGCTTTGCTTGGTGGGAAGTCCCGACTCTTCCTCTGATGATTTCACGCGATCCTTAGCCGCGGATGGCGATGATGCTGTTTTGGCGTGGCTGCAGAAGAAAAACTTGCTTGTTGTTCCTCATCCCGCTCATGTGATCAAGGAGAAAAGAGTTCTCGATTCTTTTACCCGCGACATATGGAGCTAACCCCGAGGAGGTGGTAGATCGAGGGTGGGGCAAGAATCTTGTGGCCAAAGTGGGATTGATCTCGTGGTGGATCCCCTACGGCTGTCGATATGATGGCCATTGCCGATGGGTATCAAGACAGCTTATCCTCAAAGAATGTTATTGGAGGTTTGTCTTGCTCTTTTCGCCCCGATGTTGCTTTTTTAAATGTGCTGTGAATTAATTTTTGATTGATAGATGATGAGGAGTGAATATTGCAACCACCATCTTTACCGGCTTCTTCAAGGCTAAGTCTCTCAAGCTAGAAGGGAAGCTCCGACATTGTGAAGAAACGCTACGAGCGTTGAAGCCGCGGTCTCGCTAAAGATGAGGAAATAGCAGAGTCAAGGGTTTGCTTAAGCGTAAGGAACAAAGCAGACGCCGAAGAGGCGAAGCCGCGTTCGAGTTGGCTTCTGCTAAGGCCTGCTAGCTGTTTGTCGAGAAGAACTCTTCATCTATTTCAGGTCAAGGCTCTTTTCTTTGATAGTTACCCGTTCCTTATATGTTCTCGAAGTTATTTTCTTCTTCCCTCCTCCCCGCCGTATTGTCTTCAAAGTGGGTGGAGTCCCCTGAGTTATTATGGCTTCTAATGAGAGAATTCACAAAAGGTCAGACGCGAGTTAGTTGAAAAACTTAAGAGTGAATCAAAATGGAATGCCCGCATGATGTTCATAACACCATGGCCGAAGAATGGCGTAAGAAAAGCTTTGCATGGTAGATCTCGCAAAATCAAAACAACCATGACCGTCACTTATTCAACGGGCTCTTTTATGGACGCGGATAATCTTGAGAAGGCCCGCGATCGATTTCCTCTTTAGAAATTAAGCTTAATGTTATGGAAAACGAGCCGCGGCAGCGCGTCTTCTCATCCCGCGGGATGTGCGGGTTTATATGCAACGTCTTGCTAGGGAAAGGGACGATGCTAGGGCAGAATCTGGCGCTCTCAGTAGTGCTTTATCCGCGTCTCGAGCTGATGCACTACACCAAATTTTCGGATTCGTAACAGAATAGAGCCGTTACTAAAACGGGTTGTAACGGCTCTTGCTTGTTGCAAAAGTGGGTGTTACATTTTTTTGTAATCTAAGAATGGGGCCGTTACTTCTAATTTTGGTCAGAACGGCTCTAGTAAGAATACCGAGGGTCACATTTAATTGGACACGTGGTAAAAATGTGGCAAGTATAATTTTTTTGTAACAACGTGGTCGTAATATTCCCGAGCCGCTATTTAAATATTTCGTAACAACAAAAATTTATCGCCAACCAACCTTGACCAGTCAACGCCTGATCGGCAGCTGATTTTCTCACGAAGTAAGCCTAATTCTAAATATCCCGCACACACCTTTGAATCCATTCATCATATCAATTCACATCAACACTCATTCAATTCATATCAATACTCATTCGATTCATACCAAAAAGGATAACATATTTTTTAAGTACCAAAAAAAAAAATCCATGGGAATACGTAGAAACTTCCTAAGTTCGCCATGTTCACTTATATCACTATAAGTTCATTCCTATGTCCTAAGTGAATACAAAATCTGTGTAGTACAAAGGTCATGAACATATTTCGTACCTAAGAAACTATATACCTATAATCGCAGCTTACAACACTCGGCAGTCACGAACACTTCCACGCCTACTTGCTTCCCGCAAAACAAAAATAGCTTATATTAGAAAGTATTCAAAGAAGTGTAAATGTGCATGATGGAAGGAAAACCCATGGAATACAAGGCAATGAAAAGAATTAAAGGCATGATAACAACACAAGGCTCGTGGGTGGCAATTAAACTCCTAAATGTTTGTCGATAAGTCTAATTCAATCCCGAAACTAATCGATACTTGTTAACAACATAATACAAGGATCTTTCGCACTAACAATCAATCTCGACACGCAATTTTAACTTAAATAGTGTAGATGCTCACCGATTTTAGGTAACTAAGTAGAATATTTAGCTAAGCCAGATTGAGATAAGCACTGCTCGAGAGCCATCTCGCCTAGTGCAGCCAATGCATCCGCTCGCTTTTGTTCTTCTCGAGGAGCAGTTGTGTCGGTTTCTTCTTGCCAGCGCACATATGCCGGAGCTGCAAGAGTTTATGCTGCAGTGTTGTAGGAGTTGTTCCTCTAACTCGCTCTCCTTCCAACTACTCAAGTTCAGCCTTTCATCCCGCAACCAACAAAGATAATTAACTATCACTGTGCCAAGGATTTCAAATTCTATCAGTCAGAAAAATTCAATGAAAAACAGTCCACAAACACTTTCTGGTGCCAAGGATTTCAAATTTTAACTTAAATTCACAGAAGATGTTAAATTGAAGTAGTAACAAGGAAAATAATAACAACTGACCTCTTTTGAGCCAAAGAAGGTGAACACCAACATTTTTCCCAAAGGCAAAGAGCATCCACCCACGTTGCATTGAGCAATGGTCAAAACCTGGCAGACATCTTTTTGCTTGAAATACAACTATCTGGTCATTATGACATTCATGAGCCGCTCCGAATCGATGCAAAAAATCAAACTTGGTAAGGAAGTCGACAAGGAATTGTTACATCGCGTCAATTTAGTGTATCGAAACTTACTTAACAAATACTAGATAACCATTGATCTCCCTTGCCTCCCCGGGACAAAGACATCTCCGTGAAAGAAAATGGAGGAACTGCAAAGAGTTAATAGAGGGACCAATAAAACCACTATGCATTCACAAAGTGAATTACACCAAATAATACCACGCTTCGGTATCACTAAGAGGTGAATAGCACCACGCCTCGACAACCAAGCGGTGCCGTCAGTATCCACCAAATAAGAATACTAGCTTATTATTGCCAAGGAACCTCCATTTCCATGGTATCATCAGACTCATCTCTAGACTTCTACAAAAAGCGTTAAGCAAGGAATCACCGAGACTCCAGCTTCTTGACACACTATGTCAATCTGTTGAACTTGAATCTTTGCCTTAGTCCTAAAAGTCGTGGCAAAAAGTTCTTTGTTTTATGTTGGCACGTTTAGATAAATATACCGACTTCTGTACAGACAGAACATATGTAAAACCACGTAAGTAATATAAGCTAAAAGTATTACTGGCCATCTCCAATAGACTAGTCTTTTAAAGTTGTTGAACCTTAACCTCTTCAACTTCTTGCCTCAACTACATAAACACAAGATATTATGAACATAAAAATCGGAAATGAATAAGATGGGAGTTGGGGAGATAAAAACATCAATTACAAGCCGGTAACGCCGCAGATATCAAGCTTTTAGCTACAAATGGTAAAGCACATTTAAAAGACAAGATGGACGTTACAGATGTAATTGATCCTCCGGGTGAGTTACGACATGAGAATATCATGTTCAACAAAAACAGAAATGAGTCAAGAATACAAAATGTTGCTCATTCTCTTATGTAATCTAAACGTTCTTGTACCATTGGCGGTGTACCTTGACTATTAGGATACACAGGAACATATGGTGATGATGTTGTTTGCTAATCCTTCCTAACAACAATATCAATACACATTTGAATAAAAGCTAGATGTCAATGAAGATTCAAGTGTAATTCTTATGATGGGGCTAACACTAATGCATTAAAATATTAAAAGCTAGATGTCAATGAAGATTCAAGTGTTATTCTGGTAACGTCCTTTGAATGGAAAGTACAAAAGCATTAGTGGAAAGCTAGTGACGTATACTAATTGAAGTGTATGTGTCAAAATGGGAATACATATGTTGGTTTAGAGTCATATGAGCCACACGGGGACTAGAGAGGACAATGAAGTTTCTCTGTAAACAAAAATTAGTTGTTATAATTTGTTGCACCAAGCCCACACACATTACCTCCCAAATTCTTTCGGTTGGTCATTGGCAGAATAAGATGAAGAAATGAAAACAAGAGATGGAGAATTTACCCAGTCACTCAATGCTAATAATTCTCTTTTAAGGGTAAGGAATTTTACTTGATAAAAAAGAGCAATACCTAAAAACAACCACAAGATATCCGAAAAAACAAAATGGAAGTATATGAATCCTTCAATAATAATGTGGAAAGCTATTCCTTTGAATCAATCAACATGGTTTAGCAAATTCAATTATGTGCATAGTCAACACACTCATAGCCAAATCAAGCAAAATCCCCTAACAATGAATCATCAAATAGAAGCCCCAATAGTCATAAACCCTTAAAACTCTATATGAAGTTATGAACATCAAACATATTTGATTATTAAAAGTAGGAAACGATTACATTCGCTTTTCTTCTCGATCTAATTCATGTGTCGCTTCTCTGCTTTGACTAATGTTCCTCCGTATCAAGGAAAAAACCACAAATCTCATACCTAAATAATTGAATATCACAAAGACAAATAAACAATGAAACTAGGTTTTAATAAACTCACATTATAGGAGAGAGGAACTGCTTTTTGAGAAGAAAGATTCTCAGAGATGAAAATCAAATTTCTAGGGTTTCATACGAAATTAGAAAAATTAGATGTGTTTTGATTTATTTGAGATGATAATCTTTAGATTTCTAAACAACCGATTCGAATTAAAAACTAAGGGGAAAATGAGACTAACATCACCGATTCTAAACAAATCGGCAATTTCAGAGAGGGAATGAAGAAGAGAGGATGATCCGATTTTCGCTCCGTAAAGAAATTTACTAAAAGAAAGATAATGAGAGCGGAAAAAAGAAAGATAAAAGATCGATGATGGAAGATGGTACTATCTCGGGGGAAAATGAGCAGTAAAAGATGGTTTCGTGGGAGGAAGAGAACAAAGATGAGCAAAAAAGAGAGAAAGAAAATGAAAAATGAAAAAAATCGATTTCATTTCTCGTGGGAAAACCCTATCTCGGGGAGGAAATATCCTCTCGTATTACCCATATTGGGTGGAAAACAATAGCGCGCATGTGAATGGCACACACACAAACTTCAAGTGTTACGACCCAAGTGTGACCAAGCGTGTAACTCGCACGCCTATAAAATATTAGAATAACGGCTGGCCTTGCTATGAATTCTTTTTGATAGATTCAGAACGGATCTTGCCAGTTACAAATTTTTCAGATCAGCTATTTGTAACGGAATTTCGTGAACCGCCAAAAGTGTTAATGCAATTCTGTTACGAATCCAGGAATTTGGTGTAGTGATGTGGCCCGCCAGGTTGAGTGTGAGAAAAACTTGGAGGTGACTATGTATCGTCTTAACAAGGGGTTGGAATCGAAGAATGATGAGGTTAATCGATATCGTCATTCGGACTCGATGCTTCGAGATGACCTAAGCGCGAGTCGAAAGATGCTCATAATCTTCTCGTGGGTAGATTATGATAGGTTATCAAATGAATACGATTATGTTGCGGTAGCAAGGGACTCGCGGTTGAATATTGTGAAGGTATACGTTTTTGTCATCGAGTGTGCTTTGTGTTGTATTTGTTATAACTCGTCTTCCTCCTTTGTCAGAGCTCAAGGACAAAGACTTAAAGTCGCGGATGGCAAGTTTGCCGAAGCTCGTGTTAAGGTAGTTCAACCGGGAGGGCCAAGTTAATTCTCTGAGGAAATGTTGAAGCAAGCCAACCAAAGGGTAGACCTCACTTTCCACTTCCCCGAATCATGCCGAGATGAAGAACGTAGCCATAGGCTTCGTGGCTCGGGCGCCTAGCATAAGAGATTAACAGACTCTCGGTGAGATTGAGCTGGATCTCAAGAAGAGTCATGGGATGACCAAGAATTATACCCGCGCCCCGTGCCCGCGCTCCCGCTCGAGTTCTTGGACCCTCGGGTGGGGCAGTGTTCCTTCATCAATGAAGGATAAACTCATGGATAACGCTCCTTCTCGATGAAGACCGTAGCTAGTATGCTAGGGATTGATCTCGCTTGCTTATCCTTTTTGGCGTTTTGCTATTTTGCTTGTTGGGCTTGTAATCAATCGCCATGTACTAGATCAAACTTTGGTGTTTAAATCGACTTTGAATTTTGTTGAATTTACATCTATCAGCTTTACGCATTAAGTTAAACATAATGAGTAATTCCGTAGTGTTTATCAATTTTTGAATTTGAGAAAGTGTATTGTCTGTGCAATTCCGTAGGTTGATATCCCCGGAATTGTCTTGTGACCTTGCACCCCAGTCCGCCTAATTCCTTGGCTGAGGATTTTGAACGGTGGGGGTGCCGACGTTCAAGGATACATTCCATTGAGTTCGCGGCTTGTAATATTGCTCGGGTATCTCATCCGCGGGAAGTCGCCCTGGTCATACACTTATAGACACTTACGGAGGAGTTCCGAGAGATTGCATGTATATGCTCCGTATATTGCGTGTGTGTGCTTTTGCATGGGATATTGCCCGTATATTGCGGTGGGTATGATCCACGCTTTGTGCGGGATATCCTCTTAATAAAGTATAATGCCAATTCTTAATAATAATAACGCACAATGATTTACGTGGTTGACCTAAGGCCTACGTCCACGGGGTAATGATAGTATCGATGTTTTATTAAGATGTGGTATGGTTTACAATGTACATTGTGTAAGTAATATATACATGTGTCTCATTGATAGGTGTAGAATACACCGTATTTATTATCTAGTATTTATGCTTTCTTTGCTATTTTCGTGTGAATTATGTATCTTATGTGTGAATTTGAGTTATTAGGTGCTTTGGAGTCATTTGGAGCAAAAAGAAGTGGAAATAGCTACAAAAGTGAAGTCACAAGTGGAGAAAGGCCAAAGTCCAATTGGAACTCGTTCAAATGCAAGATTTCTACTTTTCATTGTGTAGAGGACGAGAAGATGAAGACAATGGCGAAAGAACGGAGTCATTCGGAGTTCGTATGAAGAAGTTATGAGCAAAACAAGAACTTGGAAGACTAAAGGCTAAATGGTTATTTCATAGAGAAGTGCTATTGTCACCCCCGATGTACGTTAAGGGGTAGTCATTCTGTTAAGGGGCAGCCCTCTTTTGGAGGAATGCTAAAGACAGTCCAGCTGAGGTTAAGGGGAAGCCAAAGGGTTATCCCTTATCAAGGTGACCGGGTGTTGAACAACTGACCCTATTTCTATACCCTGAAATCGAGAGACTCATTCCTCTCATTCACAAATCCCTCCTGAAATTGAGATAGAGAAGTTGGGAGAGAAGAAGTTGTTGTCGATCTCAGAGAGGATTGAATATTGATTTGAATCACAAATTAATGAAGAACATATGGGTTTGAGATGTAGAAATTATGCTTGGGTTGAATCTGTACGAAGATGGAAGAAATGTGTTGTGTTATCGTGAATGGCAGTGAGTGTTCATCATAAGAATTAGGGTTCAAAACTCGGAATTGATTGATGCCGTGAAAGAATGGTGGATTAATAAGGGTTGTGGAGTGATTTCGAAGAGTGGGTGTTGCTGTTGCTCGAATCACAGAGAGAGAAATCGTGGAAGAAATTGGTAGTGGAATTGAAATCAGATGGGAACAAACCAGCCAAGAAAACCTGAGCTGATGGATAATAAATGGGTTTATGTATGATTCAAGTCTGATTTTGGTGGTTGCTGTTGAGAAGAGAGCAGATGGGTTCGATTTGGAAGAAGCTAAGAATCAGTGGTTTGAGAAGAGCAAAGAGGGAATTGAAGATGGATGGTTGCTATTACTTCTCAATGGTGTACTCGCAGATGGAAATGACTACAAGGTTGCAGAGTTGATTGAATTCAGGGAGGCAGTGGTGGATTGGAGCAATTCAGATGGTTTTGTGATGATGGAATGGATTTGGGGTTTTGAGTTAGACATGAAATGATGCAATTGGAGGCACAGCTTATGAAGATGGATGAACTGGGAATGGAACTCGATTTCTGGTGATTGATGCTTATGACATTGAATCTAGCAATGGGTTCTAGTAAAAATAAGAAATGGTGGTTGAGATGATGCTATAGTGAACAACACAGGCACTGAAGGGATCTGAAATGGAGTCGAGGGCCTGGTGGCAAGTGGCAGCTGGAATGGAACCCAGGGGAGAATGCCAAGGTGCGAGTTAAGTGGTTGCCACCGTAATGAGCATTGTTGGCTCGAGCTGGTTGAGTCATTGCTGTAATTGCTGAGTCGGTAAGCACTAATGGGTATGTCCTGTGAGTTAAAGTTACGGGGAAAGGTAGTGGCTCGGTGGTGGTGAATTGAGTGAACTGCAGCAAGGATTATGGCTCGAGAAAGGTGCAAGTCTGCGAGAATGGAATGTGTTTGTGAAGTGCGGATTGACTCGGATGGCTTGAGTCTGGTGGTGTGTTTGTGTGAACGAGAAATGGGAGAAGCCGAGGGTAAGGGCTGTTATGAGCTGCAGATTGAGTTGGTTGAGTTGTTGTGCAAAGTGACATGGTAGTGCAAATGCGAGAGATTATGATGATTGGAAGTGCATAGTGGAAAGCGGGGCCATCTTGGCTGGAGTTGAATGTAAAATTGCGGCAAAGATGTGGTCTGAGTTATGGCCTCGAGGCTCAACGGGGTTTTGAGGTTATCCTTGGCAAAGGAAGCTGGTACAAGTAGATGATGCATATGAGCCAGAGACTGAGCAGGATTGTGTTGCTTTTGTAATGAAGCATAGCAGGTGGTGCAAGCTGGTGAGATGGCATGTCGCACTGCAGCAGCTTGGTGGTCATGCTAGAAGGGCTCGGAGCTTGTAATGGGAAGTCGGTGAAGGTGTTGGTGTAGGCAGCAGAATGGGTGAGAACAGGTTAGAGGAACTGAAAACAAGAGAGTTGCAAGAGAGCCATCATGGCTGGATTTTCCCAGCTGAAGCACAATCTTGGCGCATCACAACATACAGCCTGTGCAAGGCCTGTGCAATGGCCTGAGCCAAGGCTAGTCACTCACCTACCTACAGGCGATGGACGACTCAATCTAAACCAGTCCGATCGACCCATACTCCGACCGGACTGGTTTGACTCGGTATGACTAGCCGTTTTGACTCGTTGACCCGAGTTGACTCGACCGATCCGACCCGTTGACCGGTGACCGGTTTGACTTTGCCGGTCACCTGAAATAGTTTTCCGGTGACTTTTCCGGCGGGATTCCGGCCACAATCCCAGTTTTCCGGCGAGCATTTTTGGGACAAAATTTTTCTCTCCATGGTGGGCCGGGTGAATTTCCAACTAATGGACTTTGAAGACAAAACCTAGTTTTGGAAGGAGAAAAAGAATATAAAAGGGAAGACTTCTACAATGTTTTGGGACCACGTTTTATTATTATCTCTTCTACTTTATTCTAGGGTTTAGAGCCATGAAGTCTTTTCTCTTTCTTCTTGTGATGAACTCCATGAATATGAGTACCTAAGTTTATTATTGGTTATGGAATAGTTGGATTTCACAAAGCATGATTCTTTGATTCAATATATTAGTTTTGTCTCATATTTATCGTTTGCAATTCTCTCGAAAATATTGTTTTATGATTGATTGATTGTTTTGTCAAGTTGCAAATTGGTAGAACTTCTAATCACATCTATTGCTAGTTTAGGGTTTATTATACGTAAAAGTGATATTCCTTGGATACAAGTAGCATAATATGATTATAGTTTGTAGTGATATATTCTTATGATCATATGTGAATCGTAACCTTTGTTAAATTGAATTAGTGCGCTTTCCACGTTCAATTGCTTTGATTGGCCTGATTTCATAGAACCTAATGCATCTAGGGAATTAAACTTGATTAGTGCTTTTACACGTTAGGTTGTTCCTTTAGATAGAATTCATATTCGCATCTTTTAATGTGTTTGTTGATGACATGAGGAGATTTGCGGGATATTCTTGCGATCAAGGTATTCTAGGGTATTTGATAAAAGTTGAGATTAAAATATCAATTCTAGTTATTGTGAAAAGCATGTTAGTGAATGAAAACGAAATCCTTAACCAATATCTCTTCTATCTTATTTGTTTGCTTATTTGTTTCTTTGCTTTTATATTTGCTTAGTTCATATAATCAGAAAACACCCGGTATTTTATATAGGAAACCGAAACAACTTGACAACCTAGACCTCTCTGTGGGATCGATCCTTTCTTGCCCTTGCTATATTTATATTTTGAGTAGTAAGAAAGTGTAATTATATTTGTGTCGGCTGACAACCGGTCACTCATATGGTATAGGTTGTGATCTTGAATAAATTGAAATGTGTATGGGTAATGAATAGAATATTGTAGAATATGACATTTTGAAAATGAAAGCTTGTATTGATTGAAAAGTTAAGGCGCGTTACTCCTTTGTCAGAGATAGAGACATGCGGACTTGTAAGTCCGTTTTCTTCTTCCGAAATGCATACGCAGTGGTGGGTTATGGGTAGTATGGCTTGAGATATTTGGCATTCCACGGATGCATGAGGATTTCCCCTTTCAGGTTACGCAGATAGTAAGAGCCATTTCCTACGATGTCGTGTATTACGAGGGTCCTCCCAAGTTGGTGCTAATTTTCCCCACTTATTTTCTGTTGGTATTTGGGAATGGTTCTCAACACATATTGCCCTTCTACAAAATTCCTAAGTTTCACTTTTTGTTATATTCTCTCGCTAGCCGCGTTGGTAGTTTTCCATTATTTGTAGTGTCGCTTCTCTCCTTTCTTCGAGATCGTCAAGCTTTTCCAACATCATGTCCGTGGTGAGGTTCTTTTCCCATGCTTCGTCTTTGTTGTTGGAAGTAGGATTTCCGTAGGATTACCGCTTCGCTCCGTATGTGAGTAAAAACGGAGACTCTCCTAGCAGCTGATCTTCGAGTCGCCCTATATGCCCATAGAACGTTATGCAATCGCTCACACCACCGCCCCTTGTATTCGTCTAGTTGTTTTTTAAGGATGAGCGCCAAAGTTTTGTTTGTGGCTTCTGCTTGTCCGTTGCTTTGTGGATATATGGGGGTGGATTTGTTTTTTTCGAATTTTGAAGGTGTCGAACAGCAAGTCGATATTCTTCCATTGTAATTGTTTACCGTTGTCGGAAACTATCTCTGGGGATGCCAAACCCGCAGATGATATTTTGAAAATAAAAGTAAATACGTCAATCCCGAATTCTTGCAAGTGCCTTTGCTTCTACCCACTTGTTGAAATAATCATTTGCCACTATCGTAAATCTTCTCTTCCCAGTCCTCGATACGAGTGGGCCTACTATGTCGATCCCCCATTTCCGAGGGCCACTTGACGTTGTCCACGAGTTCAACTTTGTGGTCAGCGTGGATTCGTTCAAATCTTTGACATTCTTCGCACCTTTTCGCCATTCTAGCCGCATCTCGGATCATGGTTGGCCAGAGTAACCTTGCGTCTTTGCCTTATCCGCTAGGGACCTCATCCATTTGTGATTCCCCGCGTCTTCTCTCGTGGATATCTTTCAAGATGATATGTCCTACGATCGGATAGGCGGCATGCGGCGGGGCCCAAGGAATGATTTTTCTCGTATAAGGTTTGGTCCCTTAACTCGTACATCCTCGCTCTCTGGATTGTATTTTCTAGCTGTTTGATATCTTGGGGGAGTTTCCCCTTTTTTAAGAAAGAATGGATTTCGATTCTCCAATCGCTCCCGATTGTGATCGTCATCTTCATCGCCTTGTCGCATGATGTCATCGTCTGGAAGTCGTCGAATATGTGCTCTCCGACATCATCATCGAGATATCCTTCTCCTTAGATTTGCGTCGGTTAGCCGCGCATGTCTCTTGGAGCTTGATGGATGGTTCGTACACTCTTGTTATCTTGATTGCTTTGACATCCTCATTTTTAAGCATGGATGATATATATGCCAGGCATCTGCGTGTCTAATCTCCTTCTACGTAGATGTCTGGAATTTGATTTTTGGTATTTGGGAAGCCAATGTTTGTACCGAGCCATGTATGTCATCGCGTTTCGTCATACACATTGTATTCGTAGCCTATCTAGTATGATTAGTTGTGAGTCACTTGTCAACCGCACTTCTTGTATCCCTAATTCAATTATCAAGCGGAGAGCGTGGATCACTCCTTCATATTCTACGATGTTATTTGTATGGCCTTCGAATTCCAATCAATGCGTGCACAATTCCCCCCGGTGGGTGTGGTGATGACGATGCCTATCCTCGCGCCCTCTCTATTTTTGGAGCCATCAACAAAGACCTCCCATTGTCGTGGGTTCTTTGGTTCAAGAATATTATTTGGCTCTAGTTTTTCTATTTCGGGGCTCCACAACCCTCCATCCTTGTATGCGCACTTCTTCTTCGTTGTCCAAAGGCGGTGTCTCGCTAGAAAGTCCGCTAATATTTGCGATTTGGGAGTGTTGGAGCTCATAGTGGATGTTGAACTGCGGTCGAGGTACGTGCTCCATTTTGCTATGCGTCATACCTTTCCCGCCCTTTGAGGATGGTCTCTAAGGGTGCTCGACATGGGATACGTATGTCGTGTGTTAAGAAGTACGTCCTCGTTTAAGGTAGACCATACGACGGCTAAGATTAGGCATGTTCGATTCTTGTGTAGTTCCTTTCCGCGGAATTCGGGGTCTTGTCGACATAGTAGATCGGTTGATCCTCCTTTGTGTGGGTTCTCGACGAGCATGGCGCTTACCGCATCGTCATTCGTTGCCGCAATGTATAGTGCCAAAACCTCGTCCCGGTCCGGTTTCGAGAAGGATGGAGATTTCTGCCAGGTACTTATTTTGATACCCAAGAAAGCTTCTTCGCATTCCCGCCGTCCATTCAAATTTCGTCCCCTTTTTAGTATGTTGAAAAGAGTTTGCACCTATCCGAGGATCTTGAGATGAACCTTCCTGTGGCTGCTAGGGATCCATTGAGCTTTGTACCTCTTTTAGGTTCTTTGGAGACGGCATGTCTACTATGGCTCGGATTTTTGTGAGATCTACTTGATGCCTCTTTTTGTCACCATGTACCCAAGGAATTTTCCGAGGTTACTCCGAAAGTGCATTTTTAGGGTTTACCTTCATATTGTGTTTTCTCATAGCTTCAAGATGTCCCTCGTGTCCTGGTGGTGGTCCTTCCTTAACCTGCTCTTTACGAGCATATCATCAACATAGACCTCTAAGGTCCTGCCGATCCATGGCTTGAAAATAGCATCGACCATCCTTTGGCATGCGTTGCTCCCGCATTAGGAGCCGAAAGGCATCCTTACGTAGCAATACGGACCATGGGGTGTGTAAAATGCAAGATGTCGCCGATCTTCTTCGCCAAAATAATTGGTTCAAATTCAGGAATATCCGTCCATGAATGATAACTCTTCGTATCCTTCTACCGCGTCGACTAGTCGGTCAATCTTGGGTAGCGGATAACTATCCTTGGGGCATGCTTTGTTCGGGTTGGTGAAGTCGATGCGCAGATTCGACCCCTCCATTCTTCTTTGGTACTATTACCATGTTAGAGATCCAAGTGGGATATTTGACTTCTTTTATAAAACCGGCCTCCAACGGCTTTCGCAGACCGTTTTCTTGCTTTATGATACTGTAGCCACCTTTCGTATCTTTTGTCGTATTGGGGTGTGCCGAGGTTTGATGCGCAGCTCATGTTGTACTATCTGGTGGGTCTATTCCCGGCATATCGATAGTTTCCATGCGAAGATGTCCCGTATTCCTTTAGTAGTTTTATTAGTGAGGCTTCGGCGTTCTCCGTCCATTAGAGTTCCTATCTTGATCTTTCTTGGGTTCTGCTCCGTCCCTATGTTAACTTCCTTTACTGCCTCTAAGGATGTAAACGTGGGCTTTGGTTCCCCAAGGTGGGGGATTTTCTTTAATTGCTATTTGGTAGTCTCGGATTCTTTGTTTGCGAGGGCGCCCTGGTTAGCCTTTGATGTTGAGGCTTAGTGTTTCCTCAGAGTTCCCTTTAGACAAGCTTTTCCCCGAGATCCCTTCCAAATATTCGTCGATGGCTTTGTCTTTGGATATCGCCTTGTTCCGAGCTGCGGGTTTTCCTTTTCTCATCTTCTTCATTGTTGAGTTGTATTTGCATCGCGTGGCATTCCTTTACGGAAGCTTGATCACCCTTGATCTCCATCACTCCTAGGGGAGTGGGAAACCTAAGGTATTGATGGTAGGTAGCTGCGACTCCCTTGAGCTTGTGGACCCATCTTCGTCTAATAATGGCATTGTAGGGAGAAGGCGTGTTCACCACACTAAAGCGAGTGTCGACTTTCATGGGGCCTGCGTCCACAGCCAAGATAATATCCCCCGCAGGCTTCGTGAGCCGTACCATTGAACCCGTAGATGGTGTAGCGCGAAGTCAAGAGTTGCTCATCGTTAAGTTCCATACGTTTGAATGTATCGTAAAAACAAGACGTTACTGAGCTTCCTCCATCGATGAGGATTTTCTTTATGTTGCATCCTGCGATTGGAAATGTGAGGATCAATGGATCGTTGTGATCTTCCATGTCATCCTCAATATCCTCGGCTTCAAAGGTCGAGGTGCGTTCATCCACTCGTGTTCTTCCACTTCCTTTCCACTTGCACTGTAAAGCTCACAGTAATCTTCAAATTGCTTTCCGGTCGTTTCCCTATTTGTGCCGTTAGGGTTGACTCTTTGCTTCCTCGGCGAGGATATAGAGTTCAATGTGCGATTACCCTCCCGTAACTCGGACCCGTTTGGTGCGTTTGGCTCCTATCTTCCGTTCCATCCTTTTCTATATATTTTTAAGATCCCCCGCATCAATCGGCCTTTTGTATCGCTATCTTGAGATTTTTGCACTTCTCGCTTGGGTGTCCGTAGAAGCAGTGGAAATCGCAGTACTCTTTAGATTCTGCCGAGGCCGGTGGTTGTTTTCCTTTGGACCAGGGCCAGTCTAAGTCCTCTCGATCCTTGATCTCTTTTAAAATGCGTGAGTAGCTGGCGTTGAGCTTCGTGTAGACTCGGTCTTCAAACTTTCTTCCACCCCTTTTGTGGTCATCCTTCCGATCCCTTTGATGTTCGCGCTGGATGCATTTCGTTAGTTCTCATGGAGTTGGTTCGTGGGGGTCGTTGAGCCCGTGCTCTTGGGTTCTCTCTTTGAATTTCTTCCAATCTAGCATGTTTTTCGATGATTATCCTCGGATCTCCCTCTCGTGGTCCGGAGAGGTACCGTGGATTTCGACAAACAATGGGCTCATCCTGTCAAGCCCCCATTTGTAACAAATAATACTCACCACCGGATCCACAAGTCCTATGGCTTGACATATCTTGTGCCACCAATCCGTGTATTCTCGAATGGACTCCTTGTATTTGATTGCGAGTGAGAAGAGTTTGTCCATCCCTGTGTTCACGACCTTGTTATACATGTAGGTGGCCAAGAATCTTTCGGTGAGTTGATCATATGAACCAATGCATCCTGGATTGAGGTTATCGAACCAAGATAACGCGGATCCCTTCAGGCTTGAAGGAAATATCTGCATAATATAGCTTCGTCATGATCCCATCGCCATTACCTTGTTGTAATACCGTAGGTGAGGTGCGGGATCCGCGGATCCGTCGTAACACTCAAAGGATGGGACCAGGACACTACGTGGAATGGTAGCGGTAGCAGCTGCCGTGCTAGTGGGGTAGTCTTTGGCCTCCTTCATGACTGTTCTAGTCTTAGCCTCCTTGCCTGGTCTTGATTTGATTGATTTCCGCTAGCATTTCCGCACGGAGATTCTCCATTGCTATACAATGCTCGTTTTGAATGGATGTTCGTGTCTTTCTTGTAGGTTGTGATGTTGTGGCCTCCTCTTCATCATAGTAGTCGGAGGTTTCTGGATGGTAGTCCGGGTCAATCCTTATTGTTCTCGCACACCCTTTTGGGGTATTCCTCTTTGATTGATCACATTTGGGATGTTTTCGAGGATCATCCTCCTGTCTCTGTTTTGTCTGCATGAAATTAGCTTCATCCTGCCGATTCTCTAGCTCCGTGCTTTGGAGGATCTTCTCTCTTAATTCTGGTTCTCTTGGGCTAGTAGGGCCACCGCGTCCGCGTATGTATGCTGATTCCTTTTTAGCTCTTCTAATTGCGCCAATATCTGCAAGCAGATTGTGGTTTGATTCCCGATTTGTTCTATCTCACGTATCCGAGCTTGTTCCTCGGGGCTGCGGTGTTGATTTCCTCTACTAGCCGATCTACCCGCTCGGTCATTCCGTAGGATCTTGCGTCAATGGTATATTATGTTCATCGATCCGTGGCATCCCGTAAGGAGTGTTCTGGATTACTGATTCTGCTACTGCTTCTCGAGGTTCAATAGGCCGGGTTACAGCTGTCACTTTTGAGGCGATCATTTGAGAAGTTCCTTCGGTAGGTGTAGTAGCTTTTGCCGCCGCGGCCTTCTTTGCTTCCATTGCAATGATGCCCGCATCTCAAAGGAACGTGCTTTCCGCTCCATTCTCGCGCCTTGTCCTCGGGTCGTGAATCCCGCGCCATTTTGTTTGCTCCTTGTCATTACTGGCGTAGTCTGGGTGTCTCTTTCGAAGGTACCTTTGTCTTCCCGGCATCTTTGTTCCTTTCCATTATAATATTCTGCACAGAGAGAAGGAGGTAAACCGAGACAAAAAGTCCACGGGTTAGTTGTTAGTTCAAACTTGATTTCATAAACTCGATTTCTAGTGGCAATGAATAAGCTCAAGTCTGCTAGTTTGGCGAACAATGCGAAAAACATAGACGGATGCGGATTTAACCGGGGTAAGGTCCATGGGTTGTTGTTTGTAAAAAGTCCAAATCTATTGGTGGAAGTTGTGTTTGAAATATCAGTTAAAACACAGATCTGTTGGTTTTGAGGTTACGCAATGCCCGGATCTGTTGGTAGAGAATTCAATAGACATAAATGTATGCGAAAAATAGCCCAAAAATATGGATCTGCTAGTTTGTGTTTGTAAAAGACCCAGATCTGCAGGTAGAAAGTGCAAAAGACCCAAATGTGTGTGGAAAATGAGTTCAAATATGAATTTGTTTGTGCTTTAAGTAAAATTTTTGAAGTAGAGGCTGTAAAGTCACAGGAAAAGACAAATCTTTTTACCGGAACAAAGTTCCCTGTTTCTAGCGCCAAATTGTGAGCACGGAAATCAGGAATGATCCGCGTGATCACAAACAATCTAAATATGAATTGAATACATGCATTAAAGTGTGAGTAAAGTATAATAAGTCTAGGTAGGTGATGATTCATAGATTCCAAACCCATGGGGTTTGTCATGATCTCGTCATCATCCCCAAAGTGATAGATCTGAGACATCAACACATAAATGAAACCATATAAGTGCTAACAATAAAGGAGACGACGATTTACGTGGTTCAAAGCACTAAGGCCTACATCCACGGATCCGGAGATATTCACTATGAAATAAACTTTACAAAAGTAAAGGGGGGCGATGATTTATGTGGTTTATGGAGAGATTCTCCATAAACGCCTACTTACTTCTCACTATTCTCTCTCCTATTCCTTAGTTCTAATCTCCTCCCTTTTCTCGGTGGAAGGGATGTACATATATATAGCTAACCGAGTGGGTCCCTTTGACAAAGAGTTGTTGAGATCTTATCTTCTTGTGCTTTGCCCGATCCGCGGAACTCTTCTGTCACCCGCGGGATTCTACAATGCCCCAGTTCATTACGCCGATCAATCCTCGTCTTCTTCGTTGGTCATCCGACATGTGCCCTCTCCGAGCGGCATTAAATGTTAGTGGTTGGGGCGGTGCGGTCCGTGCCGAGGTGATGTCAATCCTCTCTTGTCACGTCCGTGTCGGTCGGACTATCCCTAGCTGTTGATTGTGTCTCATCGTGTGATGGGGTAAGGTGACTCTTTGGTGCTCCGCGGGATTATCTGCCTTGGATGTCCCTTCATCTTTGACCGTTGGTCTTGACAGATGGCACGTCATCAGGACACCATGGGTGCCCCTACGTGTCGATCCTCTTTATGACTTGACCTCCACGTGGGTTACGCTAGTACACGTGGGATGGATGGATAAAGTTAAAGTTTACGCCCCAAAACCAGGCGAACTTAAAGTTTACGCCCCACATCAGGCGGGGATAAAGTTTACGCCCCACACCAAGCGGGGATAAAGTTTACGCCTCATTTTTTTTTTTTATTTTATCTTTGGTGAGGCGTACATTATATCAACGCCCCATTTTTTTTTTTTTTTTAGTCGGGCGGGGATAAAGTTTACGCCCCACACCAGGCGAACTTATAATTTACACCCCACCAAATTTAGTCTTCTACCGCTGTGTCACGGCACGGACTAAACCCAAATTTTGGTCTTTTTTCTCCTCTTTGGTCTTTGGTTATACTCGCACCACTGCAGTTGCTCTTAGAGGCTTTACTTTGAAAGATGCCCGAAGGGAAATTGCTACCCATACTCGCTAAGTTCAATTTATTTTTTGGATTCATCTTTTCATTTTTTTGCATTTATAACCATGATCTGCAGAACAAACAATTGCCTAATTTATTAACTGTATTAGAAGAAAAAAAAATGATCTAATAGTAACCTTATATATATAGCCTAGGGGCATCATTTTGCAGACATACTTCGGGGCATTACCATCTCAAGGCCGGCCCTGACAGCAAGAGTCTCTTGCGCTAAAACCCTGCGGAAGCGATATGCACAGCTACAAACGGTACTCCAAATATTGCCAAGAACACAAACTAAAGAAGAAAAGAGACGAGAATTTAACGAGGTTGAATCCTCGGGAAAAATAAGTGATTTATATATTATCGCAAGGGAGAATACATATAAACCCTAAGAGAGAAATAAGAAATTTTTGGTGTGTTTTCAAGGTTCTCTACTAGGCTATTTATATACACATAGGTAGGGATTAGGGTTTCATAACTTAGCTAATAAGTCCCTAAACTTTAGGATTAAGAAACTAATAAGAGTTATCAAAACTCTTTGTGACCGACTGATTTTGGTTTATCCAAAATCAACTCCACCGACCTACTACTTACACGGTTTTGGAGTTCCACAAGTTTTGGACTCTCACACAAAACCGTGTGCTACAATCCCATGAGATCCAACAATTCTCCACCTCGGATCATGCATTCATGCATGAGATGATCAATACACTAAATCACCATCGTCTTCCAACGTCGATTGCGCCATAGGTCGCTCACGTATCCTCTTCAAGGAATCAAACTGACCAGTAGTTCACTCAATGGCCTTACTAGAAGGCCTCGACTAGGTTCCTAAGAACCTCTACCCCAAAGGGTCTCACCAAACCGGAAGAATGTGGATCAATTCCAAGCAATGACGAAACTTGACCCCCAGATACTACTTTCGTTAACATATCAGCTTGATTGTCTTTGGTATCGATTTTCACAAGTAGAATGTGTTCTTCTTCCAGAATTTCTCTAACAAAGTGAAATCGAACATCTATATGTTTGGTTCGGCATGATGAACTTGATTCCTAGCCAAGTAAATTACACTAAGACTATCACAATGCACAGCATTCTGTTCTCGCACAACACCCAAGTCTTCTAGCAAACCTTGTAACCATATAGCCTCCTTAAATGCCTCAATCACCGCCATATACTCCGCCTCCGTAGTTGAAAGCGCCACAAACGAGACTACAAGATTGATCTCCAACTTATCGGGTGCTCCCGCTATGGTAAATACATACCATGTAGTTGAACGTCTCTTGTCCAAATCACCAAAGATAGTAATCCACATAACCAACACACGGTGATTGTTCCCATCTTCCTTCACAAACTCCAAGCCAACATCAACAGTACCATAAATATACCTCAAAATCCATTTCTGCTTGCCAATGTCCTTTACCAGATTATGCATATAACGGCCGATCATACTTTGCATGTGAAATATTCGTCCTTGTACATACCATCGCATACATCAAGCTACCAACAACACTAGCATATGGGACTTGGGCCATATACTCATGCTCTTCTTCAGTAGTAGGAGACATATCAGAACTCAACTTAAAATGAGGACCAAGGGGAGTTCTTACAGATTTAGTTCCTTCGCAAACACCAAATTTCTGTAACACTTTCTTCAAATATGCCTTTTGAGACAAACAAACTTTACCCTTCTCTCTGTCACGTTTAATCTCCATGCCAAGAATCTTCTTAGCTTCTCCTAGATCTTTCATCTCGAACTCAGTTGACAATTTCTGCTTCAAATGATCAATCTCTTTCTTGTTATTCGATGCTATCAACATATCATCGACATACAAGAGCAAATATATGAAATACCCATCACATAGCTTGAAGTATACACAATGGTCATAGTGACTTCTTGTGTATTTCGGCCAATCATAAACCGATCAAATCGCTTGTACCTTGTCTTGGAGACTGCCAACCCATACAACGATTTTTCGAGCTTGCATACACAATCTTCTTTCCAAAGAACTTTGAACCCACTCGGCTGAGTCATATAGATCTCTTCTTCTAGATCACCATGTAAGAATGCAGTCTTGACATCTAAATTTGAACTAAGTCTAAATCATATTGTGCTACCAAGGCCAACAAAATTCAGATTGATGAGTGCTTCACAACCGGAGAGAACACCTCATTGTAGTCAATCCCTCTCTTTGGGCATAACCTTTTGCAACTAACCTTGCCTTGTAGCGTACTTGATTCACCTGAGATCCTTCTTTCTTAGCATATACCCATTTGCACCAAATGGCCTTCTTACCGTTCAAAGCTTCGTAAGAACCCATGTGCCATTCTTGTAAAGAGACTCCATCTCATCCTCGCATAGACTTCCCATTCTTGACGCTCTACACTTGTGTATAGCTTCAAAATAGGTATTAGGAATGCCTTTTTTAATAACTGGTAATGCATAAGCTATAAAATCATCCATCCAACAGGTTTCTGATTGATCTTCTCGGTTTCTTTGGTTGCTATGGTCTCGGTGACCGTAGCTTCGTATCTTCTTGCTTCATGTTCCTCTTCATTAACATCGTCACTATCATTTGGAACTTGATTTACCTCCCTTGTAGACGCCACGCCTTCGGAAGTAGTCATAACAGATACGACTTAATGGAATTAGTGGAGTTGCATCAATCTCCACCGTAAAAAGGCTCACCGGGTACTAGTAGTGTTCTCCACCGCTGAGAACCCCAAGACTTCACCATAGACGCTTCATCAAATGTAACGTCTCTACTCATGACTATCTTCTTTTCAACCGGATTCCAAATTTTGAACCCTTTAACTCCTTTCTTCACACCCTTAAAGATCCCTTTAACAAAGACGGCTATCAAGCTTGTTTTCACTAACATGATACCAAGCATGGCAACCAAAGATATGAATTGAGTCATAATCATAAGTTGGTTTACCATACCACTTCTCCATCGGAGTTTTACCTTCTAACGGTGATGGCAACCTATTAATGAGGAAGCACGCATATGTCATCGCCTCACCCAAAACGCTTTACCTAATCCAAAGATTAGATAACATACATCGTACCTTCTCTAGCAAAGTACGATTCATGCGTTCGCCTACCCCATTTTGTTGCGGTGTCTTCTTAAGCGTGAAGTGCCTCCGTATTCCCTCATCCTCGAAATACTTGCAAGAATGGATCACTCTTGTACTCTCCACCATTGTCCAAACGTAGTACCTTGATATTTACGCCGAGTTTGAGTCTCGGTTGCTTTTTCCACCTCACAAAGACTTCTAGGACTTCATCCTTATGCCTCATGGTGTACACCCATACGCGCCTAGAATAGTCATCAATAACCGACACGAACCAATGTTTCCCTCCCAATGATGCATTCTTGGAGGGACCCCAAACATCTGAGTGAACATAATCAAGAACTCCACTAGTGTTGTGGATTGTTGTGCCAAAGCTTGTTCTTGTGTTCTTGCCTTTCACACAATGTTCACAAAACTCTAATTTGCGTGCAATAGCACCTTTCAATAAATCTTGACGAATTAAAGAATGTAACGACTTATCACCTGGATGTGCAAGCCGCATATGCCATAACTTCGTGGTCTCCATCGTCTAGTCTTGATGTGTTCAGAAATTGACACATCTCCCATTACTGTACTCCCAGTTAAGTAGTACAAGTTATGATGCCTTGTGCCCTTCATGATTACCAACGATCTAGAAATTACCTTTAGAATTCCATTTTCAGCGACTAACTTGTAGCCCTTAGCTTCCAAAGTTCCGAGCGAGATCAGATTCTTATTCACAGCAGGTACAAACCTTACTTCCTTCAGCTCCGCACCATACCATCATGCATCTTGATTCGAACACTACCAATCCCAATCACCCTGTGCAGGTATGATTATTCCCCATACGCACTTCTCCATGAAACTCTTCAAAGTTTGAGAACCAGTCCCAATGAGGACAAATATGATAAGTAGCACCAAAATCTAATACCCACGTACCGTCATTTACGATAAAAGTTGATGGTATCATAGTCAGCGAGAAATATGAAGCTTCATCTGAATCTTCACTTGCCTTAGCAATCTGAAATTTTTCTTTCGCTCCAAATCCCAAAATCTGAAAGGAAAAGACAAAAACTCAAAAACGTAAAGAAGAACAAATAAATAAAAACTAAAAGAAAATCTAAAAACTCTAGCCTAAAGACAAGTCCGCGTCGGCGGCGCCAAAAATTGATGTGACTCAATAATGTTGTAGTAATAGGTAGGGGTTGTCGTTCACTCGGACTTGTGAAGGATTTTTAGACTTAAATTCAAAACTAGAAAACTCAAAGAAGGTTGTTATCAAGATTTTAAGAAGCACCGAGACTCAGGATTCCACCAAACTCCAATCTTTATGTGATTTAATCTAATCAATATTCATGCAACTCTTTACGTTTAAAGTGATTCTAATATTTTGCAAAGGTAGATTTTTAGAATAACAATTGTATTTCGAAAGCATAGAATATCAAAAACCTAGGTCTAAGCATAGTCTATCAAGAGAAATCACAACTGCTTAGGAAAAAATCATTCAATCAATTTTCAATCAAGGCAAATAATCTTAAAAGAGATTGCAGAAATTAATTAGAAAAGAAATTACCACACACATCATGGAAAATTGGCTTCCTCCGTCGCCTCGGCTAAGGGGTTTAGCTCCTCATATTAATCACTTGCTCAAAATATCGGTTCATAGCTCAAAAGTTGATTAAAAGGATGAAAAACAATAAACAGACTCGCTTGCAACGCCGTAATGGCGTTACAAAGAAGTCGTTACAATGGACCGTTACGCAGACGGACTTATGCATTTGTTGAATTGTCGTTGAATCTACGACCGTAAAAACGATCGTCCTTGAAGGTACTTTGTTCTTCGTGTTCTTCCCTGTTGCAGCAGTAGAAGAAATTTTTCAACTCGTGATTCTTGCTTCTTGTTCTCTTCTAAACCTCCCCAAACTCTCTATCTCCCTTCTGTGACCTCCAAGCACTTCTTTTATACTCGACAGCGGCAAGAAATCTCTATAATCAATCCGGAATCATTCTCATTTACTCTGCCAGATACGGGAAGATATTCTTCCTTTTTCTTCTCCCCGCACGCGTCTGCCAGATGAAAACTCTCCATGTTTATCTCTTACACGCTCCTGGTTGTTGCTCGAGTCAACAAACATGCACATAACACGTTCTTAAACTCCAAAACTCATGCAAACCCGTGTGCGTGTACGTGTTGCTCTGTGAACTTCAATCCCACGATGCAGCCCAATTCTAACCGAGAATATCAACCATACCATGCCCGTGATGCTCTAACAAGTCGAACCATGAAGTTTCAATGATTTAGTCTCCTTCTTTCATGCCCAAAAAATTGATTCAAAAATCGCATTGGTGAAGAAAATATTTCCGCCAAAACACATTTTCAAACGAAGGCGAAGGTCACCCCTTATCCAACAATCTGGGGTGCGAATATCAATTGGGTGCCCCTTAGTAATTGGGTTACCCCTTATCCAAAGTGGAGTCCGAATATCAAATGTCCTCCTGGGGTGTTCCGAGCAACTTTTCGAGCGAATTTTCCAAAAATATTTATTTCAAAAATACCTAAAAATACATAAAAACACAATATTAGTACAAAATCGAGTTCCAACAATACCAACACCGAGAACAATTCAGACACAAAAATGTGTCTATCAAATACCCCCAAACTTATTATTTGCTAGTACTCGAGAAAATTTATTCTAGAAAATCATTTGAACCCCTAGGTGGCCCTAGTGGCGGAGTGTTGTCTCCGGAGGATTTACCGAGGTGTACCCACAAAACCTTTACCTTAGACCTAGCTATCTACGCAGAACCTTGGAAGGCACTAAAGAATCTCCTTGGTTGGCATACTTATTGACTACGGGAGGAAGTATCCGATGCGAAATTTCAATTCTTGTACACGCAGTTTGCACTCAAGCATACTAAAATTCATATAAAGTGACAGAGCTCTACTCGGATAGTCGCACTATGGACATCAATACCCGAGTCAAAACTAATCACATGGATAGATCAAGAAGATGGATATAGAGAAAAACATAGATGGTTATGATGTTTACTAAGTGAATGGTGTTTCCCATATCTGCCTCAAGGCCTCCGCCAAAATGAACCTATCCTAATGGTGAGATACTAGTTCGACTAATATCAACACAATCGGGCATATACAAGGGAACCAAGTTGGTCGATAATCCTAACTCTAGGTCAACACAATCGGCATATACAAGGGTTCCAGTGGTCGACTTTATTGAATTTATTAGGTTGGTCGATGGTCTCGGTCTCAATTTCATCATTTTTTTTTTTTTTTTTTTTTTTTTTTTTTTTGAGTATCTCAATCACACTAATTCACCCTAGCATTGGTAACAACTTGATTCGTGGCCCCACCTAATCACTTGAGAAACATAGTTTCAAGAACAAAACAAAATAAAAATAGAAGTGAAAAGGACTCCAGAGATATGGTGAAACTATCATGTTATTTCTAACACCCGAGATCTCGTGCTTTTATGAATAGACTCTTTAGATGTTGCCATCTAATCGATTGGTTCTCAACTCCTACAACCAAAATGCTTCCATCCACTTAGATTGGTTAGTGCCATCCTTAATAAACATAAATTTCTAGGCTCGAGTTTATTTATTGCAACTAAAAACTAACAAGAAGTTTCTTCCTCACCCCCAAACTTAAATCTAACATTGTCCTCAATGTTTCTAATGAAAGAGCAATACCAAAAAGTAAAGTAACATAAGGAATCAGTAAAGAGAGAAGTCGGAAAGATAGTACCTGGGTGAAGAGAGAAATCAAAAACTAATATACAACATACAATCGCCTCGATGGTCAATCAAGGGTAAATGTGGTCCTCCGGAGGGACCTCCTCAACATCACTTTGTAGAAAGGGCTCTAAAAAGGGTTTCAATCTCCGACCGTTAACCTTCGAAGAACTACTACCATCCGGTGTCTCGATCTCAACAAGCTCCATGAGGAAAGACGGTGCGAACAATAAAAGGACCCATCCCACCGAGAACATAACTTCCTGTGGAAAAGATGCAAGCGGGTATCATACGTGAAGAACTTTTTGACCTGGAGAAAATGACTTCCGTAAAATATTTCTATCATGCACAAGTTTCATTTTGTTCTTATACTCCTTCGCACTATCGTAAGCATCTATACGAATCTCGCCCAACTCATTGAGCGGAGTTTCCTATGGGCTCCGCCTTGTCAAGTGAAAAATTTAGCCTGCTATAACAGCCCAATAAGCTCTATGTTCTAACTCAACGAGGTAAATGACATGCCTTGCCATAAACAAGCCGATAAGGCGACATTCCAATAGGGGTTTTAAACGAGACGGTAAGCCCATAAGGCATCGAAGCCTAGACGAAGCGTTTTCCGATTAGGATTAACTGTTTTCTCTAATATACGTTTTATCTCCCTATTAGAAACCTCTACCTGACCACTAGTCTGCGGATGATACGGGGTAGCTACCTTATGTGTAATACCATATTTCTTCATCAAAGCTTAAAAGGTCCATTACAAAAGTGCGACCCTCCATCACTAATTATAGCTCGCGGTGTACCAAAACGTGTAAGTATATTATTTTTCAAGAACTCAATCACAACCCTATGGCCATTGGTTTTACACGCAACCGCCTCAATCCACTTAGAGACATAGTCTACGGCGACAAGGATGTATAGGTTACCAAAAGAATTGGGAAACGGACTCATAAAGTCAATGACCCACACATCAAAGACCTCAACGATTAAAATAGGGTTCAAGGGCATCATGTTTACGGGAAATGGTTCCTAATTTTCGGCAACGTTCACAAGTAACACAAGAATCGTGTGGGAGTCTTTAAACAACGACGGCCAAGAGAATCCACACCGCAATATCTTAGCAAAGAAGTCTTCTTAGCACTAAAGTGACCCCACAAGCATGATCATGACAAAAGGAAATAATCCGGATTGGTCACTCTCGTATACATCTCCTAATAACTGTCCGGACAATACTTAAATAAATAAGGATCATCCCAAAAGAAGTGCTTAACCTCGGCTAAAAACCTAGAACGATCTTGTTTACCCCAATGTTGGGGCATTCGAATTAAGAACAAGATAGTTCACTATATTCGCATACCAAGGTGATTGGGAAACAGAACAATTGTTCATCAGAAAGCTATCCCTTATATGAAGGGAATCATTAGGGGAACTAACAACCAACCTAGACAAGTGGTCCGCTACTACATTTTCTCGCACCCTTTTTTGTCTCTAATGTCTGGACAAAATTCTTGTAATAAAAGGATCCATCTAATTAATCTAGGTTTGGTATCCTTCTTAGACAAAAGGTATTTCAAAGCAAAGCATGATCAGTATAGATTACGATCTTAGAACCTAAGAGATAGGGTCTAAACTTGTCTAAGGCAAACACAATGGCCAATATGATTCCTTCTCTCAGAAGTGGTATAGTTCAACTCGGGCATCATTCGAGTTTTGCTAGCATAGTAAATCACATGAAGTAATTTGTTTTCTCGCTGACCTAGCACAACACCAATAGCATAATCAAGCATCGCACATGATCTCAAAGGGCAGGTTCAGGTTAGGTGCCCTGGACTATGGGGGAAGTAGTGAGTAAAGTCTTAAGCTTCTCAAAAGCCTCTAAACAAGCATCATCAAAGACAAACTTAACATCTTTTGCAAGCAAATTGCAAAGAGGTCTAGAAATTAAGCTAAAATCCTTAATGAATCGATTGATAAAAACTCGCATGCCCTAAGAATGACCTAATATCTTTTATGGTTTTTGGGACCTGTAAAGTCTTAATAAGGTCAACTTTGGCTTTATCTACCTCTATACACTTAGAAGATACGATATGCCCTAAAACAATTCCTGAACGAACCATGAAGTGACATTTCTCCCAATTTAGCACTAAATTCTTTTCCTTACACCTAGTCAAAACTAACGACAAATGATGCAAGCACTCATCGAAAGACGAACCAAACACCGAAAAATCATCCATAAAGACCTCTAAGAACCGTTCTACCATGTCGGAAAATATGCTCAACATACAACGCCGAAAGGTCGCGGGGGCATTACATAAAATTTAAAAAGGCACGCGTCTATACGCAAAGGTACCAAAGGGACAGTAAAAAAAAGTGGTTTTCTCTTGGTCTTCCTGGGGGCAATAACAACTCGATTATAACCGCAGTATCCATCTAAAAAGCAATAATGGCTACGTCCAGCTAATCTATGAAGGGAAGGGGAAAGTGGTCTTTCCTAGTGACCTTGTTCAATTTCCTGTAGTCAATACAGACACGCCAACCCGTGGTCACCCGGGTTGGGATTAACTCATTGTTATCATTCTGACTACGATACATCAGGATTTCTTGGGAACAACTCGAACGGGCCGACCCACTTACTATCCGAAATGGGGTAGATAATGCCTGCATCTAACAAGGCCTTAAGAACCTTGGTTCGAACCACTTCTTTCATATTAGGGTTCGATCGACGTTGCATCTCCCTAGAAGGTTTGGTGTCACTCTCTAAATAGATATGATGCATGCAATCAGTAAGACTTATACCCTTAATGTCTGCTATGGTCCACCCTAAAGCTTCCTTGTTATTCTGAAGGACGGTTACTAGCCTACTTTCCTGATCACTATCCAAGTCGGAAGCAACAATCACGGGTAAAGTCTCGGAAAGGGCCTAAAAACACATACTTCACGGTGTGGGCAATGGTTTTAGGTCCAACTTAGGAGGCTTTTCTAACGAAGGAACTAGGGTAGACTTAGAAATTGGTAGTGGCTCGAACTTAGGCTTCCAAGCCATTACTAGTGTCTAGCAGAAAGGGGTTGAATCTAACAAGGCGTTCACCTCATTAATCTCATCATCATCATCAAAATCAATCCCAAAGTGAGCAAGACATTTCTCTAATGGATCTTCTAACAAAGTGTTTGGTAATGATTCTCGACTAGTGTTCCTATCATGTTCACCTCTTCTATGTTCGAGTCATCTAGTTCGAGGGTAGCTTACTAATATTAAAAATGTTCATTTCAATAGTCATATTACCAAAAGACAAATTCATAATACCATTTCGACGGTTAATGATCGCATTGGATGTAGCTAAAAAACAGGCGACCTAAAATCACCGGTATTTGGTTCTCCGGGTCGGGAACAGGTTGGGTATCTAGGATAACAAAACCATTTCGGATATATAAACTTGTCGACCTCTATAAGAACATCCTCAATCACACCACGAGGAATTTTTACGGACCTATCGCCTAATCAAGAGTCATCTCGAGTAGGTTTCATCTCACCAAGTCTTAGCTTAAGGTACACATGGTACGGAAGTCGGTTCACACCGGCTCCTACGGCCAAACAATACTTTCTCAACACGGTATTTACCTATTGTGCAAGAAATAGTAGGGACCCTAGGTCTTTATACTTAGGAGTAGTGGTATTCGAATAATATAACTCACATGACTAGCTAGGAAGGCTTTCTTTTGGACACTAAGCTTACGCTTTCGCGTGCACATATCCTTAAGAAACTTAGCATAAGCGGGAATCGCTTAATTGCATCTAATAGTGTAAGGTTTATAGTTACCGCTTAAACCTCTAATATATCATTAAAGGTGGACTCCCTCTTAGTTGGAACTAGGTTAGGGAATGGGGCTCTAGGAACAAATCCGGGCTTATCAGAACCTCATTGGTCTCTTTAGAGATTCTATCAGTCTCTTGGTTCTGGTTCAAAAGGGTGAACTACAAGCATGTTCACTATCGGGCATGGCAACCTTGTTGTCTATGACTCTTCCACTCTAAGGATTTTAATAGCATTCACATGATTGGATGGTCCTTCACCTATCTTTCTTTATAATAAGGGACCCCAAAACAGCCACATGTCGACACCACAATTAATTTTGATTTTGGTGAAGCCACATCAACAATACCTTTCCTCTGTCATCGCATCTAATTGGCTACTCCAATAGTCACTTCCATATCGGATGAAATCCGGTTGGCACTTTGAAGGGTCGCTACAATTAAAAAGGAAACATATCCCTTCAAAGAGATACGTGATAAAGAGTCTGTTTATTCAACAGGTTGTGTCCTGTCATTGAACGATTTTAAGGCCCTTCACCATCGGGAACGAATCAAATAATCCATCGGTTTGATTTATATATACATAAACGAACATTTTGATCATTTTTATGGAAACATTTCTCTTCATCGAAATTCCTGTTTGTTGATTGTGCTTGCTTTACCTATAACGATTCAAGAACACACGAAATCCATACTCCTAAGTAGAATCATCTTTCCATATAATTGTATCTTTTGGTTTAGTTTTAGTACAAATTGTGGGTTTGAGAATCTGACATTGTTGAAGGTCTTACACGTCGATATGTAATCATACTATTTGAATTAGGTATACAAGAGGGGGTGCAATAAAGGGTTTGATTTTTTTTTTTTTGGATCGGTAATAAAGGGTTTGATTTTGGTTTACATCTTCTATCTCTAAATCATGGACACCAGTTCTTCGAAAGTATTTGTGAAAAAGTCTAGCACTAGCTTTAAATTGGTAACATCCATCACTTAGGTGCGTATGCTATTTATAGTTGGCAAGAAGGTAACTAATTAGTGCGATGTATCAAAATTGAGATCCCACAACTAATTAGCGCGATGTAAAGAAAATAATCCACTTTGCACCAAAGGCATCGCACTATAAAATGCCCGTGATTTTGAAAGAAAAATCAAGCACTTGACAGTTGATGAAGCTTTTAACAGGACTCGATAAAAAGAATAAAGACAAGCACATGAGGCGAAAAATGATATTGAAAGCGGCTACACTGAACCAAGATATATTCATTTTTCTTTTGGAGAAGATGACTTGGGTGCTATTTACGGACAAATAAATAAGGTGGAAGTTTATGCAATGGATGAATGCCGATTGTATATATGAAGTCACCCGGTATTAATTTATACAAGATTTCGATTAAATGAGTACGTACATAAGAGAAGAAGAGGTGGTCTAGAGGACAGTTTAAAAAAAGATCAAAAAGGCTTTACCATGCACACATCCAACATCGAAGGGGAGAGAGCTCTGCCTACTTAGCCTATGCCTCCATTAGGATCTTTAATGGAGTTGTTTACCAAACCTTCGGACTTGCACATTTAAAGTTGGGTCTATGAGGATGGCGAGAAAACAATAATGCAAAGTGGAATAAAACAACCAAATTTGGGAACTTCTAAATTTTAGGGGTAAGATGTAGGAGCACTCACGTTGAGAAAAAATATATTAGGAGACATTGCGGATCAACCAAATTAGACTCAGCCGCTTCCTAATTATGCCAGTCTTTGATTTCAACCTTCGACAAAGCACTTTATAATGAGACAAAGCACTTTATATTGACAGATGGCAGCCAGGATGAATGATCCGAAATGGATCCACCATGCCATCTAAAATGGAGACTTAATTAACTCTACTTGCTATGAGTATGTAAATAAGGTGAGACTAATAGATTTAAGAGTGATGGTGGAACCGGATTGGATCAACGGATTATGGGTCGTAAGATCACGTTTTGATTAGTACTTTGACTACATACTTTGCTTAGTACATACTTTGGCTATTACAGTATTTATTTGTAGTAGATCGTTTCTCGGGGACGGTATTTTGACCCTATGTGAATTAGAAAGAAACCCGAAATATAGGCATACAATTGAGTTTAGTATACATAAGGTAATTAGTAGCAAAATGTTATAATTATAAATAGTATACCTTTTCTTTTTATCGGAAACGAAGCTTGATCATTTACTCACGTGTCACAAATATGGCATTTTTTTAAAGAAAAAGAGGCTCGACACGTAAGTATTGAATGAATTAAGGCATTTCATTAAAGAAAATGAGGGTTTGAAGCGGGGAGTATTGAAAAACAAGAAGAAGAATCTAAGAATATTGAAATTAATGGAAAATATTAAATCACTTTGGCATATATAATGATTATGAGACTTTTGAAGCAAATTATTATATGTGTATCAATAAAGAGAGAACAAGATGAGTAACGGTACAAACATAATGATAGTAATAGCAATTGTTATATCTTAGTATATAAGAAATTCAATCCGGTGCGTATGCACCGGGTTAGAGGCTTGTTTCATTAATTCCTCTAGGGTTGGGTTGAGTTTGACTAGGGAACCTACCTCTTTCTCTCAAAGATTCATTTATCGACTAATGCGAGTTTTTAACTCGGAAATAGCTCGAGAGTTAGCCCGACCTATTCTCTTATTTTCTTCTAAACCTTGAGAAGCAGTTGTTGCATTGCACGTTGTTACGAGTTAACAAAGCAAGATTCTCTTCTAAACTCATAATCCTTTTATCTAAAGGGTTAAAGGAAAGCTGTACTGAGCCAAGGACTCTTAGTATAGCCAAAGCCTGGGAATCTCGAGTTACTAGACCGACCTTGATTCGGCCCTTAGACAAAGAAAAGTTTGGATGGTTTCTCCGGCCCGGGGTTATAAGTTTCGAATAAGGGTCAAACTTTTGATGATTATCAAATCTAACATTATTATAAAGAGCATTGGCTTGCTCTTCAACAGTATGGCCTTCCCAAAAAGGCTCTATTCTTCCACCACTTCCAATAGAATGACCTAATTCTAAGGTTTCTAACCTTTTGGCTATGGCTGCTATTTTAGCATCAGACTCATAAGATCCTTATACCCTATTGACATTTCCTGTACTTAGAAGAATTGTTTTCTGGGGTTCCTTAATATTTTCCCATTGTTGGGTCTTATCGGCGATTTCATTCAAAAATGTCATCGCCTCATCAACGATTTTATTCTCAAACCCTTTGTGCATAAGGACTCAACCATGGTTGTTGTCGAATAATCTAAACCCTCGTAGAGATCCGAACTAGCCTAACCTTTTCTAAACCATGATGAGGACATTGAGATATTAAGTCATTAAACCTTTCCAAATACCTATATAAAGATTCTCCCTCTTCTTTGAGAAAAAGTGTAGATTTGCGTCCTAATAGACGATGTTTTATGCCTAGGGAAAACTTACGTAAAAGGCGGTGTAAGTTGGTCATAGGTTTCAATTGACTCGAAGCCAAACTATATAGCCATGATTTGGCTTTATCTTTTAGGGAAAATGGGAATAACCTAAGTTTACTCAAAGATCATCTAGGTTTTTAATTTTCGCAGTACTACAAACTTCCTCGAATTACCTAATATGAAAATAGGGGTTTTCACTTTCTTTCCCTAAAAAGATTGGGAGCATCCGCAGAGTCCCAAGTTTATTTGGTTCATAATTCGCCTCGGTTTGCCTAACTTGATACATGACGGACGAGAGGTCCTAGTTGGGTTTAACAAATCTTTCAAAGTTGCCATTTCTGGAACTACCAAAGGACTAGGAGTACTTTGTTCACTAATTTTCAAGTTTTCAAAGCTGAAATTTCCAAAAACGGGGATCTCAAAAGAAGAGTCTTCGAACTCCCCGCCTTCACAAGAAGAACTACTAGGTTTGTCACTAATCAAACGACCTAGAGTGTTTCTTTTCCAAGCACGTTCTTTAAAGACCTCGGGCATACACTAGAAAAATAAAACAAAAGAAAAAGAAAAATCCTAAAAGGAAGGGAAGTTCTATGCAAGCACAAACAAGGCTGACTCCACCACAGCAAACCTAATGATATCTAGCAAAAAAAAAAAGCATGATGGCTCCACTTAGATTGTTTTCTAGACCAGCTTCTAATCGTTCTAAAGGGAATTCGTTACAATTTAAGCAAACCCCTCCGGATCAACTGAGTCAAAGTAAGTTGAATCAAGGCGAGGGAAGCTCGGTGGAGCTTTGATACCCAAGGCCTTACAGCTATTACAAGGCGGCGTGTCACGCATTCAACTTCACAGACCATCATGAACTTTGAAGTATGCTAAAGAGTAACCAATATTTTTCGAGCGACTTTCCTACTAAGCTCGTTACCCTATCGGTCTCGTTCTATTCCAAATTTTAAGGCTTAGGTTCGCGTTAAGTATTGTTTTCCTAAGGCGGGCAAGAAGAGAACGGTGATGAAATCCGAACCCTTATCTTATATGGACAGTCCTTGCCCTTTACTAGGAATTTAAAACAGCCGTTTTCAAGTCCTCAACATATATTCACACGAAGGAAGACGGAATCGCTAGCTAGAGTAGGATTCGCGAGTGTTTCGACAAACTTACCTCCGTACTGCACTGGGATGAACCGTTGTAGTCGACTCGGGCCACGACTCCTATGTCATGTACGAACCTGAGGGGCCGAGGTGATATCGTAATCACCGTCCTTCTCTGCAAACAGTTTGATATTTAATACTACCCTTCCGTAGGGTTACAAAAAATAAAAGAATGTCCAAATGTCCAAATGTCCAAGTCCAAAAAGTAAAAGAAAAGGAAAGTCTAAAAAAAATAAAAATATCTAAAAAAATAAAATAAAAATGACTTTTTTTTTTTCCTCTCTCTTTTATAAAAAAAAAATCTTCTTCTTTTGCTTCTTTCGCTTTGTCTTTAACTCCAAATCTTTAAGTATCCACCAAAAGCTTTGGCAAATTTTTCTTTCGCTCCAAATCCCAAAATCTGAAAGGAAAAGGCAAAAACCCAAAAACGTAAAGAAGAACAAATAAATAAAAACTAAAAGAAAATCTAAAAACACTAGCCTAAAGACAAGTCCGCGTCGGCGGCGCCAAAAATTGATGTGACTCAATAATGTTGTAGTAATAGGTAGGGGTTGTCGTTCACTCGGACTTGTGAAGGATTTTTAGACTTAAATTCAAAACTAGAAAACTCAAAGAAGGTTGTTATCAAGATTTTAAGAAGCACCGAGACTCAGGATTCCACCAAACTCCAATCTTTATGTGATTTAATCTAATCAATATTCGTGCAACTCTTTACGTTTAAAGTGATTCTAATATTTTGCAAAGGTAGATTTTTAGAATAACAATTGTATTTCGAAAGCATAGAATATCAAAAACCTAGGTCTAAGCATAGTCTATCAAGAGAAATCACAACTGCTTAGGAAAAAAATCATTCAATCAATTTTCAATCAAGGCAAATAATCTTAAAAGAGATTGCAGAAATTAATTAAAATAGAAATTACCACACACATCATGGAAAATTGGCTTCCTCCGTCGCCTCGGCTAAGGGGTTTAGCTCCTCATATTAATCACTTGCTCAAAATATCGGTTCATAGCTCAAAAGTTGATTAAAAGGATGAAAAACAATAAACAGATCGCTTACCTTACGCTTGTAATGGCGTTACAAAGAAGTCGTTACAATGGACCATTACGAGACAGAGACTTATGCACTTCGTTGAATTGTCGTTGAATCTACGACCCCAGAAAACGACTGTCCTTGAAGGTACTTTGTTCTTCGTGTTCTTCCCTGTTGCAGCAGTAGAAGAAATTTTTCAACTCGTGATTCTTGCTTCTTGTTCTCTTCTAAACCTCCCCAAACTCTCTATCTCCCTTCTGTGACCTCCAAGCACTTCTTTTATACTCGACAGCGGCAAGAAATCTCTATAATCAATCCGAAATCATTCTCATTTACTCTGCCAGATACGGGAAGATATTCTTCCCTTTTTCTTCTCCTGCACGCGTCTGCCAGATGAAAACTCTCCATGTTTATCTCTTACACGCTCCTGGTTGTTGCTCGAGTCAACAAACATGCACATAACACGTTCTTAAACTCCAAAACTCATGCAAACCCGTGTGCGTGTACGTGTTGCTCTGTGAACTTCAATCCCACGATGCAGCCAATTCTAACCAAGAATATCAACCATACCATGCCTGTGATGCTCTAACAAGTCGAACCATGTAGTTTCAGCGATTTAGTCTCCTTCTTTCATGCCCAAAAATCAATTCAAAAATCTGCCAGTGAAGAAAAATATTTCCCGCCAAAACACATTTTCAAACGAAGGAGAAGGTCACCCCTTATACAACAGCTGGGGGTGCGAATATCAATTGGGTGCCCCTTAGTAATTGGGTTACCCCTTATCCAAAGTGGGAGTCCGAATATCAAATGTCCTCAGGGGGGTGTTAGAGCAATTTTCGAGCCGAATTTTCCAAAATATGTATTTCAAAATACCTAAAAATACATAAAAACACAATATTAGTACAAAAATCGAGTTCCAACAATACCAACACTGAGAACAATTCAGACACAAAAAATGTGTCTATCAACAGGTCTTCACGGTCCATCTTCCTGAACTCGTCACTACGCAATGTTGTAGTGACCTCGGCGTATGTCATCTTATCCTTTCCGTGCATTAAAGCCTTGATCACCGGTTCATACCTTTCAGGAAGAGAGTTTAGCAAACACAGAGTTTGTTCCTCGTCGTCGATCTTCTCATCGTAGTTAACCATCTCAGCAAGAAGTTTATTATATGAATCTAGGTGCTCAGTTAGAGAGGCACCCTTCTTCATGTTATAGCGATACAAATTTCTCTTAAGATGTATCCTATTAGCCACGTTCTTCACAAGGTACTCCTTCTCTAGCTTTTCCCTGAGATCCTTAGCTGAAGTCTCATGCTGATAATTAACTCCTACTGATGTTGCTAAACACCCTCGAATTGAACCAAGACATAATTTATTCATCTTGTTCCACTTTGCTTTTGAGACATCTCCACCGGGCTGACCTTCTAAAGCTTCTTCTAGGTCAAGATGAACAAGAGCATCCATTACGTCATTGTTTCTCCGTAAACCAAAGTTATTGGTTAGGTGAACTTTTCAACCTTCGATTGTGATCTATGAGAATGTATTTCTTCTTTTGTTTCTTTATCTTTATTTGTGGACTCGAATGTTCTCCCTCAGGATCGTTCGGATCATCTGGTTTATCCCCGTTAACCATTGTTCACAAACAACCAAATATAGATAAAAACTAAACCTTGAGATTAGAATTACCTCAAACAACTTCAGAAAAAATACCACTGCTTCAATATTATGAATACCCAAAAAAAATCCAAGAACGTTACCCAAGCTCTTGATTCCAATTGTTGCGCTAAAACCTGGAAGCGATATGCCTGACTACAAACGGTACTCCAAATATTGCCAAGAACACAAACTAAAGAAGAAAAAGAGACGAGAATTTAACGAGGTTGAATCCTCGGAAAAAAATAAGTGATTTATATATTATCGCAAGGGAGAATACATATAAACCTAAGAGAGAAAGAAGAAATTTTTGGTGTGTTTTCAAGGTTCTCTACTAGGCTATTTATATACACATAGGTAGGGATTAGGGTTTCATAACTTAGCTAATAAGTCCCTAAACTTTAGGATTAAGAAACCAATAAGAGTTATCAAAACTCTTTGTGACCGACTGATTTTGGTTTATCCAAAATCAACTCCACCGACCTACTACTTACACGGTTTTGGAGTTCCATAAGTTTTGGACTCTCACACAAAACCGTGTGCTACGATCCCGCCAGCATCCAACAGAGTCATCTACCATATAATTTCTACCTCGCCAATAGAACTTTAAAATTTCAGATTATTAGTCTCATTGATTTATATTAGACCTTCGATAAATTATTCATCAATAGATTATTTACTTCGTTAAAATAAATTTTGGTCCTAATTAGGTTTGTATAAATTTTTATTTTTAACCTAATAAATTATCTGGCTAAATTGTGGCCTATATAGATTAATTTGGGCCTATCATTATGTGACAAAAATAAGTTATTTTGAAGTAAAATGAAATACCCCTTAACCAATTATTTTTTCATGACTAATTTACCATTAATTAGTTAGTGTTAATTTGGTTTATTAACAGATATTTTATCTTGTTAATTTAGAAATCAACTAATGATGATTTATCACCAAAGCACGATATTTTTTTTTTTTTTGAAAAAACTCGACCCATAATCGGTAGATGTTCATGTATTCGTCGGCCAGATTCTCGGGGTTGATAATTTTATTCTCGGAGAACACCAAAATCGGTAAACATAAATTAACATATCGCTTAGTTTGTAGAAGAATCGATATATGTTTCGCAACATGTGGTGATTCTCGGTTTTGTTTCACATACTATGAGTTTATCTAGGAATTGTTTCATTAGGCTATGGATAAACCATTACTAGACCGATCCACTTTGACTCATAAACTTCGGTCATAATTACGTGTTTCATACACACTGCACGTCAACGAATGTACTTTGTCAGGGCACAAGCATTCACTAATACAAGATGATAATCTCCCCTCCTTTAAAACACTAAGTCATATGAGCTTCCACGTCGCACGGTGAGTATGACACCCCTCTCAAATTAAATTAGATAAAAGCTTTCACACAGAGCAATTCTGGAGAGGACAAGTGGCGGAACTCTATTGGTCGAAACATTAAAAACTGGATTACACTCTGTTTACACCCTATATTTAACTGGCCGGTAGTAACACCGTTGGCGAAAACGTGGGTATACGACACTTATGTGAGTATTTACATCCAATTAATTACTTACACTTGGTTTACACCAAATACTTAACTGGACGTTACTAATGCCGGTTAGGTATACAAAACTTCCGTCGAAATTTAACCCTAACCGAGATGCCATTTAGTTTGAGAGAAAGGAAATAATTCACTTTTTTTTTTCTTTTTCTGTTCCTCCTCAATTTCATCAGAGAAAAGATTTTGATTGAGAACATCGTATCTCGGCTAATCAGTAGGGTTAGTTTGCTTTTAATAGGCTCACTTGATGTTCTTGAAACCTAGAGATTAAGAGAGGATGGAGTTTCAAATGGATTCATTCAGTATTTCTTCAAGGATTGAAGGTTCCATTAGTGGCAGTAGTAAAGGTTTCAGGTAGGATTTTTTTGTATGCTTTTGATTTGTTATTCAATTAAGCTTCAATTTTAAGTTTGATTTTTAGGGTTTCAAGCTCAGCACCAATTTTGGAATCCCTAATTTCAGCTAATAAGAAACGGGGAAAAGGAAGTAAAACCAGTGTTTTTCTTGAAATTTTGGTATTTTAGGGCTTAAATGTTATCATCTGAAATTTTGTTGATTTCTTAACAACAACATCAACGATGGTGTCTTTATGAATTAGGTTTCGATTTAGGTGTTGTTTCACCTTCTTTTTACTTCTGCATTTTCTAATAATTTATCTCTTTTTTTGTAATTATCCTTAAACAAGGAATACGTATCTTTCTCTCTAATAATTTGTTCTTCACTGTTAATTGGTTAAATTTGAAATCTGTAATGAATTAGGATTCAATATGGGTTTATGTGAATTTGATTATTGAGTACACAAGCGGTGTTTACTTAAATGCCTGAATGAATTGATTAGTATTTATGCTACTCTATGTTTGTTGTTGCCAATTGAATGAGGGGTTTAAGTAAAAGCAGAATTTCAGGTAATTCAATGATATCTCATATTGCTTTGCATATCCTGAACTGTGCTCCAGGTTAAAGTTTTGCGAGTCCAAATCATTTTCTGATCCTTATAAATTTATTAATTACATGTGCTTTTAAATTTGAAGTTTCTGCCATTTTGGTGTTATGGTTTATCGACTAGTGCACATCTATAGGTGTAAGCAATCATCATACCTCAAATTGTTTTCTTGAAGTTAGATATCTGCGTTGAGTTGGTCATGCAGATGATTGATTATGTATGAGGAAGAAGAAACATAAGAGTACCTACATTTTCAAGAGCAAATGGTGTTAATAATGTGTATTGTTCATGGAGATTATTTGAATATCATGTTAAAAGCATTAGTTACTGGAATTTGTAGAGTTATGGATTTTGTAGTGATGGGACAACTTATTTTAACTCCAATTTAGATATTTGATTTTTAAATTTTGGTCATCTCAAAAAAAGACTCAATTTTTTTTTTTTTTTTTTTTTTTTTTTTTTTTGTTTTGCAGGTGTAGAGAGTGACGAGGAGATAAGAAGAGTTCCAGAAATGGGAAGTGAATAACGGGTCCATCAATATCAGGTAGAGGAGGAGGAGGAGGAAGAGAACCCGGTCCAGACAGGGTTCAAGCATCAACAATAGTAGGTAGTACTCAAACAAAATGAGGAAGAAGTACAGCTGACAAAGAAAACAAAAGGCTCAAAAGGTAAAATACTTCACTTCACTTGATCAAAATTTTCTTTCCATGGGGAGCTAAGATTGAAAATGGCTAGCTAAGGGGGCAACTGCCCCATTTTTGGGTTATTTTCGGATCTGTGGTGTGATGTCTTCGCACCCGTGTATTGAGTCTTCTCGCACATATTCTTTAATTCGTGCAGATTCCTCATTTTATTCGTGTGACCTTATGACGTCATCAGCTTCGTCATCCGAATATGCTACGTGCGAGTATGTTCGCCTCCTTATAATACATGGTCGTCTTTAGCATAGGGCGAAACTGTGCGACCGCCCTATGCCCAATAATTTGGGGGCCCAAAATTATTTTTCCCAACCTGTGTATCTTCCTTAGATATTTTCCCTAAACGTGTTTATTGGCCGTGAAAAGTAAAGAGGAAAAACAACTCAACGTGAAATTTCGTGAATATCTCCGCTAGGGCACAAAACTCGCCTCTTGATTATTGAGGTTTAAGGTATGGTTCGAAATTTGATCTTTCTGTAGTTTAATTGAATAGTTGATGTTACATTTTACATTAAATTTGGACTTAATTGAAATATTTTTCACTTAATTCTGTTTGGGGTAGGGTAGTTTTAAGAAATTGGATATGATCATATGTTTTTGATAAATCTTAATCTTAAAACATGATCGTACCTTGTTAGATGTAACTATATTTCAAAGGTTTGTTGTAGTTGTGGGATGTCTATTATGTCACTAATTATAAATTTATTGTTGTTTAAACTGTGTGCCGATGAAGAATTTTGTCAAAATGGCTCGTAAGTGTAAGTCTTGTTAGAAAATGAAGGAGAGAAAGAGAAAAGAAAGACTTGTTGACTCTTTAAGAGGAGAGCTTGATCAGTTTATTATTAAAGAGACCTTGTCGTTTAACCGAAAATTAAGATGGAAATGAAATTGGATCAATTAATAATGTTATTGTAGAAAGAAATGACGAACAAGAACATGAAACTGAAGGGTTGAAAGTAAAATTTTCATTAAACTTGCTATGATTATGTTTTCCGTCATCTCTTTCGATTTTTTTTGTGTTATGGGGATATTATAGTATAGGAACAAAATTTAGAGCCAATTCATTTCTCAGATATATTATTACGTGATTATGTCATCTTAACTTGCTGTAGTTTTTCTCACGTATATAAGCAAAAAAAAGGCCATTTTCTGAGTGCTCGCCCCGAGCCTCTAAAATGTTAGAGACGGCAGTGTTATAATAGTACCACTTCGCGTGCTATCTACGCATGCGATATTCAACCCCTACACCACCATCAGCTTTTGAGCAAGTTTAATGGCTTTTTTTGCTTTTTTTTCTTCCATTGAACTCATTCTTTCTTTTAGTGCCTCCTGGGTTGCACAGACGCGGACGCGTAGACGCGGACACGACACGACGCTGACGCGAACACTATAAAATTTTCAAAAAACTAGGACGCGGACACATATATACATATTTTATTTATATATATAATCATGTATTTATACAGCAAAGTCAAGTATTTCGACCCTAAAAATTAGAAAATGATGTTACATATGTATAAATTTCAAAAGAAAAGAAGATATCGTTTGTTTATACACGCAGAATGTCAAATAATCAGTCACTATTAAACACATAGCACAATCAAAATGCATTCTTGGATCAACACATGTCCAACTAAGGGTATATGTGATGTCATTTCCAATTACAAAATCCTAATAAATACCTAAATTATTGATCTAAATGTTTGTCTTTCTTCATTTGGTTAATAATAGTAAAATTAAAGGAAAAAGTTTATATGAAAATGAAAAAAAAAATGCGTAGGACACGCGTCATCGGTGCGTTCAAACCAGACGCGCGCAGGACGCGCAAATTGGTGCGTCGGACACGCGTCATGTCAGTGTCCCATGCGCGTCTCGTGTCCGCCGCGAGTCGGACGCGGACACGACTCAAGAAATCGAGCGTACGTGCAACCTAGAGTGCCTCTGTATCTCTTTGATATGTTTGTTTCTTAATTTTACACGGGAGAAGAGCTAGATTTAATAAGCTATTGATACATTATAAAATAATAGAATCTGTACAACAAAGTTTATGTTGACCACAAAATTCAAAAATGGTACGATTAAAGCCATGAGCAGTCTAATCAATGAATGAATGAAGCGCAGCTAGACTGCTCTATGGCTGAATTCGGGATGACAAGAAATTGTGTAAATCTTATTATTCATGCTTCATTTCCGCTTCAACGTTCTCATTTTTCTTGTTTTTAAGTGTAAGGTAATGCTTAGTAAATTCTATACAATTTAAATGAGTTTTTGAATCGTTAAACAATGTGTGTGTCTCAACTCCCAACTACAGGAGAGAAGATGAGTTTTTGAATCGTTAAACAATATCTATACAATTCAAAGAGCTGATTCCAGCATTTAATGCCTGATGCAAAGATAAGATGTGAAATGAAGAGAGAGGATTTGATTTGATTTTCTGTCTCAACTCCCAACTACAGGAGAGAAGATGAGAAAAACTAGAGAAATGAAGAACCTCGAGTCCTCGACTAATTTGTGGTGAGTAATTTCGGAGGCTTAGTCCTATGGGCTAGATATGTAGCTGCTAAATTGGCCATCCACGTCAGTTTGGGCAACCTACTAACCCCATGGGATGGCCAATCTAGCGGTGGGAAAGGTCAACCCGATCGGCGTCCAACGCCGCTCCATTCGGCGTCCAAAAAAACTTTTGTCTCCTGCTCATACAACATGGGTGAATGGAAATTCAAAAAATAAATAAAAAATGAGAGATTTAAGAGAGAGCGAGAGTGTGTGTGAAAGAAGAGTGCTAGTCAGTTGTCACTGTCCACTTTGAACATCTCCTTCTTTATTTTCCTTTTTTTGTCTTGTACGTTTAATCCAAAAAAACAGATTTTTTTATTTAAAAAAAAAAATAGAAAGTCTTTTCATCTCTGCTTTGTCAGTTGTCACTGTTACTCACTGTACAACATTTTATCTCAATTATCAACGCCGCTCCATTCAGCGTTATGCTGTGGAATATTCTTAAACGCCGAACGGTTAGCGTTTGCATCACTTTTGAAATGTGGCTCCATTCGGCGTTTCAATCTCGCCGTAGATAGTGCATTGCAAGCAATCAAGTAGAGAGAGAAGTAGCCAGATTGAGTGTTAACTTTTTTCCCACACTTTTTTCATGATTTGCAACACTTTTTGGCCAATCTAGCACTCCAATCTAGCCTATAGGACTTAGCCTTAGGCCTCTTTCACTCCGTGAATAGTTAGGCTTCACAGAGGTCAAGAAAGATAATATAGCTCACCTCATATCTCTA
>JAJJWW010014238.1:0-232096 GCA_023531295.1 Papaver armeniacum
GATGTTTTGAATTTTTAATTAGATACTATACTTTTTATTTCTCTAAAAATCACAAAGACTCTTTTAAAATCTCATATTTTTGTCTCTACAAGTCACAAAGACTCACTAGAATCACTAGAAATCTCTATATATTCATAGAATCTCCGGGAGTCCCTCAAAAAAAAAAATCTATGAAAGTCTATAGAAATCTTATTTGAGTACCACCCGTTAGCCTAGCTGGGTGGATTAAACTATAAAGACTACAATTTAGGGTGTAAATAGAATAATCAATAATAAATAAAATAAATTGTTTCCTATGTTGTTATGCATGCTTGTCTGATTTGATTGTTGATTACTTGCTTCATCATAATAGTTGACTTTGTGTAACTCATGTGAATTGTTAATTTTGCGCTAGATTGAACTGTCGTGTTTTTTACTATATTATTTATACTATGTGAATATTTAGGTTTACTTATTTCTAAATTTCGGGTCGAAATTTCTTTTAAGGGTGGTAGAATGTAATACCCTGTATTTTTAGCTATTATTTCGGGTCGAGATTGGATTAGTTAACCTTGTGGCTTAGTTTGTTGTCCCTTAGCCTTAGCCTAGGTGGGTGGATTGAACTAGAAAGACTACAATTTAGGGTAATAAATAAAATTAAGGGAAAAGAAAATAGTTAAGAAAAATAACAGTAAGAAATAATTTTAGATTTGGAAAAGAACGAGAAGGAGAAAGAAATGGAGCTAGAGTTTTTAGAGAAAAAGGCTATGGATAATCTAGAGGAGATTGTAGCTAATTAAAGGTAGAATGTGAAACCCTTTATCTTTTGATGTTTTTCTTTAGGTGTTTAATTTATATGATTTTCTATTGTTATGTTCAGTAAATTATTCGTTCAATTAAATATCTTTGATTTTTGATCAGGCTTCTGTTATCGATATATAACACAATTGGGTATTATTGGTAAAAATTTAAAAATAATCCACCGTAAATGCACCGTTGAATGTTTGTATCAATATGGATGATGATTTCTGAAAATTCGCTTTATCAAGTTTTTGATTGATTAAGGTACCCTTTATGATTTTAGAATGAATTGTGCTCTTAACAAAAGTTATATAAATATATGATATCTTTCATTTTGATTTTGGTTTGCTCAATTTAAAGTTGATATGAATTTATCATGAATTTTTTGGTAATGACATGTAATTTGCCAAGTTTTTAGGTTGTCATTATAAATTCAATATCTTTTTTTTAAACCGTTGGTTTACTGTGAATTTTCGATATGTTAAATAATATGGATTTATGTATGTCCCTGTCAAGTTTGAAAATGATCAGATGAAGTTATTACCATAAAATATATGATATTATATGTCTGTAGTTAACTTGTTTGCATAAATGGTTGAAAGAAATTCATGTTAGTAAGCCATGGTTGCTTATGTTGTTTGTAAAAATGATTTATAAAAAGAAATTAGTTCATATTTTTACCGTTAGATGAATTATGGTTTAATGATAATGGCGGGTAATGATCCCCGAGAGTTAAATGGGTAATGATCCCCATGGGAACTTGTGTTTTCCCGATCATCGATGGCGGCTGTCCGTGCCGATAAACGATAGATGGTGTACGAACCAAGGTTTTCGTACTGTGAATGAAGCAGGTAATGATCCCCGAGAGGCGATGGGTATGATCCCATAGGAACATTTGTTCCGAGACCATCGATGGAGGCTGTCCGTGCCGATAAACTCTTACATCATATGGAAAAACAAATTACAAGAATTCATTATACACATACGCTTGATTCCAAGTTTCAACAGCACAATAATCTACATAAATTCAATCCTTAAATGTCGTTGTTGACATTATGGTAACAAAACTAATACTCCCCCTAAAGGTGAGATAGGTAGATTTTCAATCCGCACGTCTTTGCTATTTCCATGTAGTACAAATAACTACAATCATCATATGATATGTTACCCCCCCCCCCCCCCCTAGTCTATGCTTTACTCTTCTCGTTAGATATAACGTTTTAGCACCATTGTCCTTTCCTTAGTGAATCCCTATCACTTGTTTACTCCATATATTTCTCGCCCTTTTTGTCACAAAATGACAAAGGTACGATCAAATAAAAGACAAACCGAAAGGATCTTACAAATCTTAAAAATTTTGCACAACCTATAAGAGTTAAGCACGAGGGTTTTGCATACCATTTTAGATACCTATATCAAAACCGAAACTACGAGTAATTTGGTTTTAATATGTTATCAAGGAAACAATTGCCCGAAGCAATTTTCCCTAATAGTTTAGCAAAATAAATATTGACTAAGCACCTTAGTTTATTTTCTAAAACTATTGTATAAATACAATCGCTTGTTCGATAAGATCAAAATAAAGTGAAAAGGCGAGGGTACCCAAATATACCTCAAGCTAAAGTTTTCCTAACTATAAGTCCTTTCTCCGAAAGTGATTGTCTATGGACTGAGTCGAGACAATATAACTAATCGGTTCACACTTCGTGTGATCGTCTATGGATACGAGATCGAGACAATACAACAACGAAGTATGTTTACTTGATACAAAGGTTCGGACTTAACCAAACACAATAGGATTGCTTATCAAGTAATAGGAATTAATGTTTGTGTGATTTACTTTAATTATAATAAAACAATTATAATGCGGAAAATAAAAGTAAATGACACAACAAGATTTTGTTAACGAGGAAACCGTAATTGCAAATAACCCCGGGACCTTGTCCAGAATTGAATACTCTCAGGATTAAGCCGCTACACAAAATTACACCTAACTTCATATAATTGAGACCAAGTAACTAACCCTATAGTTCACTTAGTTCCGTCTGTATTCCCACGCCTCCGACTTGTGAATAAGTCACGTTCTTGGAACAATTCCTTTGGTTCGTATTCGAAACAGTAAAGGAACAACAAATCTGTTTGGTATCAACTCTATTCAACCAAGTGATATGAGTCGAACAAAGGCTCTTCTGTTTATCTTAACATAAACTCCTTCGTCGGGTCCTTAGATCTATCTTATGTTCAAGCACCCAAAGGTAATCGTTTAAGATTAAGCCAATCAATACCTTTAATCACAAGGAAACGTATTGATGCCGATCTACTCAATTAATCAATCCAATCTACCACAAGGATAAACCGATTATTAATTGGATCCTCTTTTTCCCAAACAAGTATTGTGCACACCAAAGATTATAAAACCCAAGTCAGATCTTCAATATCTTATTTGTCTTCAAATCTTCTTAAATCTTCAATAAAAACCTGCACACAATCACTTGAATCTCTTGTGATCAATCACACACAGAACGAAGTCTGTTAACAATGGATTATCACAAGATCGTCTTTAGAACTAACAACGAGTCTAAAGATCCCCGTGAAACTACGAACTAGTTTGAGTGAATCTTATATCGAAGAGAAGATTCTCAAGAATAAACAAACTAGGTGCAATCAGATTTCAACCACCGTTAGTCAATCAAATCAATCGAAAACAAAGATAAACCGCAATTATCTAGTTTCCCACCAACGGCTCGCACTAGAGCTTCTCAATCCCAAAGAAGACTTTAAACTGAGCGGCCATAAGAGATTTCGCCTAATTAGGTTACTCTCCTCTCCGAATAGGCGGCTACACCAGTAACAACAACAAAAGAGTAAATGCATTGTTACGAAGGATTAGTTTGCTAGAAAGGCAAACTTCGTGTATTTATAGACAAGGAAGTTTGGACACCAAGGAATTTCAAAACCGAAAATATTATCAAGATATTCATAAAAAGCACTGATTCGGTTTTCATAATTCTCGAAATGCTCTGTCCAAAAATAGCAATCGAAATCTCTCGGAAAATCTAATTAGTAAATGCACATTACTAATTCTGTAATTTCCCTACAAAATGAAATTAATAACCTTAATTAAAAGATTCTTAACTTACTTATGTTTCGATCTTTTGGGATTCTCTTCCCTTAGCCGTTTAAGGAATATCTTTGAACAATTATAGAAATAAACATTTACAAAAGCACGTGTTCAAAGTTTGTCGACATCTTAACTTTGTAAGTTCTCTTTCACACTTACAACCTTGAAACCGATTTTGCCACACTTCCAAACAAGTTTAGAATTGGCTCATCTGACTTTCAAGAACTATGTGATTGATCAAACCAACATTCAATCACAATCATGGGTTTGATTCTACCAAAACAAGTTTCGGTTCTACCTTCATGTGAGTCTTTTTGTGCATAGTCACACTAGCTTCCCAAAAGTTTGGTTGACTAGGTACTAGGATCGGTTCCTCACATATATATGGTATCTAACTTATATGTGTTGCACATGTCCATAGGATCGGTTCCCCTTTCTGCTATAAACCATGCTGCAGCCCATACTAGGATCGGTTCCCTTTCCCTTACAAGGTCAGACATACAAAATCCAATCATACCACAAGTGATTACTTAAAATCGGTTTTGCTAATAAAAGTTATACCAATACATAAGTCGGGCCTTTGTGAACAGTTCTACTAAGAACACAACAAGTTGTGAGCGGTTATACTCTATCACACACATATTGGTTGTTCATAAGATATGCAATGAAAAACAAAACCAATAACACCCTGGAAATTTCCTTTTCGGTCACAAACAAGTTTATGAACTTACTTCCTTAGAACACATGTAAACATTGTTCCCTAGGATGAAATCCTCACCTTATACCCATACATAATCACAATATCATTCAAATGATTATGGAGATGTCTTATCTACAAAGTTTAATGGTTAAACAATAAACCTCGTATTGTATTTCTTAATACTATGTCTATCTAGAGTTCAAATATGCTTCGCAGTTATGTTTTCAATATGCGCGACTTGAAAGATATGTTAGGGAATGAACAGGTTCAAGTCAAATATCACTAACCTCAAGTGAAAGGATGATTGTTGTCGTTGTAGCTCTTTGCTTCTTCACATCTTCAAGTCTTCGCAATACTTGTAATGTCTCATATCCTAATACTTTCAAGCTAACCTATACGAAGTTTAACTCTAGTACATAATCAAGCGACTCTTAACATGCGTTTTGATTCACTAAAATATGACAACCAAACTTGACATACCAATGCTTGGTGGGTTCAACCGAGCCATGCTCTAACATAAATAATTAACTTTATTTTTCTCATCAGGTTCTAATTATTCGAATCAATAACTTATACCTTTTACTTTTAAACAAGACAAGTACTAGGTTAGTTAACTAGTAAATCTTGTTAAGGCATTCGATTAGACTTGAATAACTTGAAACCTCCACTATGATAAGTCTAACTAAGATCGGAATTAACTTTGTAACACCCCGAGTTCGGATCGTGGTCAAACCCACTTTGAATCTGGAACTCAGGCATTCTGAATCGGAAGCAAAAATTAACATTTCTTCATTAATTAACTACAAAAAATTTCCTAATACAATAAAATTACAATCATAACGATGACCAATTTAACAAGAGAAAATGAAGCTAAATACTTTCCTTTATGGTGCAAATGCTGAACCGCAAAGCGGCTGCCTACGTACCCAGCAAAGGGATCAAGCATGCCGTAGTTCATCCCTCGAAGCTTTGCAACCGCCTTCAACGCCTTTCAACACATTCCATCCAACCCTTCTAATTGCACGAGTATCCTCGGTTCGTGCCCCTCCTATCCGTGTATTCTCGGCACGGGTACCGCCATCAACCTTTACACGAGTATCGTTGGGTCGTGCCCCACCTTTTCGTGTATCCTCAGCACGAATACCGCTAACAACTTCTACACGAATATCCTTAGGTCGTGCCCCACCTATCCGTGTATCCTCGACACGGGTACCGCCAACACATTCCACGTATTACCAAATCAATCACTAGCCATATTTATCTAAATTCCAAACACAACAAATTTGCATTTTCGAACACTCCTAATTCATTTTAGGACGACAACCAGGACTATTCGATACTAGATACCACTAACAAGCCACAAACTCGAAATAATGGAACTTCTATGTAGTCGTCATCAAATCCAAAGCAACAACCTGCTTGTATCTTGTCAGAACAATCTAATAAAATCTCCAATTATCTATCATTTCAATTTCAAAATAAACTTAAACAGAAGATCAATAAAAAGAAGACAGCCTTATGCAAAAAAACAAAGATAAGTCCCTAGCTCCTGGCGTTACGAATCGGAACGAGCAAAAATTAACATTTCTTCATTAATTAACTACAAAAAATTTCCCTAATATAATAAAATTACAATCATAACGATGACCAATTTAACAAGAGAAAATGAAGCTAAATATTTTCCTTTATGGTGCAAATGCTGAACCGCAAAGCGGCTGCCTACGTACCCAGCAAAGGGATCAAGCATGCCGTAGTTCATCCCTCGAAGCTTTGCAACCGCCTTCAACGCCTTTCAATACATTCCATCCAACCCTCCTAATTGCACGAGTATCCTCGGTTCGTGCCCCTCCTATCCGTGTATCCTCGGCACAGGTACCGCCATCAACCTTTACACGAGTATCCTTGGGTCGTGCCCCACCTTTTCGTGTATCCTCGGCACGGATACCGCTAACAACTTCTGCACGAATATCCTTAGGTCGTGCCCCACCTATCCGTGTATCCTCGACACGGGTGCCGCCAACACATTCCACGTATTACCAAATCAATCACTAACCATATTTATCTAAATTCCAAACACAACAAATTTGCATTTTCGAACACTCCTAATTCATTTTAGGAGGACAACCAGGACTATTCGATACTAGATACCACTAACAAGCCACAAACTCGAAATAATGGAACTTCTATGTAGTCGTCATCAAATCCAAAGCAACAACCTGCTTGTATCTTGTCAGAACAATCTAATAAAATCTCCAATTATCTATCATTTCAATTTCAAAATAAACTTAAACATAATATCAATAAAAAGAAGACAGCCTTATGCAACAAAACAAAGATAAGTCCCTAGCCCCCCCCCCCCATGCAACCCTCTATTTATAGTACTCCCACTAAAACTCCTTTTAAGGCAAAACGTTACAAAAAGATTAATAATTGTTAATCGGATTGGTTTCTCTTGCCTCCAATTTCTACATACCATGAAATGAATGCTATTAACTCTTTTAATTTCTAATTTATTCCTTGCATGCAAACACATAATGCTAACCGTTTTAAAATGAGTAATTCCTACTAAGCAATTTTTTTCATTTCCATTTGCATGCGTTTTGTTTTCTACAGTTACATCTTCCAAACTTAATTCATTTTCAAAAAAAATAAGTCTAGGAAAAACTTTTAAGCATTAGCACTAATACATTAAGGGGTGAATATTTTTATACTGAATGGGTCACATTTCAAAACCAAAAATACGGCTAAAAACGGTGGGTATCACAAACTTAATTTCTCTTATCCGGAATCGAATTTGACTAAACAAATGATCCCGAAATATTTTTTGTTAAGCCATAAACAATTCATACAAACCAAATAAATCAACTTGCATAATTATTTATCTTAACCGGAATCAGTTGAAATAAACATAAACAAGAAAGCATAGCAATTGCACTGAAATTTCGTTAAGCCTAAACAATTGATACCACACAATAAAGCAAGATGACAACGGTTTTTCTCAACCGGAAGCAATTGAATCACACACATACATCCATACACATAAAATATAACAAACATCAATTGTACCGAAATTTTGTTAAGAAAAAGAAAAATATATGCAATAAAATCAGGCTTTTCTTAAACAGGAAAACGATTAAATAACAAATTCGTTACCTCAAGTTCTGCATCCTCTACTCCCTATAAAGATATGTCATTAAGCGCAAGTTCACGTTGAAACTCTCCCCCGTTGTGTTGTCATCCTTCCGCAAAAACAAAAGAACAACAACAAAAAGCAACCTTTACCAGAGAAAGGTTGAATTGGTTTTAACTTATGCAAGCAAAAGTTGAAAACACGAAACACATATGCTTTTATGCTAAACCAAAAACGATTCAACATATTGTGACTTTTTCACACATGAGTTTCAACCAGAACCCCTTATGATCCTTTGATATAGCCTACTCACATTGGCTAGAACTCAATCCCACTAAATCAAAAAGTCACCCAAACCATAAGGGTTCACATCGTTATGAGATCGAATATTAAGGTTATGAAAACCGAAATCAAACATCCCATAAACATACATAGTAATAATATAAAGCATTCAAGCACCGGCTATATAATCGAAAAACTATCACAAGAAAAGTTATAAAATCATATTTTTTATTCAACAATAATAGATTGTTTTATTCAAAATAGACCTTATACAATTATTGAAAGAAATCAAAAACCGATGTCTATTTTTTGGATTTAATCACGAGTCTTGTGTAGCTCTCTTTCGAATAGTGGATTCAAATTCTTCCGAGCACTTTCCTTCCCAGTAGAGGATTTGATCATCTCAAGCAGTTGAGAGTGAAGATCAGCTATAGTAATTCTTTAGAATCCCTTATCATCGACTCATGATGTCTAATCTAACTTTTAACAGAATGAATCTGTTTTCTTATAAAATCTAGACGATTATCATTTTGAGGAACATCATGAGTTTCAGTTATGACTAAAGCAAACAGAGCTAAGTCATCAATAGATGATCCTTCTTTTACTGATTTCCCCATTGATGTCTTCTTTCAGACACGAAGAGAACACACACATATATATATAATGTAGGATAAAATAACATGATTTATAGAAACCGAATATTTTTAATCCAAAAGTAAAAGATACTGATTATTATTACCTGATGTACAACTTTGCCCAGCTTTATGCCTTCTCATAAACATAGTTTTGGGAAGCCAGTAAGGATGCATCCTTTAACACAATCAATGTGTGTTGTGGTGAGGATTAATCTCACAAGATCCAACAAAAACATCCTTAGGATGATTTATAAACACAATAGATTGTGTTTCCTTGTGTTCTTTCTTCCTATTGTTATTGCAAGAGTCCGCTGCTCCCTTTTGAGTTATAATGGACTCTTTACCCTTCAACATCTTTATGCCCTTGCGAAGAGCTTTGATGAAATTGTTTTGTTGGGATTTTTCATGGAGCATTGCAGAATGATTACATAAAGAACTTGTCATATTGTCAGAAGAATCAACTTCTGAAAATTTTGGTTTGTTAACCAATTTCTTTTGCTCAGATTTCACATCTTGAGATTTATCTAACAGGGGTTTCAAAATATTTTTAAGTTCTAGACTTAATCGTTTGTTTTCCTTAATTCCCCACTCAAGTTTTTATAAACAGTTTGTCAAGAGTTGATTAGACTCACATGATATATAACTGTTAGAATGAGCAAGAAGTGCATTACAACTAGATATTTCCTCATAGGGTTTATCCTCAGAGATACCATCTAGATTAGATATGTAAGCCCTATTGCATTTCTGAGCATTTCTGCCAGAACACTGTTTTGCCATATGTCCAAATCGTTGGCACTTGAAGCATTGGATTTCTTCAATACCTTTTACATGACTAAAAGATAATGTATTAGGATCATATTTATCTTTCAATAAAATGTCCTTGATTCATTGCGCTAGAAGAGCAATTATTGAGTCAAGCTCTTTTTCAACAAGTATCTTATTCTCTCAGTAACATTTCTCAGTTAGGTTTATACTTGCTTATTTCGAAAACATATTGTTACTAGCTGAGAAATTAGATCCAACATGTTGGTTCTTTAGCAGATTTTATCTATCAAAGATCTTTAAATTTCCTACAAGAGAGCTTCGAGAAAGTATAGAAAGATCATTTGCCTCTATTATAGCATGTTTCTTAGACTCGTATCTGGATGGTAACGATATGAGAATTTTGCATACTATTTCCTTTTCAGGTATAGTATTTCCAAGTAAGAAAGAAGCATTGACAATCTCAGAAAGTTTAGAGTTAAACTCTTCAAAGGTATCATTATCATCCATTTTGAGATATTCCCACTCAGAAGAGAGGGACATAAGTCGTGCTTCTTTTTCAGAATCATTTCCTTAGAATACAGTCTCAAGAGTATCCCATGCCTCCTTAGAGGTTTCACATGAAAGAACATGATGAAGAAGATCATCACCAACTGTATGTATGATGGAATTTATACCATCAGAGTTCTTCTTTGCAAGAGCCCTTTCTTCATAACTGTAGAATGTTAAGCATTTCAACTCTGCTTCAGGATATTCTACTCTTGGTCTTTCATATCCGTCTTAATAGCCAAGTATTAAAATCTCGGGATTGAAGAAAAGTTCTCATAGCAGATTTCCAAAATGGGTAATTCATTCCATTAAATATTGGTGGTACATTAAACGAATCATTCATAAGATTAATTTCTTATAGGTTGGATCGCACCAAACACAGATTGCTAGATCTTTTCGTGTTTGCCTGCTCTGATACCAATTGAAAAGATGAGGGTACCCAATATACCTCAATCTAAAAAAATTCCACCTATAAGTCCTCTCTCCGAAAGTGATTGTCTATGGACTGAGTCGAGACAATACAATGTAGTAGCAGGAAATCCCACACTACACCCCTCACAAAAATTCACACAATCAAGTCATTTTAAGATGAACAATTATATTCTTTATTGATTAAACTCACAAATGTTACAAGATGGAAAGGAAATAAGCTAAAGAATTTACAACCGCTCTAAACTTTCTCCCTCTTAATAACTTGCCCAACACTCAAAAAGATCCTCTCCTCTCTTAAGCCTCGTTCGGCTCTTTATATAGGACATTACATAGTGGATGACAGCTAAGCTGTCCTTTATTTTCGGATCTGACTTGCGGCATTCTCGCGAGTGTACAAATGTTAAATTTCGCAACACTCCTAAATCTCGCTAGGTCTTCACATCTTTCTCGTGTTCAAGCTATCGTCATCCGTTGCGTCATTTATATTACTTATTTGTGATATCTTCGCAGTGTGTCATTTATGGATTTCGCAAGGGCCTTGGTGTTGCGATATTCTGATCCTACATCTTGCCTCTTCTCATGTCTTCTCTGCGAAGGAGAGAATGTCATGAGAATTAGTACTTTCCAAATGCCGCAGCTGTTCATTTTTTCATATTTTTTTGTATTGACATGATTCTGTACTTTTACGCAGAATTTATTACACGTATCTCTTCCTCCATCTATTTCTTGACACGTCTTTTTCAACTGATTTTTCTCAACCGTTCATGTCTACTCTTCGCATTAAATGTGCTTGTATTTTCGAGAAACCTTCTCTCTATACATACTTTTCTTACTCCTCTCTTCTTCTTTTTTTACTTTCCTTCTTGTTTTTTCTGCACCTTTTCTTCAACATCTCTCCGTAACTTCCGTTTCTACTACTGTAAATCTTTTCCTTTTTACTTCTTTTGATCTTCGGTTTCTCTTCATTCCGATACTTTGAAAATGCCTCCAGTTGGTCGCAAATATGAAGCTTCTCTGGACAAAGTGCAAAAGGATTTCGAAGATAAAGGTTTCACGTTGACCACCATTCCCGATCAAGAATCTAAATCCATTCTTTTTGCCAAACTGTTTTCTGATCATCGTTGTGATGATCAGGAAATCATAATTTCGCGAGGTCGAATTCTCGCTGGTCTTCCCATTCCTCTCTATGACCCTGATCTTCCCTTATTTTATGAAATTCTTGCTCATGCGAAATTCTCGCGAGCTATCTACCAACTGAGCGGGGATTGTATCCGCTTAATGCTTGAGTTCGCCAACCGTGGTGCTGGTAAGGGATCTTTTTACCCAAAAGAAGTCGAGATCCTAAATTTGTGGACTTAGAGATATTCGCAAAAAGATATACGGTGGAAAGCTTCTTGAAAACTATGAAGTAATAAACATGAAGAATGATAAAACTCGCTTGGGGTGCTCGCTTGAAGAGAAGAAAGAATGTCGCCAGCGATAAAATACTTATGCAGGATATCGGCGGCGCAATAACAATGTTCTCGTCATTCTAAAGACTGACAGATGGTGCGTCTTTCCGTTGGTTTTGAAAGGACCTTACATTTCAGGTTCACATGTGCTCCCTATGAATCTGGTCAACTATCAACCTTGGTTTTTTAAGCGTCTTTGAAAAGGCAAAAGAGGTATACTTCCTAAATTTCGCTCAATTTATAATCTTCACTCCTTTTTATACCTATTAATCTTATAAGGGAAACTTTCAGATTATCAAGTTGAGAAAGAGCTACAAAAGAAATGCTAAGGCAAGTACCTAGCAAAGACTCCAGTTCGATCACGGATGAAGTAAGAAATACTTTTCTTTATTATTTTTTGTAGTTGCAGGAAATCCCACACTACACCCCTCACAAGAATCCACACAATCAAATCATTTTAAGATGGACAATTATAATTTTTATTGATCAAACTCCCAAAATGTTACAAGATAAAAAGAGATAAGCTAAAGAATTACAATCACTCTAAACTCTCTCTCTCTTAATGACTTGCTCAACACTCAAAAAAGCTCTCCATTTCCTTAAGACTATTCGGCTCTTTATATAGGATATTACATAGTGGGTGACTAAAGCTGTCCCTTTATTTTCGGGTATGAGTTGCGATGGTATCGCAAATGTACAAATGTCAAATCTCGCAACACTCCTCGATCTCGCTACATCTTCACATCTTTCTCGTGTTTTGGCCGTCGTCATCCGTTACCTCGTTTTTACTTCCATCCCCCGATGTCTTCGCAGGTGTGCGTTATGGATTTCGCGAGAATCTTGGTGTTGCGTATATTCGATCCTACATCTTGCCTCTTCTCATGTCTTCTCTCGCGAAGAGAGAACGTCATGAGAACTAGTATTTTCAAAATGCCGCAGATGTTCATTTTTATATTTTTTCTGTATTTGCATGATTATGTACTATTACGTTAATTTATTACACGTATCTCTTCTTCCACCCATTTCTTGACACGTCTCTTTCAACCGTTATTTCTCAACCGTTCACGTCCCCCTCTCGCATTAAATGCGTTTATCTTCTCGAGAATTCTTCTCTATGTATAGTTTTCTCACCCTCCTCTTCTTCTTTTTTTACTTTCTCTCTGCAATTTTTCTTCAATTCTCCTCTGTAATTTCCGTTTCTGCTACTGTAAATCTTCTTCTTCTTTCTTTTGATCTTCAGTTCTTTATTCATTCTCATACTAAAAATGGCTCCAACCGGTCGCAAATACGAAGCTTCTTTTGAAGAAATTCAAAGATCTTCAAGGAAAAGGTTTTACTTTAACCACCATTCCCGGTCGGGAAACTAAATCCATTCTTTACGCCAAGTTGTTCACCGATCATCATTGTGATGATCATGAAATCATAATTTCGCTTGGTAAAATTCTCGTCGGCCTTCCTATTCCTCTTTATAAACCTAATCTTCCGTTATTCTATGGAATTCTTGCTCATGCGAACTTCTCATGAAGCTATCTATCAACTAAGCGGGGATTGCATTCGCTTAATACTTGAGTTCGCCAACCGTGGCGCTGCAATGGGTCTCTTTACCCAAAAGAAGTTAGAGACCCAAAATTTAAGGAATTGGCGATACTAACTCGAAAGATACGGTCGAGAGTTTCTATTTAGAATTATGAATTCATTCCTATGAGGAGGGATAATACTTCACTGGGGTGTCCGTCCTAAAAGAAAGGATGATGTTGCTTGACGATAAACTCCTTATGCAAGACATTGATTGGCATTCTCGGTAAAAATAACGTCCCGCGTCACTCTAAAGACGATAGATGGTGTGCTTTTCCATTGGTGATAAAGGGGCCTTATATCGCAGGCTCGAATGTACTTCCTGCGAGTTCGCTACTTATCGACTTGGGTATTTAATTGGTCTGAGAAGAATAAAGAGGTATGTCTTCCAACCCGCGTACTTCGTAATCTTTCATTGGTTGCATATTCCCTTATCCTTTGATTCTCGCGAAAATTTTTAGAGTGAAAAGTTAAGATCGAGCTACAACCGGACCGGGAAGCTTAGCACTTTAGATGCTCTTCGCTCCGTCATGGATAAAGTAAGAAACACTTTATATATTTTTAACAATATTGTTGCCTCTGTTTCTTATCTTCATTTGTGTGCAAAGGTTGGTGTTGTAGTTGTTGAAGAATAAGAAAACCCTGAGGCTGCGAAGGCCAAAGGTAGAGGTAAAAATCCTCATCGCAAGGAGAAGTCTCGTTTGCTCCGCCTCTGAAGAAACGAAAACTTCACCTCCCCTCTCCTTCAAATCCTCAGTCAAGTGAGAGTTCTGGTGATAAGGAAAATGATGATGTGGATATCCCTTCTTCAAACTCTCCAGCTGAATTTTCTATGGCACAGCTATCTAGCATTTTTTCTGATTCTATGCAAGGGATGGGTGACGATCGCCTTTCTAGTACATGCAAGGCTCTCGAGAGTATTTGCGATTCACCTTTACTTGAGAGTGATGGTTCTCTTCATGGGGTCTCAGCATCGAGTGACTCCAAGCTTCTTAAATTTACTTGTTGTCTTGGTATGTTTTCATTCTCTTTATTTTTTCATAGTTTTGATTTTAAATTATATCTTTTTAATTTCTTTGTCTTCTTTTGTAGTCCGGGAGAGGTTCTGTTGCTGTGCCTCGGATCTTGAAAAGAGGCGCAGTATTCTCGAAAACAAGAACCTTCGGTTCGCAAGAAAATGAAGAATTGGGAGTTGAAGCTACCGCTCTTCGCAAGAGAAATGAAGAATTAGAAACGAAGTCGCCATTCTTCGCGAGAAGACCAAGCAATTAGAAATCGATCGCCACTCGTAAAAATAAGATTTCTAGCCTTCGAGCTCCAACCAACAACTTTATGGTATGAAACTTTCCATTTTCCTTTGTTTTGTTCTCTTGTTATCTTCCCTCATCCGACTTTTATCATTTTCGCAGACGTTTATAACCTTTTCTCGATGAAGCCATTCTTCTTCATTCATTTCCCGAACCTATGGATGATGATGCTCTTCTTGCTCATCTCAATGATTCTTTGGATAGTTTTTCAAATAACAAGATTAAATCTCTTCCTCTTAATGAACTTCAATCCAGGATTTCGCTCTTAGAACTTGATCATAGATCTAGCTTAAGCTTAGCCAACCAACTTAAACGTCCGTATCTTAGTTCTAAAGAGAAAATTAATATTTTAAGGAAGAAAATTAGTGATCTCATAGATCATAAAGATCGCATTGCTAGTCAAGGTGCTCAAGCATTAGCGAAATTCCAAAAGACTCTTCTTGAAGTTCAAATTGAACAGGATGAATCCATCCGTCAAAAATGTTATTCTTAGCGAAAGAGAGAATCAAATTAGTTCCCTTCTTCTCATAAACAATGATGATGAATTTGCTTGGGCTACGAAGGTTCTAGATGATGCCGTAAATAATTTAGGTGTTAACATTAGTCTTCAAGTTTGAGCATACGGCCTTGGTTAGAGATATGATTTATGACAGTAGAAGGTTGTTAATTATTCTTCTTTATTTAATTGTTTGCATAAAATTGTCATCAAGTTGCTGATTCAATGTTATATGTTTAACGCAGCCCAAGCAAGGTTCGAAAAAGAATTGAAAGAACTTGAATCGAGAAAGAGAAACTTGCCAAAAATCTTTCTTCTCGGATGATAAATATTCTAGGTCAAAGAACCAACTAAAGATCATCGCAAATTTTAAGAATGATCTTTATTCTTTTCGCAATCAAACTATTGAGATGATTGCCATGACAATAGCATCCCCGGGCCTAAGTACCCTTGCCTTCTTGATGAAGTCCCCCAAAATATGCCTTCTCCGGATATTTCGATAGCGATCTTGGTGAAGAAGAAGAGGAATCATGAAGATGAAGAAGTTGAAGGATCTGATGAAGATAAAGAAGACGAAAAATCAAATGAGACATAATTTTATTTTCCTTTTTCTCCCTTTGTAATATTTGTATAGTCATTTTTTCAATCTCCCATCTTTGGATTTATCTTTTGTCATGAATTTCTTGAGTCTTTGAATACAATTTCTGTCTTTCTTGTTTCTTCCCCGCACATAAATGGCAATTCTTTTGCAATATGGTTAATCAATATATGCGTAAATGTTGTCATATGAATACAAATAACATGTTCTTGTTCATTACCATACTTGCCTCTGTTATTTGTATTCGAATGGGAGATTAAGCATAATTTCACAGATATTTTCTGTTGAACTTTATCATTGCGACAAGATCGCAGAACGTCCTTACATTTTCATGTAATGACCCATTGATCTTGCCTTATCATTTCTCTTGTGTGGTCTTATTTTGCCTTCCTAGTTAAAGGTCTTATTTTGCCACCACTCATTTTTGCGACAAAATCGCAGGACGTCTTTACACTTTCATGTAATGACCCATTGATCTTGTCTTATCATTTCTTTAGTATTATTGCCTATGCAGGATATTTTTCTTGCGACAATATGACAGGCCTAAATATCCTTGCGAACATAAATCCCCATGACATTGTTGGTCTTTAGTCTTTGAAATCGCAGGACGTCTTTACACTTACATGCAATGACCCATTGATCTCTGCCTTATCTACTCTTTTGTATTTTTGCCTCTTCGTGGATTGTTGCACAAATATGAAAAGCCTAAATATTCTTGCGAACATAAAGTCTCATGACATTTCGTCTTTTTGACACTATCACTCCCTAATGGAGGGTGCCGCCCTTATCTTCCCCCCGGTTGCCCCTTCAAGGAGGCATACTTCCGCCATACAAGGCTAGATCCTCCCATCCGATCTTAACAACAACCAGTTTTTTCGCAGACTCTTATCCCTTTTGCCTATAGGGCTTATGGTTACGAGACCGCACCCTAAGTGGAGTTTTCTTCGGGCCGAAAAGATAGGCCGAGACTTGCCAAAAATGGCGAGACACTTCAAATGTCCCTGGCACCCTTGGCTCAACCGTGTACCCGGCGCCCTTGGTCAAATGTCGACTCTTAGAAGAGACCCTGGTCGTCCAATCTAAGTCACTAGCTTAGATTGAAAATCCAAGGTATCTCTCCTCGGATGGGTTTTATTACCCCCAATCTTCATGACTCAAAGTTCCAGGGCGGTGTAACCTTTTCCCGAGCCACGTTAAAGATACCCCCTTACATGACGCACTTTAGGTACTTTGCACTCTTACGTAAATTTTATTCGCTAACTAGGTGTACGCCATGAAGGTTCGTCCCATTCGATTATTTTGTTAATTCTTTGTTATATGTAATATAGGTATCGCCTACTATGACGCACTTTAGGTGCTTTGCCTCTTTATGAAATTGTGTTCATGAACTAGGGTGTACGCCATAGTAAGTTCGCCTCCTTCCGACTATTTTGTAAATTATCCGCATATGTAAGCTCTTTTGTACTTTCGCAACGTATTTGCCATTTGTAAAATATATTTTCTTCTTCTTCATATCAATCATTACACAACTCCATTTTCACCACTCACGATTTTTTTTTTTTTTGGACAACTTACATTTGTCGTCTTCTCCCAATTTTCTCTCGACAATCAACAATTGCTTATTCTTTAAGTCTCTTACTTCGCTACTTTTCGCCTCGCATTTTTTAATTTTCATGTCATTTTTTGTCTGTTATGAAACCTTCGCCACTTCCTATCTTCATCATTTTTTGATCTTGCAGCATTTCTTCCTCTCTTTGCTCTATTACATCTACCATTAATCTTTCACCTCTTTGTTTTTCTTTGATGTTGTTTTTCCAATTCCTCTGCTTAGCCTCTTTCTTCAGGATGCTATATCAACCTCATAACACTTCTTTCCTTCAACCCAATCTCCCTTTATGATGCCAACAAAGAGTGGGATGAGGGAAATTGATACATTGATGGAAAGTTGATGCGACACCTAAGATCTCATGTAACCATGGTCGTCCGTTCAGGGCGTTGTACGGGTGATTCCACATCAAGTACACAGAATAAAACTTCTTTAAGATAATCCTTTCAAATTGGAATTCGCATATGAACTTCTCCTTTTGGCTTATTTGCGGTACCATTAAAACCATAGATTTTGTACGTTGAAGGTATTAGATCTTCATCTTTTCCTCCCATAGTTTTATAAGTATGATAAAAAGAATATTCACTTTAACTCCCGTATCAATCAAAATTCCATTTGATTGCCCAAGAATTCTCATCATCATCTTCATCCTCGCTAGGTTTTGGGTTGATCTTCAATCTTACCACCAATGGGTTGTCATGCATTTTTTCAAATGAGGTACTTCTTCCGTTTGTAAAAGAAATGATCTGCTTTCGCCATTCTTCCGATTGCGATGTCTTCGCTGTGTTCATTATTTCTTTGTCCTTGCATCCTTTGCGAAAACCCTATTTGAGAGTAATATCGTGGAAATCTTCAATTGTCTTGTACGAATGTACAATAGAGTTACAAAATAGATTTTTGCTTTTGCCCCAACTTCTATCACAAATGTTTCCGTTCTTTTGTTGTATTCGCCCCGTGAATTTCTCGGGAGGAGGTGGAAATGCTTGAGGTTGAGCTTTCCTTACTAAAAAATGATTTAATTTTCCATGATCTATCATCCTCGAGAATGATTCTCTTTATATTTCGCAGTCATTTGTTGTATGTCCATGGAAATGGTGATATGAACAAAATTCATGGCTTCTCTCGCTTGGAGGTGGCTCCTTTCCCATGTTCCATGGTGTTGGTATATTTTCCATCAAAATTATAGCTTCCCATATTTTCTCCACGCTAGCATTGGAGGTGGCATCTCAATTTCTTCCCATACTATCCTCGCGGCTTCCTTGTCCCCTATGATAATTTTGCCTTTGACCTCCATAATTTTCTTCTGGCTGGTCAAGTCTTTGAATTTTGTTATTTCCACCACGGTTATAGAAATTTCTTTTCTCTCGTATTCTTCTTGGTCACGACTCCCCATAGCTACTAGCTTCCGTTGATTATCACCCATTATCAATTCTGTTGTCCTTGCGAGGTGCTCGCCATTGTATTTATCAACTTAGGTAACAAGCTTGCATTATTTATATTTGAACTTGTGTTCGCAATCGGGTATGATTCCATCTCATTTTGTTTTTCCTCGAGAGCAATATATTCCTCCTGTAATTCTCATGACTCAGTCATTGTGATTGTGTTCTTAATTCTGAAAATTTGAATGTATAACGTATTGGTTGCGAACATAGCATTAATGAATAATAAAATGAGATATCTCTCATCAACACGACCCGCCATGTCTTACACATTGTCTTCCACCTCATGATCAAATGTTTCAAACTTTCACCAACCCTTTGCTTTAATCCAAATACATCTTCAATTTTGGTCGAGAAATTTTTACTTATGTACGCCCCTAAAAATATAAACGTAAATGATCAAGGATGCTATAGTATTTTTTGACGGGCCTTCAAACCATTTCAACTCTTCTCCCCGTTAAACTTGATGCAAAGTATTTGCACAATATAACGTCATGATTTTCCCATTGTAACATACATCTCAAATAAGCTTTGATGTGTTGTATTGCACAAGTTGATCCATTAAAAATGTCAAGTTAATGTAGGCAAATTGCATTTTGGGGTATTCTTTCTAATTGTATTTCCGTGTGAATGGGGTTTTCTTGACTTCTTCTATAGCTTCATCTAATTGTCTCCTACCTCCTTTATTTTCTTATTATTTAACATTCCTCTCATTTCCGCTTAGCTCTTTCAAAATTTGTTCATTTATACTAGAATTATCTTCCACCGGCCTTTTTAACTCCGCCTCTCTTCTTCTGCGTTCATATCCGTTTTGATTCTCTTGATCATCATTTTATTCTCGTGTTTCTCTGCGATCTTCTCTTTCATTCCTTTCGTGAATTCGCACACCATTATATCTCTCATTTTCTCCTCTTTGTCGTCTTTCAGTTCTCCTTAGTGTTCTATCGTATTCTTCATTGATATTAACATTATTGCGATTACGCTCACGCCTCCTTTCTCGATTATCATGATTGTTTTGGCGAATTGCCTCTTGTAGTTCTTGCTCTTCCATTTCCTCGCTCTTAATCTTTCCCTTTCGCGAGCTAGATACGCTGTTCAATTATAATGTCTTTCAATTTCACCCTGAATTGCTCGGTGATTTCTTTGTACTTCTCTCCCATGTAATATTCTCCTTCCTTATTCCCCGATTTTCTCCATCCTCTTGATTATTTTGTCTTCATGCGGTGTCTATCTCTCTGATTTCCATCATTTTGCCCATCTTGGAGAGCTTCACCGTGTTGGATATAATGATTTTCCCTTACTTCTCTTCTTTCGCGGCGTTCCTCATCTGCATTTTGTATTTCTTCTTGAATTTCTTCATTAGCATTTTCTACAGGCACACTTCGTCTTACTTCTTCCCTTACTGATCTTGACCTTGTAGTGCTCCTTGACCTTCTGTTCTGTAACCTCATGTTTTCCATCCTTAGCTCATGATTTTACCTTGTCAGATTTGCACGTTCTTCTGTTCTAACCACCGTTCAACGCGTATTGTTTGTCTCAATGCCTCTAACGCTGTAATCTCTTCGTTTCTATGAATTATTCCTCCAATCATTTCTTGATCTCTTTCCTCTTGTCCATTACCTCCTAATTGCTGCTCTTCCCCTATTTTATCTACAGAATCCGATCGCCAAGTGTGTACGCTCACTCTGTCATAATCCTCAGTTCTATTTTGTATTGGTGCATGCTGAATTGGCGATTGAAACCGATTTTCTCCATTATTTCTTGTGTTTTCTCTTGAAGATTCTCCCATTTCATTTCTTTCTTCTCCAGCAAGTCTCCTACTTCTTCTAACAAGTCTGCTGGTTGTTTTGATGTATGTCTTCTTCTTGCCATTCTTTAATCTTAATGAATTGTTAAAAATTATATGAAATTCTTTATGTACTACTTCAAATCCTTCCAAATCACAATATCAATCTTCACTCATCCCTGTTTCTAGCGCCATTATATAGTTGCAGGAAATCCCACACTACATCCCTCACAAGAATCCACACATTCAAATCATTTTAAGATGGACAATTATAATTTTTATTGATCAAACTCCCAAAATATTACAAGATAAAAAGAGATAAGCTAAAGAATTACAATCACTCTAAACTATCTCTCTCTTAATGACTTGCTCAACACTCGAAAAAGCTCTCCCTTTCCTTAAGCCTATTCGGCTCTTTATATAGGACATTACATAGTGGGTGACAGCTAAGCTGTCCTTTATTTTCGGGTATGACTTGCGAAGTATCGCAAATGTACAAATGTCAAATCTCGCAACACTCCTCGATCTCGCTACATCTTTCTCGTGTTTTGGCTGTCGTCATCCGTTACGTCATTTTTACTTCCATCCCGCGATGTCTTCGCAGTGTGTCGTTTATCGATTTCGCGAGAATCTTGGTGTTGCGATATTCTGATCCTACATTTTTAACAACATTGTTGCCTCTGTTTCTTATCTTCATTCGTGTGCGAAGGTTGGTGCTGAAGTTACTGAAGAAGAAGAAAGTTCTAAGGTTGCGAAGATCAAAAGCAAGAGTAAAGGTTCTCTTCAGCAGGAAAAGTCTATCGCCCTCCTTCAAAGAAGCGAAAGATTCATTCCCCTTCTCCTTCAAATCCTCAATCCAACGAAAGCTCGATGAAGATAATGATGATATTGATACTTTCCTCGCAAAGGAGAATTCTCCAACCGAATCTTCTATGGCACAATTGTTCAGCATCTTCTCTCGACTCCATGCAAGGAATGGAGATGATCGTCTCTCTAGCATGTGCAAAGCTCTCGCGAGTATATGTGATGCTCCTTTACTAGAGGGTGATGATTCTCTTCATGGGGTCTCCAGATCAGTGACTCCGAGCTTTCTAAATTCGCTTGGTGTCTTGGTATGTCTTTGTTCCTTTATTTCTTCATAATTTTGATTTTAAGTTATATATTGATAATTTCTTTAATTTCCTTTATAGTCCGGGAGAGCTTCCTTTGATGTTGCCTCGGATCTTGAGAAAAGGCGCAGATTCTCGAAAGAAGAATCTTCAATTTCGCAAGAAAAATGAAGAATTGGAAGTCAAGTCGCCGCTCTTCGCAAGAGAAATGAAGAATTCGAAATCGAAGTCGCTACTCTTCGCGAGAAAACCAAGCAATTAGAAGGTGATTCTTCCACTCGTAAGAATAAGATTTCTAGTCTTCGAGTGCCAACCAATGGCTTTATGGTATGAGACTTTTCTTTTTCCTTTGGTTTATTCTCTCATTATCTTCCCTCATCCGATTTACCATTTTCGCAGACGTTTATAACCTTTCTGATGAAGCCATTCTTCTTCACTCATTCCCTGATCCTATGGATAACAATGCCCTTCTTGATCACCTCAACGATTCTTTGAATAGTTTTTCAAATAACAAGATTAAATTTCTTCCTCTAAACGAACTTCAATCTAAATTTCGCCTCTTAGAAATTGATCATAGATCTAGTTTAGGCTTAGCCAACCAATTTAAACGTCTATATCTTAGTTCTAAAGAGAAAATTAATACTTTAAGGAAGAAAATCGTTGATCTCATAGATGACAAAGATCGCATTACTAGTCAAGGTGCTCAAGCATTAGCGAAATTCCAAAAACTCTTCTTGAAGTTCAAATTGAACGGGATGAATCCATCTCGCAAAAATGCTATTCTTAGCGAAAGAGAATCAAATTCGCTCCCTTCTTCTCATAAACAATGACGATGAATTCGATTGGGCTGCGAAGGTTCTAGATGATGCCGAGAAATAATTTAGGTGTTAACATTAGTCTTCAAAGCGAGCATACGGCCTTGATTAGGATATGATTTGACAAAGAAGGTTGTTAATCATTCTTATTTATTTAATTGTTTGTTTTTTATGAAGTTGTCATTAAGTTTGCCGATTCATTGTCATATGTTCGCATAGGTCGAGGAGAGATTTCGTAAAAGAATTGAAGAACTTGAATCGAGAAGGAGCATTTCGCAAAGGATTTTTTCTCGAAATGACAAAATATTCTAGATTGAAGAGGCAACTACAAATTACAGTTGCGAATTTCAAGAATGATGCTACTCTTTTTCGCAATCAGACTATTAAGATGGTCTACGATGACAACAACTCATTCTTCATACCCTTTCCTGCTTGATGAAATCCCTAAGAATGTGCCTTCTTTGGATATCTCTGACAGCGATGCTAGCGAAGAAGAGGAATCTGATGAAGATGAAGAAAATGAAGATGAAGAATCAAACAAGAAATAGTTCTGTTTTCTTCTTTCTCTTTTTGTAATATCTGTACATTCATTCTTTTAATCTTCTATTTTTGTAATCTTTTGTTGCGAGTTTCTTGGATCTTCAGATACAAGCTCTACTTTTGTTGTTCCTTTCTGCACATGTTAAAAAAACAATTCTTTTTTGCAATACAGTTAATCAATATATTATCAACCTTTCATTTTATGAGCGCGTAAATCTATCATATGAAGACAAATAACATGTTTTTATTCTATACATTCCCATACTTGCCTCTGTTATTTGCATTCAAATGAGAGATTAAGCAAGTTACTTCGAATAGTGATATGTGTTCATGCCTCAATCTGCAGTTATTGTCGCTTTGAATTTTCGCAAGTAAGGTGATGCGTGTCGTAGGTGCAATCAAATTAATTCAATATTTCCACTCAATTAAAAATAATATAATGGAAGTCAAGTTCGTTCCCACGAGGAGCAAGAGATCTTAGTTGTAAAAGTTGTCACGAAAAGGGGGGTGTAAAAAGCAAAATAAAAATAAACAAAGCAATTAAAATCGAAAGTTGAAAGATGAAAGCAATAAGAGAGACAAGACCAAGGAATCCTTCTTCGTTACGAAACAATGATTAAAGTTATGTTCTTTTCTACTTGTTATTAGTCACAAATTATCACCAACCGTAGGTAAAGCGGCCTAGCTCATTGCTAAACCCCTAAATCCCTTTTATCACCGGACACGGAAGTTCTCGCCTACCGGATTCTAATCACCAAGCCACCTAGAATTAGCTCAACCTAGATGTAACTTGGCTCATGCATTAGGTTTTGTGAATTTCTTAGGTTGATATTAGTAGTTAGACTCTTAGCTCAAGGTCTACTTGCTAACGTTGTTTCTACACACAATTGCTCCACGGAATCCCTCCGCAAGGTCTCGTGTTTGCTACTTATGTAAAGAGTCAAAGAACGATTACTTATCCCCTAACTTTCACTAGCTTTAGATCGAATTAACAAATCAATTTAGTTGGCCACCCAAACAATCTATCAATCAATCATGAATGTCTTTAAGATCACTCCTATTAGTAAAAACAAACGATAATTATGTGAAAAACTTCAAGATAGAATTTGAAAACAAGAACTTAAATCATATGTTAAGAACTAGGAATTCATCCTCAATCAATAAGAAATTTAGCTACTCATGTTTTTGAAATTCACACAAATAATAATAATTAAAAGAAGAATTTTCAAATTCACACAAGTAATTAAAAGAAAAATCTTAGAAAAGCAAGCAAAAACACAAGTGATGTGTGTGTAGAGAGGTGTGTAGAAGTTGTAGAAAACTTCTCTATTTATAGGCTTCAAAAATTCTCCAAATCTTCTAAGGAGTAGAATCCTTTTCCTTTGCAATTCAATTTCCAATTCCAAGCTTTTCTCAACTCTTCCACCTTCTCTTTCCAAATTTGAGTCCAATTCTCCATCCAATTCCTAGCCCAAGTCTTCATACCCATGAGAGAAGTCCATAGAAAATTCTGGAATTTTTGCTCGCTGAAAACTTGGGATTGTGGCTGGAATTTGGCGAAAACGTCGCCATGGCGCGACCCGAAAAGTTCGTGTCGGAGAATATTCGACGGAATATTCCGTCGATCCACCGTTAGGACTAACGGTCAAAAGTCAACCCGTTAGTCAACCGTTAGTCAACGGGTCAAGGAGAAGGAGTGAGTCGACTCGAGTTAGCTTCGACTCACTAACGGGCTCACTCACTGAGGTGATGCGAGTCACCGCCACTCACCGACTTGATCAATTCAACTCCACCTAATCACCACCTGAACTCGGTTAGGATCGGTCATCGGGATCGTACGGATCGGGTCCGAGTCAACTCGCTGAGGGACGACGGCGAGTTTCGGTACTGTTTATCGATTTCCGCCAATTTTCAGCCTCTCTCCGCCTCGTAACAAACCTAACATACATCTACTTCAATTTACTCAACACAATTGCCTTGCCGCTTTGTTCTTCATTTCCCAAATCGATAAAACCCACAAAGAACAAATGTTCTCCCTGAATCAACCACCAACAAAACCCATCCCGTTGCTTCTTACCAAGCTCATTGCAAGCAACATCTCACCACCCGTAACCTTCAAATCAAACCCATCTTTAGATTAGAATCCCTTCAATTCGATCTCTCCTATCTCAATTGAACAAAGCCCATTTCAATTAATGGACCCATCTTCTCTGCTTCTTCACTGAACTCAATCTCCGATTCTATTGCCTCCATCTCTCGATCTACTCTCTCCCGAGCTCCTCTTCATCTGTGTTCTTCATATCAAACCCTAGCTCAGTTACAGCTGCCACCACCATTTCCTTTCCATCGAACAACCACAAATTCCCTGGTTTATCAATCTTCTACTGCAACTCAACATCAAAGCCCCTTCTCAAATTCTCGCTCAAAACCCCAGAATAACGCGGCTCTATCTCCTTCTTCCCCGAGTCGATTGCAGCCATCAACATCATCACCGCAAATCTCGGTCATCCTCTCTTCCAATCGATCTCGAATTTTATCTCAAGAACAATAATAGCATCAAACCCCTCTCGATTTCTCAATCCCATTTCTCACTATAAATATCTCCAGCTTCTTCATCTCTCGAGCTCTCGATCTTCTTAATCCCCCGAACAAGTCGAACCCATGGTTTCATCCCTATCTCTAGACCTCTCGGACAGATTAAATACGAAATGCTACCTGCTTTTCTTCTTCTCTTGATTTCGGAGAGAATGGAATGAATGATTGGGAGACTTTTCTCGATTTAGGGTAGGATATGAAAGCTGGGTTAAATGGGGCGGATTCGGGCGTGGAGCAGGGTATGGATAGAGTACGGATGTGGGCTTGGATATGGGTATGGGTGGATCAGACATGTGGGCTTGGGTATGGGTATGGGTGGATCAGACATGTGGGCTTGGGTATGGGTCAGAGTTCACTCCCTTCTTTTGACCTCCCCTTATCTATTATTGTCCCTCCTTCAAAGAATTTGAGTCACCCCTTATCCTTGGCTGGCTCCATATAGTATTCCCTCCTTGGTGAGATGACAATTTTACCCTTTTTGCTCAAATAGAGTAATTTCTTCTTCTTTTCCTCCGTGCGACTCCATAGTACCTAATAACTCAAAACAAGCGTAAAATACATAATTTACACGAAAAATAGCAAAGAAAGCATAAACTACTAGATAGTAAATTAGGTGTATTCTACACCTATCATAAGGAAATCTTGGTTTCTTCCAAGATTTCCTTTTTTCTTTTTCTCTTATGTGGTCTTATTTTGCCTTCCTAGTTAAAGGTCTTACTGTGCCACCCCTTGTCATTCCGACAAAATCGCAGGACGTCTTTACACTTTCATGTAATTACCCATTGATCTTGCCTTATCATTTCTTTAGTATTGTTGCCTCTGCAGGATATTTTTGTTGCGACAATATCACAGGCCTAAAAATTCTTGTGAATATAAAGCCAAGCCCCATGACATTGCCGTCTTGCGAAGAAATCGCAGGACGTCATTACATTTTCATGTACTGACCCATTGATCTCGTGTTATCTTTATCTTTTGTATTATTGCCTCTTCAGGATTGTCGCAAAAATATGACAAGCCTAAATTTTCTTGCGAAAATAAAGCCTCATGACATTTGCGTCTTAAGACACTTATCATCTCCCTAATGGACGGTTCCGTACTTATCATCTCCCTGGTTGCCCCTTCAATGAGGTGTACTTCTGCCATACAAGGCTACCTCCATCCATCCGGTCTTAACAACAACCGTTGTTTTCGCGGCCTCTTATCCCTTTTTCCTATAGGGCTTATGGTTACGAGATCTGCACCCTAAGTGGAGTTTTCTTCGGGCGAGTGCAGTATAAGCCAAGACTTGCCAAGAATGGCCGAGACACTTCAAATGCCCCAGGCACTCTTGTCTCAACCGTGTACCTCGGCGCCTTGGTCAAATGCTGACTCCTTAGAAGAGACCCTCGGTCGTCCAATCTAAGTCATAAGCTTAGATTGAAAATCCAAGGTACCTCCCCTGGATGGGCTTTATTGACCCCAATTCTCCATGACTCGGGTTCCATGGGAGGTGTAACCTTTTCCCCGAGCCATGCAATAGGTACCCCCTTCTATGACGCACTTTAGGTCTTACATTTGCCTCTTGCGAAATTTTGATTTCGCGAACTAGGGTGTGCGCCATAGTTGGTTCGCCTCTGTCTGATTAATTTGTTGATTCTTCTGCATATAAATTCTTTTGTAATTTCGCAATCACATCTTTATATTTCATAAAATATATTCTCTTCTTCTGCATATCAACTTCCTTTCGCAACCTCATCTCTGCTATTCATAAGAAAGATTATTTTTTTTAATGAAACCCATCATATATTTTTCTTTCACCTCCCAATTTCTTCTTCGGCAGTCAACAAGTACATTCATTCTTTAAGTCTCTTATTTCTGCTACTTTCTGCCTCTGCATTTTTGAATTTTCCTGTCACTTTCTTGTTTGTTGCGAAGCCTTCGCCACTTCTTATCTTCATCATATATTGGTTTCGCAGCATTTCTTCCTCTCTCTGTTCTATTACATCTACCATCAATCTTTCACCTCTTTGTTTTTCTTTGATGTCGTGTTTCCAATTCTTCTTCTTTGCAGCTCTTTCTTCGCAAGATTCTATATCAATTTCATAACACTTCTTTCCTTCAACCCAATCTCCCTTTATGATGCAAAAACCAGTGGGATGAGGGAACTTGATACATTGATGGAAAGTCGATGCCACACCTAAAATCTCATGTAACCAAGGTCGTCCAATCAGTGCGTTGTATGGTGATTCCACATCAACTACACATAATAAAATTTGTAAGATAATCCTTTCGGTGAATTCACATATGAACTTATCCTTTTGGCTTATTTGCAGTACCGTTAAAACCATGGATTTTGTACGTTGAAGGTATTAGATCTTCATCTTTCCCTCCCATAGTTTTATAAGTATGATAAAAAAGAATATTCACGGAACTTCCAGTATCGATCACAATTTTGTTGATTGCCCATGAATTCTCGGCTTCATCATCTTCATCCTCGCTAGGTTTTGGGTTGATCTCCAATCTTACCACCAATGGGTTGTCGTGCATTTCTCCACCCTCAGGTACTTCTTCTGCGATAAAAGAGATAGTCTATTTTTGCCATTCTTCCAGTGGTGATGTCTTCGCAATGTTCATTATTTCTCTATCATCGGCATCTCTTGTGAAAACCCCGCCGAGAGTGTTTCGTGAAAATCTTCAATCGTCTTGTATGAGTGTACGATAGAGTTACAAAACAGTTCTTTACCTTTGCACCAACTTCAATCACAAATGTTTCTCTTTCTTTTGCTGTGTTTGGCTTGTGAATATCTGGAGGAGGTGGTAATGCTTGAGTTTGCGTTTCTCCTACTAGAAAGTGATTTAATTTTCCCTGATCTATCATCCTGGGAATGATTCTCTTTATATTTCTGCAGTCATTTGTTGCATGTCCATGGAAATGATGACAAGAGTAAAATTCATTACTTTTGTAGCTTGGAGGTGGTTCACTCCCCATGTTCCATGGTGCGGGTATGTTTTCCATTAGGATTATAGCTTCCCATATCTTCTCCACACTAGCATTCAAAGGTGGCATTTTGATTTCTTCCCATATTATCTTATGACTTTTGTCCTCTCTGTGATAGTTTTGCCTCTAACCTCCATAAGTTCCTTGCGGTGATGACCTCCATAAGTTTCTTGCGGTGATCAAGTCTTTGGATTTTGTTATTTCCACCACGGCTATAGAAGTTTTTCTCTCTCTCGAATTCTTCTTGATCACGACTCCCCATATCTACTAGATTTTGCTGACTATCTCCCATTATCCTCTCTTGTTGCCCTTGCGAGGTGCTCGCCACTGTATTTATTAACTTGGGTAACAAGCTTGCATTCGCTGCTCTTGAACTTGTGTTCGCAATGGTGTATGATTCCATCTCATTTTGCTTTTCCTCAAGAGCAATATATTCCTCCTGAAGTTCTCGCAACTCAATCATTGTGATTGTATTCTTGATTCTGAAAATTTGAATGTATAACAGGTTGGTTGCGAACATAGCATTGATGAATGACATAATGAGATATCTTTCGTCCACACGACCAGCCATATCACTAAACATTGTCTTCCACCTCACAGTTAGGTGTTTCAAACTTTCGCCAACCCTTTGCTTCAACCCAAATACATCTTCAATGCCATGTCGCGAGGAGTTGTTACTTATATATGCCCCTAAAAATATAGCTTGCAAGTGGTTGAAAGATGTTATAGTATTCTTTGGCAAACCTTCAAACCATTTTAACGCCTCTCCTGTTAAACGTTATACGAAATACTTGCATAATATTGCATCATGGTTCTCCCATTGTAGCATACATCTCACATAAGCTTTGATATGTTGGACTGCACAAGTTGTTCCATCAAAAATGCTGGTTAACGTAGGTAAATTGCATTTTGGGGGTATTCCTCCTAATTGTACTTCTTGTGTGAATGGAGTTTTCGCACTTTCTCTATGGCTTCATCCAATTGTCTCTTACCTCCTCCTCTTTTATTATTTATCATTCCTCTCATTTCCGCTAACTCTCTCAAAATTTGTTCATTTATACTTAATTTGGATCCATTGGTCTTTTCAACTCCGCATCTCTTCTCCTACGTTCATCTCTGTTTTGACTTTCTTGTTCATCATTTTTCTCTCGTCTTTCTCTGAGATCTTCTCTTTCACTTCTTTCATCAATTCGCACACCGTTATATCTCTCATTTTCTCCTCTTTGCCGCCTTTCAGTTCTCCTTTGTACTCTATCATATTCTTCATTGATATTAGCATTATTGCAATTTCGCTCACGCCTTGTTTCACGATTATCATGGTTATTCTGTCGAATTTCCTCTTGTAGCTCTTGTTCTTCCACTTCGCTCTTAGTCTTTCTCTCTCATGAGCTAAGTGTGTTAGTTCGGTATAGTGTCTTTCAATTTCATCTTCAATTACTCGTTCATTTCTTTGTATTTCTCTCCCATGTAATATTCTTCTTCCTTCTTCCCGATTTTCTTCGCCATCTTGATTATTTCGCTTCGACGGTGTCTATTTTCCTGAATTCTATCATTTTGCCCGTTTTGAAGAATTTGAAGACGTTGAATATAACGATCTTCCAATATTTCTCTTCCTTGCGACGTTCTTCGCTTCGGGATTTTGTATTCCTCTCGAGTTTCTTCATTAGCATTTTCTATAGGCAAATTTTGTCTTATTTCTTCTCTAACTGATCTTGAACTTGATCTTGTAGTGCTTCTTGACCTTCTATTTTGTAATCTCATATTTTCCATCCTCAATTCATGATTTTGCCTTGTCAAATTCGCACGTTCTTCTGCTTCTAACCGCTTTTCTTTATGTATTGTTTGCCTCAATGCCTCTAATGCAGCAATCTCTTCATTTTTATGAATTATTCCTCCAATTGCTTCTTGGTCTCTCTCCTCTTGTCCATTGCCTCCTAATTGTTGCTCTTCTCCCATTTTATCTACAGAATCTGATCGCCAAGTATGTACACTCACTCTGTCATAATCCACAGCTCTATTTTGTATTGGTGGTGTACGTTGAATTGGCGGTTGAATTTTATTTTCTCTATTGTTCCTTGTATTCATTCTTGAAGATTCCCCCATCTCGTCTATCCTTTCTCCATCAAGTCTCCTACTTCTTCTAACAGTTGTTGGTTGTTTTGATGCATGTCTTCTTCTAGCCATTTTTCAATCTTAATGAATTTTTGAAAATTATATGAAATTCCTTCCCTATTACTCCAAATTCTTTCAAATCACAATATCAATCTTCAATCATTCCATGTTTCTAGCGCCATATGTAGTAGCAGGAAATCCCACACTACACCCCTCACAAGAATTCACACAATCAAGTCATTATAAGATGAACAATTATATTCTTTAGTGATTAAACTCACAAATGTTACAAGATGGAAAGGAAATAAGCTAAAGAATTTACAACCGCTCTAAACTTTATCTCTCTTAATAACTTGCCCAACACTCGAAAACGATCCTCTCCTCTCTTAAGCCTGTTCGGCTCTTTATATAGGACATTACATAGTGGATGACAGCTAAGCTGTCCTTTATTTTCGGATCTGACTTGCAGCATTCTCGCGAGTGTACAAATGTTAAATTTCGCAAAACTCCTAAATCTCGCTAGGTCTTCACATCTTTCTCGTGTTCAAGCTGTCGTCATCCGTTGCGTCATTTATATTACTTATCTGCGATATCTTCGCAGTGTGTCGTTTATGGATTTTGCAAGGGCCTTGGTGTTGCGATATTCTGATCCTACATACAACAAATCGGTATACACACTTTGTGTGATCGTCTATGGATACGAGATCGAGACAATACAACAAACAAAGTGTGGTTACTTGATAATAGGTTCGGACTTAACCAAACACTACAGGATTGTGTATCAAGTAATAAGGAATTAACGTTTGGGTAATTTACTTTAAATTATAATAACAATTAGAATTGCGGAAAACAAAAATAAATGACACAGCAAGATTTTGTTAGCGAGGAAACCGAAAATGCAGAAAAATCCCGGAACCTTGTCCAGAATTGAATACTCTCAGAATTAAGCCGCTATACAAAATCTAAACCAACTTCATATAGTTGAGACCAAGAAACTAAACCTATATTTCACCTAGTTCCCTCAGTATCCCTGCGCCTCCAACTTGCAATAAGTCACGCACTTGGAACAATTCCTTTGGTTCGTATTCCAAATAGTAAAGGAACAACAAATCTGTTCGGTAATAACTCTTTTCAATCAACGTGATATAAGTTTGACAAAAGGCTCTTCCGTTTATCCCAATAAACTCCTTTGTCGGGTTAAAAGATCAATCTATTCAACAACTACCAAAGGAATTGTTTAGACTATGAAATCAATAATAAGATCTGATCAAGATACTAAATACTGATGCCGATTATAGTTGGATCCCCAGCCGATCAAGTTTTGTGCACACCAAAGATTATGAACCAAAATAGAAATCTTCTTCGTTTTCAAATGTTCTTAGATCTTCAATAAACACCTGCACACGAACAACTTGAATCTCTTGTGAACAATCACACATAGAACGGAATCTGTTAGCGATGGATTATCACAAGACGTCTTTAGATCTACAAACAGTTCTAAAGATCCCCGTCGACACTTCGATCTAGTTTGAGTGAATCTTATATCAGGAGTGAAGATTCTCAAGCATAAACAAACTAGGTCCAATCAAAGTTCAACAAACATTAGTCAATCAAATCAAATCGAAAACTAATAATACTGCAATTATCTAGTTTCCCACCAATGGTACTCGTAGAGCTTCCCAATGTCAAAGAAGTCTTTAAAATGAGCGGTTGTAACAGATTTCGCCTAATTAGGGTACTTTCCTCTCCGAATATACAGCTCCACTAGTAACAACCCAACTAGGTAGTTTTGCTGGCTCTGAGGATTAGTTTGCTACAAATGCAAACTTCAGTATTTATATACAAGGAAGTTTGGACACCAAGGAATTTCCAAAACCGAATATTCTCAAAGATATGCAATAAAGCCCCAAACGGTTTTTGTAATTCCTGGAAATTCTTTGTCCAAATAATGACCGAAATCTCACTAGAAAAGCTCCAATTAGTAAATGCACATTACTAATTTTTATTCTCCGGAGATATGCATTTAATTGCTGGAAATTAAAAGCATATAATACTAAAAACTATAATTAAAAGATTCTCAATTTATTTCGATCTGAGATTCTCCTTTAGTTATTAAGGAATAACTTTGAACAATAATAGGTAAGAATTACTGCACATGTTCAAAGTATGTCGACATCTTATTCTTTGTAAATCCTTTTTCATATTTATAATCTTGGAACCGATTTTCCACACTTCCAAACAAGTTTATAATTGGTTCATCTGATTTCCAAGAAATATGTGATTGATTATCATATCAAATCACCAATCATGGGTTTAACGGTTATACCAAAATAAGTATCGGTTCTACTTCCATGTGGGTACTAGGATCGGTCACACTAGTTACCAAAAGTTGGTTGACTAGGTACTAGGATCGGTTACCATATTCTCATGGTACTTACTTGTGATTGGTTGCACAAGTCACATGATCGGTTACCAATTACTAAGACTTATTGCACCTCATACAAGGATTGATTCCACATGTTTGTGATCGGTCAAACCTCTTACTAGGATCGGTTCCCCAATATTTAGAGTTGGCCACACCAATTACAAAATATCGATAATACCTTCTTAGGTGATTACTTAAGATCGGTTTAACTAATAAAAGTCACACCAATACAAAAGTCAGGCCTTGTGATTAGTTTTACGAAGATACATAAACAAGTTATGAACGGTTATACTAAATCACACATATTGGTAATCCAAAGATTTGCAATGAATAACAATACCAATAAGTCTAGCGATTTCCCTTTCGATTCACAAAATAAGTTTATGAATGTACTTCCTTTAAACAAATGTAAACCATTGTTTCCTAGGAAGAAATCTTCACCCATACCCATACATAATCACAATAGCATTCATTGATTATGTCGATGTCTTATATACGAAGTTCAAAAGATAGACGTTATACTTCGTATTATAATTCCTTAATACTATGTCTAACTAGAGTACCATACACAGTTTCACAGTTATGTTTTCAATATACACGACTTGAAAGATACGTTTGGGAATGAAATAGTTCAAGTCAAATATTACTAACCTCAAGAGGAAGGATGATTTCGTCGTTGTAGCTCGTTACTTCTTCGCGTTCTTCAGGTCTTCGAGTAATACTTGTATGTCTCATATCCTAATACTTTCAATCTAACCTATACGATGTTGACTCTACCATAATCAAGCGACTCTTTAAATAAGTTTTGATTCACAAAAATATGACAACCAAACTTGACATACCAACGCTTGGTGGGTTCAACCGAGATATGCTCTAATAGATTTGATAAACATCGCTCAGAGATATGTGCTTCTTAACACATCGATAATTAACCGATATATAACGTAAGTATGACGTTATATGTTCATTTCAAATTGTTATCAGTTAATACCTTTACAAATATTTTTCATATTACTTTTTTTATAGAATGCATATGGATGAGTTAAAATCTTACAATACTGCCAGTGAAGACCAACTCCTTACCATACACTCAGATACATTTGTAGATTGGATATGGGAAAAGGTACGTGCACCACCACTTGGTCATTTGTTAGATAGTTACTAACTAGTGGATTCTTCAACTCTTCGCTTACAAATGGATGACGAGACCGAGATTTATGCAAGAACCGATGGTGAACCTATCTTAGTGGTTCCGACAAAGAAGAAGAATAATAAGAAAAAAAAGTGTCATTGATGGTGGGTTTACTCTTTTCATTTCTATTGAATTTGGGCATTTTTTTTCTTTTCATTTTGCTTCTGATTGTATTTTGGACTTATTATCGTTAAAATGACATGCTATGATCTGTTTCTATTTATGACTTATAATATTGTTGGTATAATATGCTATATGTTTCTCTTGAGATGTATCCCCTTTTTAACTCCGCCATTGAAATGATATATCATTTAATTGCCGGTCTCAAGACCGGATAAAGGAGGAGAGAAAAGGGATTTATTGAGTTCTAAATGCAGATTTTTTGAAGTTATTATGATTGCAGAAATTGGTTACTTAATCTATGTGTTGGTCTCAACTTCTGCAGTTGGCGAGAAACATAGGTAACACATGCCTATAAACTATGAAACTTTCACAATACATACTGTCAATTGCAAAATTATGCAAAATCTCTCTGGGGTAGTTTTATTTCAATTGCGAGTGTTAATGCAAGTCATTGTTGAGCATTTTAGTCATTGTCATTGGAACAATATATATTGTGATTGTTGATTGAAAGGCGAGTGCAGGTCCTGTATATTTCAGGCAAAGTGGCGCATTTGTTAGCCTTTTTTTAAGGCTCAGTTGAAATATTTCTTAGATATAAAAGTAGATGTAAATATAATCAGGCATATAAAGGCGGAAGGATGGTTAGAATCCCAGACTTGGACAGAGGAGGCTCAGGTTCGACTCCCGCTCAGCCTCATATTTTTTTTTCTTCAACAACTCAGCCAGTGGCAGGTATAGTGAAGTATTCGTAGAACCCACAATTCTATATTGGGTATTCCTTATCACTTTCATATTTTTGAAGAGTCTGCTAATTTTGGATTAGTTAGCAACCCACATTTTGGAGTATTTGTTTCCATCTACTACAAATCTCTCTCCATTCTAAACAACAACAACCGAAGTGAGTGATCTCTACTATGTTTGTTTACATATACTACAAATCTCTCTGAGTTCATTGTCTGTCTATTCATTTGGGGCATACATGATAATTTTGGGGCATACATAATAAGACAAAAAGGGGGTTGGAATAGTATTTCTAGGCTATCCCTTATCCAACCTATTTTCATATATGCGAAAATACCCTTGTGTGATTAGTGTTAAATTAGTGTTAATTTGATTAATTAGTTGTTAATGATTGTAGTTAGTTTAGTGTTAATTTAGGATAATACTTTTCTTTTTAAAGATAGTTAGTGAGTTATTTTAGAAAAAGAAGAAGGAGGAAAGAAGAAGAAGAGGAGGAAAAAAAACTTTTTTTTTTCTTTCTTTGTGATCTTTGTGATTATTGAGAGATGTGTGATACAAATTCGAGTGAGGAAGGTGAATCTTCATCACGTAAAGCTAAGAAAATACATATCAATTACGATGGAGATCCAGACATGGCTTATTTGTTGGATTATGAAAATGATTTTACCCAAACTCAACTTTTTTCTCAAGCTCAAGATGATGACTTTATGGAGCCAAATACCGAAGATGAGTACATGGATGAGGAACCCAATACTAATAATACACAGGTATGGTTGTAGACGTTGTTTAATTTCCGTTTTGTAGCTTGATTTCACTAAAAGTTATGATTTTTGCAACTAGTTCAGTCATAACAGAGTTAGGTTCGATGAGATAAGATGTATGCCGAACCTTAACAAATAAGAACAGTTCGGTTTCTGCGATTGAGATATATATACACCGAACTGTCATTCAATTATTTTCGCGCCAAATAATTTTCATGGTTCGGCTTAAATATGATGTGCTAATATAATACGAACTTATACAAAAAAAAATTATGAGTTACAATGTAATGTTCGGCTTACACGTGATCCAGCCGAACATTAATTTTTGTTTTCATAAATTTCAAGTCTTATGGTTCGGCTTATAATATTAGTGCCCAATAATCCGAATCCATGTTTGACAAGTAGTTCGTCTTTATAAGTCAAACACGAATTAGCCGAACCTTTAGCTCGGCTTTCATAGAGTACTGCGTGTGAGCCGAACCTGACCCAAAACCTGTGCGATATTGTTGTAGATTGTTCTGAAATGGAAACTATGGAGGATCAACCACACTTTGTTGATGTCATTCATGAAGATACTAAAGATCACTTCCAAACTGACTTGGTAGGTAACGTAGTTTATGTTTTTATTAATTTTCAAGTATGTTGTATGCAAAATCATTAATAAAACTTAATTTTTGTACTTGTGGATTTGTAGACGTGGAAAACTAAATAAGAAGCTGTTAAATGGGATGAGGAACATGCTTGGAAAATCAATTGCGTCCTAGTTAAAGGTAGACAAAGCAAGAAAGGAGCGGGTTGAGATGATTTGTGAGAGGGGTGGGAAGAAAGTAAGCAAGAAGAAAAAAGGTGAGCCATATATTGGAAAAACCAGGAAAAAATATAAAACTAAAACAAGGAAGATAAATTGTCCCTTCAAGATCGTCTTAAATTGGAACATAAATGAAAAAGTTTCCAAAATGAATGAAGATATGGATTTCCGTCATAACCACCCACGTCCAAAGGATCTTCATGGACATTATAGAGCCGGAAGACTCAAAGCTCATGAATATGCGGAGGTAGATAAAATGACACGAGCACGTATACCACCCAGAAAAATTCTTAGCAAGTTGAAGGCGGATGATAAGAACAACAAGACTACGTTGCAACAAATCTATAATGCGAGAAGTACTTTGAGAAGAAAGGATTTTCAAGGTAGGTTGGTGATGCAACAATTATTGTGGTTGGCGCAAAATAAGAACTATGCTTGCCAAAATAAATTGGATGAATTCGGCCATGTGACTTACCTTTTTATTTCCCATCCGGAATGTGTGAAGTTGGTGTTATGCTTCCCACAAGTTCTCATATTGGATTGCACTTACAAGACTAATAAGTGTGAGATGCCTTTGATGAACGTTGTTGGTCATACGTCAACCAAGTCACCTTTCACCGTTGCTTTTTGTTTTTTGCATGATGAGTTGAAAGAAAGCTATGTTTGGGCATTGGAACAAGTGAAGTTAATCTTTCGGAAGGATGCTCTTCCAAAGGTCATGGTAATCGACCAAGAGGCGGCATTGATGTTTGCTATAAGGAAGGTATTTCCGAATGCGCAAAATTTTCTTTGTACCTTTCATGTATGGAATAATGTTAGGAAAAAATGCCAACCGATAATTCAACCGCTCAAGTTGAAAGAGCTAGAGGTGATTGCTAAATTACCGGATGGAGAACGAGAAGTGAAGAAGAAACAATTCAAGAAAGCATATGAGGCTAATGAAAGGATGTGAGAATGTTTCTCCAACGATTGGGAGGATTTGCAATGGTCAATCACCGAAGAAGTGTATGAAGAAAATGTTGCAAAACTCATTGCGAATTGGGGCGTCAAATACCCGGAAATCATTATATATTTATGCAAGCAATTCTTGGATACCAACAAACATAGATTTGTTAGTGCATTTAAAAACCACCACAAGCACTTCGACAACCAAGCTACAAGTATGGTAGAGTTGGCTCACTATCGTTTGAAGAGGAATCTATTTGGGTGCGTGGACATGTTCATCACGGTATTTGATGCAATGGAAGACTATTTTATGAGTGATGTCATAAGAATTAAAACGTTATTCGAAAAAAGTCTAATGATAAAGCATGATGATTTCCCGGATGATAAGTGGCTCCGGGAACTAACCCATAGGGTCTCTCATTTGTGCCTTGAACTTATAATGAAGGAAGTGGATTTGATGGACAAAATGGATGCTAACTCCCAAGAAGAGTGTGTTTGTAAAATGAGGGAAAGCATGGGACTTCCGTGTCGGCATGATCTACTTCGGTACAAGGATTGTATGGTACCTTTTGAGGATATTGATCCTCATTGGAAACAATTGAGTTGTGATCCCATGCCCGACGAGGAAGATGATGTAGAGATTTGGGACACACCTTATGGGAAAAGGTTGGCCGAAATGTATCGTGGTATGTTCCGAGATCAGAAACAAATCTTATGGCACAACATGATGCCAATCCTCTATCCTCACACCCAACAAGGTATATTAGAACCGGAAAAGGGGCCACAAAAAGGTAGGCCACCCTCGAAAGAAACCCGAAAAGAGCAAAGATCAAAAGCGTATGCACTTGCCAAAAAAAGGGGTCCTACAGGAAGGGATCCATGCGGGGTCGAGTACAATGATGCAAAGTACGAAGAAGAGAAGAAGGCAATAGAGAAGTTAGACAAGATGGATGAAGTGAAGCTATCAAAGAAATGTGGTCGACCGAGCAAGGATAAAGGTGAAACAAATAACAAAGAAGTTAAGAATAGTGGTCCTCTATGTCCTCCCCATTGGAAGGAGACGTAAAAGCTTAAGGGTAAGATGTTTCCATCTCAACAAATGGAAACAACAAAGACCACTCCGGTGCCCAAGCAAAAGGAGAAAAAAAACATATATGCGGAAGGGAAAATGAAGGGTCCTAAAAGAGATTTTGGGGAAATGTTTGAGACCTTCTAATATGATTTACAAAAACTATTTGGAGAACCTACCCGAAGCCATTCATGAGTTTATTATATCCATGGACGATGTCGAAAGGGATGGCAATTGTGGTTTCCATGTCACCACGGAACAATTAGGACCTTTTAAAGATGGGAACCAACTGGTTGCCCAAGGGGACGAAGTAAATTATATTCGGCAAAGATTGTTACAAACACTACGTCGAAACAAGGACTTCTACAAGTCAATGATGCGAGGTGGCGGAGACCACGTGGTCGCACAAGATTTCATTAGTTTTGAACGGCGTTTACATGGGGATGCCGTCATCACAAGTGATCATTGGATGCAAATGCCGATATGTGGGTTTTAACCGCGGAGACCTTTAATTGTATTGTCCATTCTTTTGCGAGGACCGGAAGTTGTTACACCTACGCGCCGCCAACAAAGCCTTGCAATGAGAGTGTGAAAGATAGAAGACTTGTTATTGCATTTGTTCAAGGCTGCCATTATATCGGTCTTAAGCTTAGACCCGTTTGCCCAATACCTCCATTGTGTCCTTTAGCCTTTTGGCCTGTTTTTAAAGAAAATTACTCGATGGATTGGTGTGCAAATTACACTACGGAGATGGAGCTTTGGAGAAGTTTGCATCCACCTCTTCCACTCGGACTAGTTTTTCTAATGGATGATGAGGATGAAGAAGATGTTTTTGAGGATGATGAAGAAGATGTTTTTGAGGATGATGAAGAAGATGTTTTTGAAGATGAAGAAGAAGATGTTGTAAGGTTAGGATCACCCTAGTACTTAATCTAATACATAGGGTGGATATATATAATTTTTTTGCATTTTGTTTTCATTGGATGCCTAGGTTCATATGAGATTATGAATGCTACATAATGTATCCTAAAGAGCATCTTATGAATTGAATATATTTTGTGGTTTTTTAACTTGTTTGTTAGTGCAAAGATTTGAAGAAAGAGAACTTTTAGTGTATGGTTCGGCTAACCCGTAAAAATATATTTGAGCCGATCCTTGCAATTAAAAAAAAATATTTCCCAACTGTCAAGGTTCAGCTTAAAGAAGACCATTCTTGTGAGCCGAACTCAAATGAAGCACATTTTGGCAACATACAATATAATGTTTGGCTTATTAGGGAATATAACTAATAAGCCGATCCTGTGTTGGCTTCCCAAGTGTCATGGTTCGGCTTACATATGACGATTTCTTTGTGCCGAACTAGAGTGATGCTAATTATCCCAACACACAGAGTAAGGTTCGGCTTATTCGTAATATTCAATAATAAGCCGATCCTGAGAAGATTTCAGAAATGTTATGGTTCGGCTTATATGTAATTTAATTATACAGCCGAACCATATTAGTTGAATCTTCAAATGATATTAAATTACCTAAATTGTTTGAAATCATAAAATCACCATTACAAATTAACCATTATAAAATCACTAACCATTACAAAGTAACAATTACAAGATTTTAATAACCAAAACGAGTTATGACAAACTTCCTAAGGATGTTGTAGTGAGCTTGGTATTTGAAATTTTTTCCTTTCCATCTACGTCATTCCTCTAGAGCTCGAACAACAATCTCATCATTTGTTTCACCTTTAAGCCGATATCGATTGACAATCTGAACCATAGCTATGAAGTCCCTAACTTTATTTTTAATTGTTTCGATTCGACAAAACAATGATGCCCTATCCCGGTTGTTAGGATTACCTGTTTCATTGGTGAAGGCTTCATGAATTCTGACCAAGTAGTACATACTCATTAGACCCTTTACTCGTCGCTCGACACCTTTCTTCGGATAGTACATTACGTAATGTTTTCAAAGACATAAATCTTCTTGTAAAGTATACTTAGGACTAGACGCTGCCATTTTGTGCTTTGATAATGAGATATCATATGTGGATATATATATGTTTGACGGATTGTACTATTTGTAACGGCCATATTTTCAAATGTTGTTTAAATCTGTCTGGTTCGGCTAATACGGCTTTTATATTACAAGCCGAACTACACTTAACGTACCATCTCCAACGGCTAGTTTTTAAAATTTGAAAAACATTCGGTGTTCGACAGACATACATTTTCATTTAAAAGCCGAACCTGCAAATTTTTCGACCATCTAGTGTATCTCGGCGCAAAGGTCTCTAATAAATCTCAGAATTCTTCTCTTCAGCCATCTGTAAAATATTCCGAGCTCGTATCTTCTTCCTCCATGGCGTATAGCCCAAAGGCTATGAATTCTAGCTTCCTAAATAAAAAGGAATGAGAAGTTAGTTTTATAAAAAGAAAACTAAACAACTCTATAATGGAACATTAAGCTTTTGGATTACTCACTTTTTCTTCATTAGTTTCGCTAGGATGATATTGATTAACCCATCCTAATACTCTGATGTAATCTTTCATCGTATAACGGATTTGTCGGAATCTTTCGGATAATTCCGAACGCGTACGATGTTTGGGATTTCCATCTAACCGAAAATGGATTTCTTTTACTTTTTTCCAAAACCTCGAATAATGCACATCCGGATGTTCACCATAAATACGATAAGTCCGAATGAAAGCTCTAACAAGCAACTTATCATCTTCTACGGTGAATGGTTCCATGGATTAGTATAGACGGAAACAATGAGTTAAGCAGACCCAATGCTATGAATAGAACACTATATATAGAAAAAGACACAACGGATCTATTTTTTGGAAAAAGCAAAAAAACGTCGTTGTATTTTACAGAAGTCAGTGTAATGTTCGGCTCATATTAACGATTTCCTTATGAACCGAACTTGTTGAATTAAAGGTTCGGCTTATTCGTGTCTAGTATAATGAGCCGAACCAAATGCGTAAACCAAAATTTGTTCAAGGCAACGGGTTCGGCAACTACGAAAATTGTAATTTGAGCCAAACCATGTTCCTTTAAGTTGTTTCAAAGACCACCAAACATTTGAACCAAACATATAAAACCATTGAAAATTACATTAAAACATATGATTCAAGGTACTAAACCAAACAAGTGTATTTAACAAAACATAACAAACTAAGTGTACTTCACGACTCATAACAAAGAAAGTGTTCTTAAGAAAGAAATCCAGGACATTCAAGGAAGCTTTACACATCCAAACTTATAGTTCACTGACCACGACCTCTTTTCCCTTTAGGACGTACATTCTCGTCCTCTTCACCAGTTGGCCCGCCCCTAGCAGCTTGACTTGAGCCTTCACCTTCTTGCCGTGGCCTCTTGCTCGTCGGCCTTTTTCCTGGTTTATTCGGTCCTTTTCCTTTGTTTATGACTGCATCTCACTGGTTGTACCAATCCTCTTGCTCCTCCACTGTCATCTTAGTTTTGCAAGAAATTCTTTTCTTCAAATTTCTCAACAACTCCTTACCCGCCGCAACCTGGTTCCATTTAAAGGTCAAAGAACTTTAATATTTAAGAAGTAACACTTAAACAAGTAAAAATTGAAGACATCGCATACCATTGTTTTATATGCCTTTTGAATGTCAACGGCCTTGGACTTCTTTTTGGCAACCTTTGCCTTCTCCCTGTCAGCTACAACTTGAATTTCTCTATTGATAATAAGCGGATGTGAAATTTCATTATACCAATCCATATAGCCTGACTCAACTTGTGGAGGACCGTCACCCAAAATATGTAAGTGGTTCATATTTAACTTGTTGGCATCCAACCTTCTCCAGTACTCTAAGGTTGGTTCTGGATCATATTTAAGGCACCACGAAGAGGTGGTGCTTTTAGTCCCATTGGAACCCAATGGCAACAACCTGAATTTATCGTTAACCACTGTGAGCGTTTGGACAGATCCTAATTGACGTAGAACGCGACGAGGATCATATATTACAAAACCACCAGGATAAAATAAAGGTCCGTAGTACATACCTATCGGCACACGATTATCTTGAACAACATAATCTTCTTGAACATCTCTCAAATATGGGTCAAATACGACGTCACTCCCATCCAAAGAGTCTAATTTCTCTCTCAGATTAATAAACACATCTTTCTTATTTCTTTTCTTGGTTTCCTCAAAATCATATCGATTTGCTGTTGGCGTTGTTTTATCCCAACTTTCATGTACTTTGGCCAATTTCAATTTCGGGTAATGGTCATATACCCACACCTACATAAATAATTCAAGATTTCTCAAAATATCCTCAAACAAAGAAACTGAATTCATATTGTCCATAAATAATTCAAGATTTCTCAAGATTTCTCAAAATATCCTCTGAACTATGAAAGTTCGGCAGACAATGAAAATTAACTAATATGCCAAACCTCCATAGCAGAAAGATCGGCTTACTAATATGCATGGTTTTAAGCCGAACTTTGCACTGAACAACCAATATTTTGTTTTAAATAAGAAAAAAATTGAACAACAAATTTAAATTTAATGAATATTATTACCTATATCATAGTGAAATTTCCTCCAATGTTTGTACTTGCCAACCTAGATGCTTGTGCGAGTTGATTGAGTAGGTAGGCAAGTGACGTTGTCCCCCAAGCATAACTATTAACCGAGTGAACATCCTTGAAAAATTGGAGATATTGAGCACTCACCTTGTTCCCAGAAAGGTCTGGAAAGATATCTCTTCCAAGAGTGTACAACATATATGTTGTTACAATTTGATTGACTAACTCCTCAGTCATCACCAACTTTCCATCTTTAACCCTCTCCGTTGTTTTCTCAAAATAGGTTTTCAACCTCAACAACTTGAAATTCTTGTTTTTCTTGTTGGCTGCACCTTTATCATCATGGGTAGAAGTGACATCTCTCACAGAATAACAAAACTCTAGTTCGGTTATTGATCTTGGCCAACCTAGAGTTTCCTTCGCCAACTTATACAACTCATCCCAACTCATATTATAAAACGCTGCATCCACGCTTTCGCCGGTGACACTAAGGCCCGTAATCTTTTACGCGTCGTCAGGAGTGATTGTCATCTCGCCAAAGGGGAGATGAAATGTGTAAGTCTTAGGACAAAATCTCTCGTCAAAGGTGGAGGCTGTCACTCTATCACATTCCTGATGACCATATCTAATGGCAGGCCATAAACCAGAGGCTTGCATTATAGCAATCACCTCAGGCACCTCTTTAAAAAAATCCCAATGTGCAACCCTTTGATGTCTCAAAACTTTGAACGCACGACAATGGTCAGGAGTCTCATATATCCTCTTAGCCCAAGACTCTCTGTAACCAATCAACACTTTGCCTCCATCGGCTGGAAGATCGTGTGGTAAACCATCCTCTCGTGCATCTATTACATCATCATCATCAGGAATGTGAAACCCAACAACACGAGGTGTAGCATCTTGCTTCTCTGGTTGTTGTTGTTCTTCCACTTCAAAGTTGATCTTCCACATCCGGTTGATCTTCCCAGGTTTTTCATTTTACCCTTTTGGTTCCTATACATAGTACAAAAACATAAATAAGTATAATCCTACTAAATACACAACATATCCTTAAAAAAATAGGTTACAGAACCAAGTTCGGCTTATACGAACGCCAGACAAAACTGCCGAACCTATGAAATTCCAAGATCGGCGATGATTTAAATTAGCCGAACTGTTCTTGATTAAAAGTTATGGGAGCTAATAAATTACACCCTATGAGCCGAACCTTTCTTGTATTCGAAAAAACCTAGGTTTTTTCAATTAAACCTAATCTAACAATACAATAAAATGCATTAATCAACAAATTAAATAGTTGGGTTTGTATAAAATACCTTCTAATCCTCATTTCCGGGGTTTCTTCTTCACTTGATTGAACTTCTTTGTCAATTTTAGTTTGAACTCCTTCTAATAGTTGTTGGTCTTCCATTGACGGATTAGATGAAGATTTGGACCGCCTACCAATTGCTTTTTGTTTTCCACGAGCCATTTTATAGTTGTGTTTAATCGACGATCAAATTTTTATGAATCGACGATTAATTTTGGCGATGAAATATGATTTTAACCATTTTTCTCCAACTTGGTTTGAATAGAGAAGAGGAGAAGAACCGAAGAGGTTCTTTTGATGTTCCTTATGCTTGACCCAAAAGAGAATTTTTTGCTTTTATATCAACTTAAGGGTAGTATAGTAATTTACAAGTTTCTAGAATATTCTAATACTTTCCAAATAGTTTGGCTCTTGATAAAATCTCAGTTTTAGCCGAACAAGATGGAACTTAGTGCCGAACTTATTACTAAGAGAACTGACGAATGTCACCAAATTAGTTCGGCTGTTACGCGTTAAACATTTATAAGCTGAGCTTTTTACTTAGAAAATTGAGGAATGTCAGAAAAGGGTTCGGCTAATACGTATTACATATTTATAAGCCGAACCTTATAATGTAACTTACGTATCGCAGTGCACTCAAAACATAACATTTCACTTAAACATAAAAGCATAACATTGTAGTTAAATATCGAAACATTGTACCGAAAACCAAACACATAACATTGTTTTCTTCAAGTAAATAAAATTGTGCTAAATTCAAACATTACTTAAAAACCAAACCATAAAAACCTAGTGTACTTCAATTTGAACATAATCATCTATTGAGCACGACCGCGTCTTCCACCACCACGACCTTTTTTACCACCACTTCCACTCGCACCTTCACCTTTGTTGATTACTCCATTCCAACGACTGTACATATATTCTTGCTCTTCCACCGCCATCTCCACATTGCAATCAATTTTCTTCTTCATAGTCTTCAACACATCGTTACTCCCAGCCACCTAATAAAATTGAACATAAAATTTAGTTACAACATATAAGCAACAACGTACAAAAATATTTAAAACAACTTTAAAAGTATGCACTCAATATACCATAGTTCGGTAAGACTTCGAAACATCTTCAACCATGCTCTTTGTGTTCTTTCTTGTCTTCGGCTCCACTTCCTTTTGTGTTCGCTTTCCCCTCTTACCATCTACCAAAGCTTGACTTTCCCTATTAATGATTAAGGGATGGGAAATTTGGTTATACCAATCTATATAAGACGGGTCAACTTCACAAGGATCGTCACGCAACTCTTCTAAGTCAACCCAACTTAATTTGTTATCTTCCAATTTATCCCAACAATCAATGGTAGGATCGGGATCATATTCGGCATTCCATGAACTTTACGTACTCTTTGTTCCCTTAGAACCCTTGGGCAACAACATGAACTTTGATTCCTCTAGCACCGGAATCGTTTGGATAAATCAATATTGACTGAGTACTCGATGGGGATCAAACACTGTAAAGCCTTCGGGATAAAACAATGGCCCATAGTACATCCCCAATGGCATATCTTCATCCTCAACAACTTCATCATCTTCTTCATCCTTTTTGTATGGTTGAAATACAACTTGTTCAGCAGTCAAAGAGTCTAAATTTTCTCTCAAAGCTATCAAGATTTCCCTTTTATTCCTCTTCTTATTTTCCTTGAAACTCCATTTGGCCGAGGTAGGGAATGTATCTACCCATTTGTCATCTTCCTTGACTAAATTCAATTCCGGGAAATGGTCATATATCCATACCTACACCAACAATATTAAAAAAAACACAAAACTTATTTATTAGGATCAGTAGAATTGGATCATGGAGGTTGTCGACTTTGGGAAACAGAAGCAAGTTTGGCTTATGTTCAAAACACAGTTTAAAGCCGAACCATCTAAGTAAATTAAAATAGAAACAGCCGAACCTCTAGAAAAGTAGGTTCGGCGTAAAAAAAAACAAAATTGAAAGCCGAGTTTTTTCTTGAAAATGGAACTACAATGTAAACTTACCTGAAGCATTGTGAAATAACCTCCAATGTTTCTACTTGTTAACCTAGACGCAGTTCCAAGTTGCTCGAATAGAAAAGAAATGGTCGCGGTTCCCCAAGAGTACTTGTGGCATCTTTTCAAATCCCTTAACAATTGAAGGTATTGAGCATTAACCTTGTTCCCACTGTTATCGGGAAATATAACACTTCCTAAAGTATACAACAAATACGCGGTAGCAGTGCGCTTAGCTGTGACCTCATCCATAACCAACTCCCCCTTTGAAATTTTCTCATTTGTGTCTCCAAAACACTTTTTCAAAGCGGTGAACTTGATTTTCTTCAACTTCTTTGTGCTAGAATCCACAAACTTCACCTCTTTAGCAGCGCAGGTAAACTCCAATTTTGTTTTGTCTTTTGGCCAACCAAGAGTTTCCTCAGCAAGTACATACAACTCATCCCAAGTCATTTCATAAACCGTTGAGTTCACATTTTTCCCATGCATTCTAAGACCACTAATCTTTTGTGCATCATCTGGAGTAATTGACATCTCGCCAAAGGGGAGATGAAATGTGTAAGTCTCCGGACAAAATCTCTCACAAAAGGCTGAGTTTGTAACTACATCAAATTCCTCTTGTGCATAGAAAATAGCAGGCCATAAACTAGAGCCTTGTACTAAAGCCACCACCTCATGAGCCTCTTTGAAAATATCCCAATGTGCGGCGCTTTGGTGTCTAAGTACGCGGACTGCATCCCTGTGATCCGGAGTCTCGTAAATTCTCTTCGCCCATGACTCCTTGTAGCCAATCAACACTCTTCCACCATCTTCAGGGAGACCATGGGGCAAACCACCCTTGCGAGGACGTATCACATTATCCGGATGAGGAATGTGCTTACATGTCTCCCTTGATGTAACAACTTTCTCTTGTTCTTGTTCTAGTTCTTCTTCTTCTTGACCTTCCTCACCAACATCTTCATCATTGTCATCCTCTTGTTCTACATGCAAAGAGCAAGTCGTGTCAAATCCCCTTTTCCCTGCATGTAAGTTCTTTGTGCCACCACCTCGAGGTTTGGGAGTTTTTGAGTTAGAAGGAGTCACTTCCATTGTTCTCCTTTTAAGCTTGGCTTTGAATTTTCCCGGATGGGTGCTAAAACAAATGAAAAACCTTAATTAGTTTTCCAAATTAAATAAATATGATTCTACTACACAATGTGATAACTCACCTATAAGTGGACAAGTTTATGGAAAGCTATTGGCCATACACAGTGTAAAGTTCGGCACATACGATATTTATCAATATGAGCCGAACAAGTTTCCCAACAGTGTTAGCCATGGTCAGACACAAGTTCGGCACATTCGATATTTATCACAATGAGCCGAACAATGCACCCAACATTATTAGATCGGTTATTAAATAATGGTATTCAAGTTCGGCTGATTATCATACAAAAATTTTTGAGCCAAACTCAGTGGTTCGGCTCATACGATATTCAAAATATAACAAGCGTTCAGCCGAACTGTTCTTCGTCTGTATAAAAAAAAATAAGTTCGGCTGCTAAATTTCAGCCGAACACTACTCTGAAACTAACAAAAACCTAGACGAATCATCGATTACATGTCATAAATCAACGAAATACGCAAAAACAAGCAATGGGTTTGTGGGAAATACCTTTCTATGTGCAATTTTAAAGAATCAACCTCTATTTCTCCCTCTCCAACACCAATCGATCCACTATCCTCTTCATCACCATCTTTTCCAAAAACCCTAGATTGAGATGCTACGGAAGCAACACCAGGATTCGACACCGTATTTCTAGGGCATCGCTTAACACGAGGTGCCATTGATGTGTTTAATCTATAACTTAATCGAACAAAAAAAAATTCAGATTTTTTTTCTTCAGTTTTTGGAGAAGAAGATGGGAAGAAGAGGGAGAGAGAAGTGTTTTTGGTTTTAAAAACTTTTTAATTTTTTTTTTGTTAAGTAACGCTTGTTAGGGTTAATTAGTGGGTAACGGTTAATTAGTGGGTGGGTAGTTAATTAGGGGGATGGGTTAATTAGTGGGAGAGTTTTAGGATTAGAATTTAATTTAGTGGAAGGGTATTAATGTAAATTAAACTATGCAGGGGTATTATAGTAACTTAAGCATCATTAGGACACCCCTTATAAACTATCATTGGATGGCATAATAAGTTTGTATGCCCCAAAATTATCTTGTATGCCCCAAATGAGGGTTCTTGTTCTTTTAATTTTGAATGCCAATGCTAATGGCGATCTCAAATTTCTTGTTTCTTCTCATTCTACTGGTGACCCAGGTAACATACATGACCCAATCCATTTCAAGAGTTGATTTAATGATCAATTATAACATTCGCTGTCTCTTGTTTGTTTATTAGGCCAACGGATTTGATATCCCCCTGATGTCGGCATCTCCCCCTGATTACTTTCAGAGTTGTTCCAGACAGTTCCATTAGTCATGTATTTTTCGAAACTGAATATTGGTAATGACTTAGAAAATAGTCTACCATATCTCCCCCTGATTACTTCCATTGGATAAGAGATTATTTTTCCTTCATAATCAACAACTTTTGGATTGCACTTTCATTAGCATTCCTTTTTATGTCTTTGCAGGGATAAAACAAATTTATGCCAATGGTTACTTTTAAGTAAATGATTACATTCACTATACCATTCCAATGACATTGCGTTGGCGCGGAGCTATATCTAGCTAACAAGTTCCCTGAGGATGTAAAATTTAATCGAGTACATTATTATACTAAGTATAACAATGCGTCTATTGTACTTAGATATGGGAATTTCATCTCCCAACACATCTTCGTCATATTCCTTTGGACGAAATGGTTACTTACTTACATTTGAAACTCGACTAATCATGGGAGTGCTATCAGAATGCATGTCTTTGTTAAATTGCCTGACAACTTTAGACATATGCAAACTGGTGGAATAGTATACCACAATCTCAATATTCGATCGAGCTTTCCTTAGATTTTTCATTTCAAATTCGGATTTTAAATAGCTTTTAAGATCTCTTATCACATCAAGAGTACACATCATGTCTGTACTATCAACATAAATAGCTACAATTCCAAATCAGGAACTTTCTTATGAATACGCAAGGAAAAATAACTTACTTGTCTATCCCCTCCAAATCAAATAGTCACTTAGACGGGTATACCACATCCGTTTAATTGCTTGAATCTATAAGTGAGCGTTCTATCTAACTGTAAACGCACTCCTTGGTTTAGAGTCATTTGATTTGGGCAAAAAAAGTCTATCAAGTACTTTTGTAAATATCTTCAATCTCTTGATTCTTTCAGAGATACGTAACAACCACATACATATGATACATTTCAAGTCTTTTTGAAATTACCAAGCTAACTAGGTAGCGGAACTCTATAACGTTCATTACAAGAGAACAATTCCAGGGCTTTTGTGAGAAACCTCGTGTCACAAGGCGAGTCTTTATACTTTAAGACTGCTTTAATTCTTCTCATTATGCTTTGTGACAAATTAATCATGTATGTCCAATAGGCTTTACACTTGGTTGGTTAGCAATACCACACCAAATACCCGTATATTTGCCAAAAAACTAAGTTCTACCTGGATTTTGTAGGCCAAATATGCAATTTATTTGAAATTAATCAAAATAAAGTATTGTTCGATCTCATTGTGCTCTACTTCTGGAGCAACTATTTATAGATTATATCATCAATGTGCACGCATGATCCTTCCATTGACTCATGTGCATTCTCATAATCCGTCAGGATTTCATTATTCTCTAGAATCATTTAAAACTTCGGAGCGTCCTCCAGTATTGATTCATGGACATAGTCAGAGACAATCAAATGAGATGATTTCATTGATGATACAAATTAGGTTGTGCCTTACTCATATAATTCCTTTCTAGGTGAGCATTGATCGAACCTGGTGGTGTCTTCATCTTCCTTTATGGAGCCACGGCCTCAACTACACTTCCACCAAGTGTAGTTGCAACACCTTAGTCTTTGGTGTACCCATACACGAGGATTTCATAACCTTGCGGGAATATTTTGCAGCTGGTATGTGTGATCTTGTCACTTTAGCGACATCAATGTACATTAAAAAAATTGATTATTCTTTGTCACTTCATATTCACATTTATGGAGTACAAGAATCAATATGATACACAGTGGGAACACACCACGAAAATTCATGTCGTTACCTTAGAAAATACTTTTTCTTATCTCCCCCCTAACGACGGGAAGACTGTCTCATTAAAGTGATAATCTGCAAATCTAGCAGTAAGAGATCTCATGCCAAAGGTTTTTAAAATGCGGAAAATTTTTGAGAGTAAATATCCAACAAAATTACTTAATCATTTTCGTGACCCATCATAGTACGATGTGGACTCGTAATGGCACATATATAGTGCAACCAAAAATGCGTAATAACACAAATGTCAGGCTTAAATTCAGTTACCAACTGGTACACAGAAAAGGTTGACTAATATTGGGTTCTAAAACGAATTAAGTAAAGATGTGCGTAATATTGCATATCCCCAAAGCAATAAAAGGTAGGTTGGTACGCATAACCTATTCCTTAGACACCATCAGTACCCTTTGATAGTAGCCTATGCGAGACCATTGGTTATAAGATGGTTCTATATTGATCTTATTAAACATGCAATATTCATCAAGTCCTTTTGATGTAAATTCTCTAGCATTAACAAGGGTGGTGAGCCTTTGCACTTTTCTTTGTGTAATATGTGCTAGGAATTCTACAAAAATTAAACGCATCGTTTGTTATGAACAATAACTGATTCAATGCGTCGAATCATCCACCAGAGCCATAAATCACTTGAATGGTCCGCATTCTGCATGGATATATGTTCACTAACAACACTTTATTTCTTTGGAGAATGATTTATTTAGCATTTGCATCTAAGTGAAACAGGATGGTCTCAATCATGTTTCACTAAAGAGAGACTTTGTAAGATGAGTGACGTGCTTTCTTACTCTAAAGCATAATGGGGAGAGGCAGTGCAAATCTAGTAACTTTAGAAATCATTGATTATGATAGATGTCATAACTTCGCATTCTATCATGTCACAACCAATGTTCCTTATGGTTATGTCAAAGTCTTTATGAATCAATCCCAATCATTTCATTGTTGGGGTTAATAAGGATAATTCAAGTTCCAGTGATCTACAATTCACTAGATTGACACATTAATTTTCTAAGAATATGCTTCCTTCCACATTCATTAGAATTAATTTATATATGCAATCAAATCCATTCTCACTGTAAGGGCAGACATATGATCTAGTTCAATTAAATAGTCAATTGGCCAGGCAAAGTTCTTGTTGTCATTAAAGTTGATGTGAAAATTGGTTGCTACTATGATACACACATTACATTGTATATATCAACACATATGACCAGGTGCATTTCCAACTCTTTCATTTATGATGGGAGCTAGAATTACATCTTAGCTTCATCCCATATTCAGCTGATACCGGTACTTTGGTGTCATTACTACTGGAAAAAAAATACATTTCCGTCTCATGATATATATATCCCTTTTCACATGATTTATATGAATCATTACGTCTAACCCTTATCACTTCGGGGTTCGTTCCATTTTCAATTTTGCTACATTTAGCTTAATTTGAGAAATTTCTTTATCTCAATATGCCAAGAGAATCTCACTGCACATGTCAACCACTTACTTTAGGTTGAATATATTATTAAAAATAATTAATTCTCTTGTTGTCATACTTCAACATATATCGGTTCGTTAGTATTATGGATGAAGTATAGAAATGAAAATTTTCTGACTCATATCATCTTTTGTGATTTCTTCCACAAAAATTGGAATATATGTGATTTTATTTGAACGTATGTTTTGAAACAACTGACATATTAATAGTCGAGCAAGTGGATACATTTCAAGGAACATTCAAATTTTGGGAGAAAAATATCAAGTATCCAATAATGTTGTATAAGTACTTCTAAACCCCAAATGAATACATTGGAATCGAGTTGGTACAACAACCAATTGAACTAAAAAAAAAAATATATCATTCAACTATATCCAATATCATATTCAAAAGAACTAAATAACATTAACCAAAATTCCTAAAGAACGAGATCAACAATCATAATTAAAATTGGCCGTTTATCTGATATGGACTTATCTTGAGAAAAAAAATATGTTCTAGAAATAAATAAATAAGCCCAAAGAATATTCGATCTTTAGTTACATACCTCACATTTTTTGTTCCCACCGTATATAGGTAGAACCGGTACGCCCTTGATCGCGCGCGTCCCAGAAAAAAAATTGGAACAGGATAACAAATGGAATGGGATAACAGCCCGACCAGGCCAACCAGATCGGACACGAATGCTTGAACCGGAACCTGATTGGCTGAACCGGACGGCATCGAATTGACTAAACCGCACTGAGAGACTTTTCTTTCTCGCGTCTGAGAATCTCTTCGTTTTCGTCGTTTCCTCTTCCTTGGATTTTCACCGAACATGATGAACAGATTTCCCATGACTGATTTAATAAGACAAATTAGTACTCAATCAACGCAAATCACAACTATAATCAAATCAAAACTATATTGGATATGCCATCAAAAAGGAAGAGAATACATTGATGCCTTTTTTTTACTTTCCTAAATGTTTCCCTTTTCATAGGATATCAGCCGCCGCACAGACCACACAAACAAATAATCCATAACCATAAATAAAAAAAAAAACGTGATCACTCTGTTGATTGATTATGCTACAGATGGACAAACAGATAGATTGGTTGATCCCACAGTGCGATCAAAATCATTTTTCGCCATGGATTTAATACATCCAAATACAGAGATACTAAATCAGTTTTCACCCACGGATTAATACTTTCAACACAAATTTAATAATCCCAATCAAATTGGGTATGCAAAAATCAAAAGCAAGGAAAAAAAAAATAGGAGAAAATTGATCCAACGTAGTGTATTTGATAACAATCCAAAAAAAAAAAAAATCAAAATCAAAATCCATCGCCGCAGGGTTAGAGCTCGTGCGTGATAACGTATTGCAGTGGATGGAAAAGATAAGGCGATTTCATTCATTAGAGATGATATGTGTTACATGGATACAATCCTTTATATACAATAGGAATAAATCCATAGATACTATATTGGGCCGCACATCCATGGGTGAAAGTCCTACAACAGTATCATAATATTTGCAAATTTAATTGCAAATATGGTAGTAGTAATATTTCTTTTGTAGTAGCAGGTTTTCCCACACTACACCCCTCACTATATTTTGATTAATTAGTCCATTAGAAAATGTAAGATCAAGAACATTTATTGATGGAATTCATGAAGTGTTTATACAGGAAAATAGAATTACACTTAGAAGTTAAAACACTCTTAAACTTTCTCTCTCCTAATGACTTGCCTAACAATTCTAAAAAGATCCCCCTCCAACAGACTCACTCGACCCCTTTATATAGGGTAATACATAGTGGATGACAGCTAAGCTATCCTTTATTTTCGGGAATGTCTCGCGAAGTGTCGCCAGTGTACAACTATTCAATCTCGCGACACTTCTTAACCCTCGCCAGGTTCCATGTCTTTTAGTTGTTTTGTGTGTCGTTTCTCATCGCGTCGTTCATTTTAGTTTCTCGCGACTCCCCTCGCGGTAAAATCGTTTATTGATCCCGCGAGCCCTATGCATTGCGATATTATGATCCTACATCTTGCCTCTTTTTCCTTGAATATTGCTTGAAGAGCGATCTTAAAGGAAAAATCCGTTGTTGTAGTAATCTTTGATCTTTGTTGATGAAGGAACGCGCGAAGAATACTGTACTTGAAAAGTACGTACTTGCCTCTATTCTTTTGCGAAGTTCCGGAGCTTCTTTGAGATATATATGAAGTATCGTCTCTTATCTCTCCTCATATTTCTCCTGCGAAGGGAAGAGTATCATGAGATTTTTACAATATTGTTGCCGCTAATCGCTTATCTTTAGAATCTTCAGTTTCATATTTTTACACGGATTTTGATTATTAATGTCTTCTCTTGACACGTCTCTTTCAACCACTTTTTCTTGACCGTTCATGTCTCTTCGCATTAAATGACCTCGTTTTTCTCAAGGCTTTTTTCCCCTATATATAGTTTTCTTTTTCCCTCCTTTTCGTCTTTAGTTTGTCTCTGCAACTTTTCTTTGATTCTTTCCTTCCGCAATTTGCGCTCCTGCTACCGCAAAGCTTTTCTTCATCCTTTCTAGCGCCGCTTTTAATCTCCAATCTTCCATCCATTCCCATACCGATAAATGGCTTCCATCGGGTCGTGCATACAAAACTTCTTTCAAGAAGTTCAACAGAAGTTGCTCGAGAAGGGTTTTACTCTCACAACTATTCCCGATCAAGAACCTCATCTATTCTTTCTTTAAATCTTTTCTCCGATCATCAATGTAATGATCAAAAGATTATAGTCTCGCTTCGGTCACCTTCTCGGGACTTCCTATTCCCTTGTACAATCCCGAGTTGCCTTTATTTTATGAAATTTTGGCCCATGAAAAGTTCTCTGGCCGTTTATCAATTAAGTGGCGATTGTATTCGCCCGATGCTTGAGTTCGCGAATCGCAGTGCAGGCAAAGGATCTTTATATTCTAATTTCCGTCGTAAATCCCTTATTCGCAGGACTTGAAATAGTCATTGAGAAATACACGTGGAAAACTTTTTTGAAAATTACTCTGATAACTATGGTGAATGCGAAATCTCATTGGGCGTTCGCTTTGAAGAAAAAGGATAATGTCTCTCAAGAGAAATTACTCATGCAAGACATTGACCGGCACCTGTGCAATAATACCTCTCCTCGTCATTCAAAAGATGAGAAATGGTGGGTCGTACCCTTGATCTTAAATGGTCCTTACATCGCGGGCTCGCATATTCTTCCCCGCGAATCTCGCAGGATATCATCCTTGGGAATTCAAATGGCCCGAGAAGAAGAAAGAGGTATGTCCCCGACTTCAAATCTGCTTTTCGCAACTTTCTTTCTATAATTGCTAAGTTTGTGAAATCTTTCGGATAACCAAGTTAAGAAGAAGCTACAAAAAGGATCCGTCGGAGGATACTTTGACATTGCTTCGATCGCACAAGTGAAGTAAGAATCACTTCCTTTCTTCTTATTTAAAACAATATTGTTGCCTCTGTTTTCTTATCTTGACGCATTATGCTAAGGTTGGAGTTGAAGAAACTATTGCCGCGAAGACTAAAAGTAAGGGTAAAAGCGTCGCTCGCAAGGGTAAATCCTCTTTGCCCGTAACTAAGAAGCGAAAGGTCCAATCCTCTTCTCGCCTTAGCTCAAGCTCAATCTTCCGATGAGGATAACCATGAATCGAATCTTTCTCTCGCCAAGAAGATTCCATCGACCGATTCTTCCATGGATCTGGAGTTATCCAAAGATTTTTCTCAGATCAAGTTTCCAAGGAATGGGAGATGCTCCCTAGCTTCTCTTTTGCGGGCTCTCGCAAACGTGTGCAATGCCACTCTGCTGGAGGGCAATGATTCTTTCAATGGAGTCTCTAGAACTATGTCTCCTGACTTCTTGAATGCGCTTGGATCCTTGGTATGTATACAATCATATCTCCCCATTGACTTTATATTGTTGTATATGTATTAATGCCTTTTCTATCTTCTTTTCATAGGTTGGAAGGTCTTCTTTTGTAGTTGCCTCGGATCTTGAGAGAAGACGCAACAATCTTGAGAAGAAGAATTCGCAATTGAGCAAGAAGATTCGAGAATTGGAGACTGAAGCTGCGTCATCTCGCGATAAAGACGAGAGAATTCAAAAGTTAAACACCGAACTTGACTCCCAAAAGAATAAGGTGTCCACTCTTCAAAGTGCCAATCAGCAACTTTACGGTATAAAATTTTACCTCCTTTTACTATTTTTATTTTAATGGTCGCCTATTGCTACCTAACTTATTACTTTCGCTTGAGATGTATATAATCTCTCCGATGAGGCTATTCTTCTCCATACATTTCCCGATCCTATGGATAATAACCTTCTTCTCGCTCACCTCAACAACTCTTTAAGTAGTTCATCAAACAAAATTAACTCCCTTTCATTAAATGAACTTAAGACCAAATATCGTCGTTTAGAAATTGAACATAGATCGGTTTAAGTGCTCGCCAACCAATTTAAACGAATGTTTCTCGAGTCCAATAAGGAAATCAAAATTTTGAGGAAGAAAATTAGTGACCATATAGATGATAAGGATCGCATTGCTAACAATGGTGCACAGGCATTAGCAACATTTCAAAATCTCTCCTTGAATTACAAATTGAGCGGGATGAATTGCTTCGCGAGAATTCCTTGCTTAGTGAGCGAGAAGATCAAATTCGTTCCCTCCTTGTTATAAATAATGACGATGAATTCGCTCCGGGCAGCGAAAGTTTTAGATAATGCCGAGAAATAATCTAGGTGTTGATGTTAGTCTTCACGCCGAGCATACTTCCTTGATTAAAGATATGATATACGATAGAGAAGGTTATTTATTACACCTTACTACTTCTTACTTTTGTAGTATTGCTTGTAAATTATTAACTTGTTGTTACTTATTTGCGAGAATCCGAGAAGAGGCTTGATTAGAATTAGAGAACTTGAATCGAGAAAAGAACAACTCACGGAATTTTCCAGCGAAGAATTGAAGAACTCGAATCGAGGAAACAACATTTCGCGAAGAGTCTCTCCCTCCGTAATAACAAGTATTCCAAGTTGAAGGAACAATTTGAAACGACAGGTGAAAAACTTTAATAATGATGCCGTTCGTTTTCGCAATGGAGCCATGGAGTATGTTTGTAAACACCAGAACATCCCTCTGCATACATATCCCTGGCTTCTTGAAAAGGTTCCTGAGAATCTACCTGTCTCGATGTTTTCGATAGTGAAGTCAAGCGAAGAAGAAAATTCAGCGTGAGAATAATAAAACCGAGAATCAGATGAAGAAGAAGAATCGCCAAAGGAATAACTCTTTTTGTTTTCTTTTTCTGCTTGTAATATCTGTACATTTCTGTATCCTTATTATAGTGTATTTCTTGGATTTTTCCCTTCAACCTTCACTCCCCTTTTTTGGCAATTCTTCCTTGTAATATAATTGACTATCTTTATTGATGTATAACTCTTTCATTGGAAGATGAATAACAATATTCCATCTTTTCCATTCCCATACTTGCCTCTGGTATTTATCTTCTGATGGAAGAAGTTAGTTATCCTCATGTATTTTAGTGATAATAATTTTAGTGTTATTGAAATGTATAGCGCGACGAGGTCGCAGATATCTTTATGAATTGAGAATGCTATCTCTTTTTCTTTGCGACAATCGAATTGAGCCGCCTCTACACTTTCATGCAAAGGCCCATTGACCTTGCCTTATCATTTGTGTGGTCTTCCAAGTCAGACCTCCCTAATTAGAGGTCCTCCCTCGCCACCGTTCATTGCGACAAGATCGCAGGACGTCTTTACACTTGTATGTAAAGACCCATTGATCTTGCCTTATCATTTTTTCAAGTATTTTTGCCTCTGCAGGATGTTTTGGTTGCAACAATATGACAGGCCTAGATATCCTTGCGAATATAAAGTCCTATGACATTGCCGTCTTGCGACGAAATCGCAGACGTCCGTACACTTTCGTGCAAAGACCCATTGATCTCGCCTTACCCTCGCGTTAGTATTATTGCCTCTGCAGGATCATTGCACAAATATGACAAGCCTAAGTCTCCTTGCGAAAACAAAGCCTCATGACATTTGCGTCTGCTTTGGCACTCCCCTAATGGAGAGCACCGCCTTATCATCTCCCTGGTTTGCCCCTTCAAGGAGGCGAAACATCGGCCATACAAGACTAGCTCCTCCCATCCGGTCTTGACAACAACTGTTGTTTTCGTGATCTCTTATCCCTTATACCTATAGGGTTTATGGTTACGAGACCGCACCCTAAGTGGAGTTTTCTTCGGGGCGAGTGCAACGCATGCCAAGACTTGCCAAGAATGGCCGAGGTAGGTTCATCCATCCCGGCACTCTGGCTCAACTGTACCTCGGCGCCTTGTGCATACACCGACTCCTAAGAAGAGACCCTCGGTCGCCCAACCAGGTATAACCTACATATATAGTTGGGAATCCAAGGTACCTCTTCCGGATAGGCTTTCATGGGCCCCAAATTTTCATGGTTCAAAGCTTCGGGAGCGGTGTAACCTTCCCCCGAACCAAGCGAGAGATACCCCCTTATATGACGCACTTTAGGTCTTACATTTGCCTCTTACGAAATGTTATTCGCGAACTAGGGTGTACGCCATAAAGGTTCGTCCCATTCATTTGCGCATTTATATTTGTTAAATCATTCAATCATTCATGTTTCATTATTTGCTGATATTTGTTTGCGAAGTATTCGCACGATTACATTTCACTTGTTGTATTTCACTTTTCTTTCTTAGTCGTATTCTCATTTTACTCTTGGTGCGAGATTCTCGCAGACATCATTATTTCATTTGTTACTTTGCATCCTGCTGTTATTGATTATTCACTTCTTATGCCTTTTGTTCCTCATATCTTTTGCTTCTTCATTGTTATAATATTGGCCTGTCTCTAAGCATTCACCTCATGTGGGTATGTTCAGCCCTCACTTCTATAGCATCTACCATCGCTTTTTCCTTTCTCTGTTCATTTCTCACATGTTGCTTCCAACCCTTTCTTTTGGCATTTCTTTCTTCGTGCATTTTCTATATCGACCTCATGGCAATCGTTGCGACTCCTTCCAATCTCCCCGTATGATACCAATGCCACTTGGGTGTGGAAATTTTATGCATTGATGGTATGTTGAGGCGACCCCAAGATTTCATGAAGCCATGGCCTCCCAATTAGTGCATTATACGGGGATTCCACATCAACCACAGAATAAGACATCGTTGATAATCCTTGTAGAGGTATTCTCATGTGAACTTCTCCCTTTGGTTTGTTTGCGGTGCCATTAAAGCCATATATCTTGTAAGTCGAGGGAATCAAATCCTCATCTTTTCCGCCCATCGTCTTGTAAGTATGGTAGAAGAGAATATTCATAGAACTTCCGGTGTCGATTAGAATTCGGTTGATCGCCCAACAAGCTTCTCGCCTCATCATCTTCTCCATCGACTCGGTTTTGGGTTAATCTCTAGTTTCACAACCAACGGGCTATCATGTGTTTCTCTTCCTTTTGGCACTTCATCTGCGAGAGAAAGAAATAGTCTTCAACCGCCACTTTTCTAACCGTTTTTTTCTCGCCGGAGCTCATTATTTCTTTATCATTAGCATCTCTCGCAAAGACTCTACTGAGTACGTTGTCATGGAAATCTTCGATGGTGCGATAGGAGTGGACAATAGAGTTGCAGTTCAAATTCTTGGCTTTTGCTCCTACTTCTATCACAAATGTTTCCTTTCCTTTCGCTGACACTCGTTTTCCGTGCATCTCTCCGGTGGTGGTGGTAATGTCCGGCCTGTTTCTTCTCCCTTTAGAAAGTGATTCAGCTTTCCCCCGATCAATCATCCCGAGAATAATTCTCTTTATGTTTCTACAATCGTTTGTTTGATGCCCATGGAAGCGATGGTAAGAACAAAACTCATGACTTCTATCGCCCGGCGGTGGTTCCATTCCAACATTCCAAGGTCTTGGTACATTTTCCATCACAAGTATAGCTTCCCGTGATCTTTTTCAACGCTAGCATTCGGTGGAGGCATCTTAACTGTTCCCATACTTGTTCTATGACTTCTCTCGCCCTCCACGGTTATTTTGCCTTCGTCCACCATAAGTTTCTTGCATGTGATCTAGCCTCTCGAATCTTATTATTCTTTGTTACGGTTGTAGTAGTTTCTCTCTCGCTCAAATTCTTCTTGATCGTGGCTTCCCATGGCTACTATCTTCTCGCTGTCCCTCATCGCTCTCCTTGCTCGCTTGTCCTTGCGAAGTGCTCGCCACCGTATTTATGAATTGAGGTAACAAGCTTGCGTTCGCAGCATTCGAGTTTGTGTTCGCGACCGGATAAGAATTCATTTCATTTTGTCTCTCTTCTAAGGCAATATATTCTTCCGTAATTCGCAGCTTCGCCATCGTGATTGTATTTTTGATTCTAAAAATTTGAATGTATAACAAGTTAGTCGCGAAGAGAGCATTCACAAATGAGAGTATGAGATATCTCTCCTCAACCCGTCCCGCCATTTCGCTACACATGGTTCTCCATCTTATGTCAACCTGTCTTAAGCTCTCGCTAATCCTTTGTTTCAACCCGAATACATCTTCAATACACGGGTCGCAAGAGTTGTTACTTATGTATGCTCCCAGAGATGTGGCTTGTAAATGATTGAAGGATGTGATTGTGTTCCTTGGCAGACCTTCAAACCATTTTAGTGCTTCTCCTATTAAGCTTGACGCGAAATATTTGCACAATATGGCATCATGATTCTCCCATTGTAACATACATCTCATGTAAGCCTTAATATGTTGTATCGCACAAAGTTGTTCCATCAAAGATGTTGGTTAATGCGGTAGATTGCATTTAGGAGGTATTCCTCCCATCTCAGCACTTCTAGCGTGAAGGGATTCTTCGCGGCTTCTCGCGATGGCTTCGTCCGATTGTCTCCTTCCTCCTTCCCTTCTATTGTTCAAGAATCCTCTCATTTCGGCCTAATTCTCTTAAGATTTGTTCATTTGCCTCAGAATTTGATTCTACCGGGTCTTTTTAGCTCTGCTTCTCTCCTTCTTCGCTCGTGCCTATTTTGACCTTCCCGCTCATTATTTTCTCCTCTTCTTTCCTCGCACGCTCTTCTTCGTTTCTTTTCACATTCGCACGCCATTATATCGGTTGTTCTCTCTTCTTGGTTGCCTCGCCTCTCATCATCTCGCACCCTCTCATACTCTTCGTTAATATTTCTATTGGTACGATTTTGTTCCCTCCCTTCTCTCGCGGTTGTCATGGTTATTCTCATTAGGATTGCCTCCTCCATCTCTTGATTTTCCATTTCTTCCTTAGCCTTTCTCTCTCGCGAGCTAGTCGCGCTTGTTCAATGTAGTGTCTCTCAATGTCATCCTCGATTTCTCGGTTTCTTCTCAGTTCTTCTCTCCCGTGCAAGATTATTCTTCCTTCCTGGTTGGGTTATTCGGTTCTTGGAGTTGCATGTTTCCTTGATTTTCCCTATTCCGCTCATTTTGAAGATTTTGGGTTGAGGAATATAACGATCTTCTATTTCTCCTCTTCTCTCGCCATGCTCTATATTCGGATTTTGTGTTTCTTCATTGGTGCTTTCTGTTGGTAAAACTCTTCTTCTTTCTTCTCCATTCGACTTTGAACTTGATCTCACGCTACTTCTAGATCTCCTATTTTGCAACCTCATGTTTTCCATCCTCAACTCATGGTTCTGTCTTGTCAAGTTTGCTCGTTCCTCTGCCTCTAGCCGTCTCTCCTCGTGTATTGTTTGTCTCAATCTTTCTAACGCTGCCATTTCTTCGTTTCCTGGATTCATTTCTCCATTCATCCCTTGCTCTCCTTGTCCATTGTTCACCAGCTGCTGCTCCTCTTCTCTCTCGTCTTCAGAATCAGATCTCCAAGTATGCACACTTACTCTATCATAATCTACAGCCGTGTTTGCTACTGGGGAGATTGGTGGCTGATTTTGATCTTCTCCATCATTTCTCCTATTCATTCTTGATGATTCTCCTGTTTCATTCCTCCTTTCTCCAGCAAGTCTCCCACTTCTTCTTACAATCGTTGGTTGCCCTTGTACATTTCTTCTTCTAGCCATCTTTCTTTTTCAATGGATTCTTGAGTATCTTTTCCAAATCTCTTCTCTCGTTAATCCAAATTCTTTCCAATTTCTTCGTCAATCACTGCTCATCCCCTTGTTTTCTAGCGCATATGTAGTAGCGAGTTTTCCCACACTACACCCCTCACTATATTTTGATTAATTAATCCATTAGAAAATGTAAGATCAAGAACATTTATTGATGGAATTCATGAAGTGTTTATACAGGAAAATAGAATTACACTTAGAAGTTAAAACACTCTTAAACTTTCTCTCTCCTAATGACTTGCCTAACAATTCTAAAAAGATCCCCCCACAACAGACTCACTCGACCCCTTTATATAGGGTAATACATAGTGGATGACAGCTAAGCTATCCTTTATTTTCGGGAATGTCTCGCATGAAGTGTCGCGATGTACAACTATTCAATCTCGCGACACTTTAACCTCGCCGAGTTCCATGTCTTTTAGTTGTTTTGTGTGTCGTTTCTCATCGCGTCGTTCATTTTAGTTTCTCATGACTCCTCCTTGCAGACCGTCGTTTATTGATCCCGCGAGCCCTATGCATTGCGATATTATGATCCTACATCTTTTAAATGTTATAATATTTGCAAATATTATAGTATTAAAAGAAACTACATTTTTATCCAAAATAATAATTAAATAAAACTCTTGGTTGGTAACCTAGCAACAAGCTGGGCTCCAACACCCTTCTGAATAGCAATGCCTAATCTATGAAAAATAAAACTACCAAAACCACTACTAGCATCATTGCTAACCAAACAATTATTCAGACGCTTGAAAAAACATAGAGTATCCTCCCCCAGTTCTCCTATAGTATTAATGTCAGAAATAATATATAATATTTTTATCAATCTTGTCTAGTAGCCCTACATAGCTTAAAAAAAAAGTAAAAAAAAAAAATGCCATGTCGTGTTTGTTTGATGATGTTGAACTCTTTATGCTTAACATTTTGGATACTCATATTAATGATAAATATCAATGAAGAATCAGTCGAAGGAAGAACAATCCTAGATGCGGGGAACAAAGCAATAATAAAAACTATTAAGGTGAAGTATTGTTTTTACATGCATTAATTTGTATTTAGTTAATCTTATGTTTATGGTTGTATTCATTTTTATTTTGTAGTGTTAAACTTATGTTTATGGATGTATTCATTTTTATTTTGTAGGTGGAAAATAATGAGATCATCGATTGTTATGAAATATGTAGACAACCTAGTCTTAATCATCCTTTGCTTCATAATCACAGAATACAGGTTTAATATATATACATATTTCCTTAATAATATCTATATATGTTTTTAATTTAACTCTTACGCGGTTATTTTATTTTTATTGTTATGAAACAGGTGAAACCAAATTCGTATCCAAAAGAAATCAAATCAAATAATTTCAGGTCACTTCAACTTACACAAACTTGGCACAAATATGGATCATGTCCGGAAGGAACTATCCCTATACGGAGGAAAGGAAAAAACTACAATCCAATAGTTTTGCATAAACATGATCATCCAAAATTATCACCTTATAAAACTCTTAATGCATCAAGACCATTTGACATTGGAAGAAGCCACGAGGTATACATAATCACATACCATATACTGCTATTATTAGTTTAATATACTTTACTCTCTGTACATGTATACATATATATAATAATCGAAACGTTTTTTTGTTCAGTACGCAATAATCGAGGTGAATGGAAACTTTCTTGGAGCACAAACAAAAATAAATATTTGGAAACCGGTTATTGAAACACCAAATGAAATAAGTGTATCTCAAATTTGGGTTACATTCGGTGATGATGAAGTGAAAAATACTATTGAAGCTGGATGGGTGGTAAGTTGTACCCAAAAAATTATATACAAGCAAATTTATATCCTCTTATTTGGCACGATTGAATTTTATCTTTGTTTTTGATTAGGTGAACCAATACATATATGGCGATGACCAGCCTAGATTTTTTATATATTGGACGGTAAGTATTATTACCCTTTTCGTTATACGGAATGTCTTAGTGACGAGGACATCTTGAAAGGACATATATTATTGTTTGGTATTATTTTCTCAAGAAGATCAAATCAATTAACTATTTTTTTAGAAGGACGGATACCAGAATACGGGTTGCTTCAACCTCCTATGTGATGGTTTTGTGCAAACAGCATCAGATTTTTACCTTGGTGGAAGTTTCACTGAGGTATCCACTTTCAATGGCGTCCAGAAAGATGCCAGCTTCAGTATTCACAAGGTAAGAAAATACAAGCAATCAAATTTTATACTCGTTACCAACTTTGATCTATATATAATGTTGAATAATTTGGCAGGACCAAATTGGAGGACAATGGTGGGTCCAAGTACAAGGTAATCCGATCGGATATTATCCTAGTTCCCTATTCACAAAATTATCAATGACATCAACAAAAATACATTTTGGTGGAGAAATCTCAAATCAAAAAAGTAAAGGATGACATACTTTGACACAAATGGGTAGCGGTCATTTCCCTTCAGAAGGTAGATTGCAAATATCGAGTTATTTTAATTGGGTTCAGGTAGTTGATGAAAACAACGTGACCAAGGATCCTGAAAATGTGGAGACAAGAGTTACAAATCCAAACTTCTACGGCTTGGAAATTGACAAAAACCACCATGATACAAATGGATATGGTTTTTACTATGGAGGTCCCGGTTATAATGATAAATGTCAATGATAAAGTAGGTTTTATATAGGTTTCATGTTTTAAAAATTTGATACATGTAGAATGGATGATTTTTTAATAAATTATATTGAGGTGATCTATAACCGCTATTATTCATAGGCTCTTATGTCTAAATTTTTATTTTGTTTTCTTTTTCTTTTAATTAAGTTTGGTTTTATACCGTATTATTCTATTGAATCTCTTTTGTTATCCGGTTGTCAATTAAAAGTTTGTTATTTTTTCTTTGTTGTTCTGTTTAAGAATCCCGATAAATAATTTTTTTACCATATGTTACGCTAAAAGCTAAAACTCACCAAACAGTAATACATATATAAAAGGAAATATATGTACAAATATTTTTGAATTTAAATACTGAAAAATTTGCCAAGTGGGAAGCGATTTTATTATTCCATATCTACGAACTCATAGCAACCAGAAGCTCATCAATGCCTCCAACATCCTTCATCGTATAAAAATATACCTTGGATACAAGAACGACAAAGTTCTTTTCCTTACTTCCATTTGTGTTGAATTTAAATAGCGTCGTGCAACAACTGAGAGAGTGCATTAGTAATGGATTTAACATTGGAAGAGAAGCATGACTGGGGAACAGTTCCGTCATTATTTGTTCCCATGTATGAACTTACTAGGGATTGTCTAGCACAACCAATTTCATACAGTTATTAAGATTTTAGAAGTAATGTTTGAAATACTTTACAACTAATATATGTCAAGATGATAAAAAGAAATATAACACTTCCGATTAACTACTTGTAAAGTTGAGAAGTTTATCTAAATTTTGAGTTCTAAGATATATATGTTGTGCACATTTTTGAGCATTAATCTACTGATCATTATTTGACACTCAAATTAAGTCACTGATCCAAACCACTTATTAATAATAGTTAGTCTCCAAGAAACAATAATTAAGCCTGGAAAAATACATTGCAGAAACAAACCATATTGTAGCCACAATTGACCAAATTTAATCGCACCTACTATTAATTGAAGTCGATCAGTACATTAATGAGATTGATTAAAAACACTATTGGTGCTAGTACGTACGACTTATGAAGTCTTTGTGACACTGACTTGAAAATTCTTTGCCAGGATGAGACAAAATATATAGATCAATTGTTGAAGTTAACTTAAGAATATTACTGAAGTAAATTTCAAATATTGAGTAAATCCCTAGTAATTTATCTCGGTGCTCAAAAAGTTATTAAATACACCAAATTTTGGGATTAGAAAAAGAATGAAGTCGTTACGAATCGGGATTGTAAATGCCATTACCTGTTTCAAAAAGGCGTAGTACAAATATTTCATAACGGAAATGGAGCCGTTACGAATCCTGAGTTGTAACGGCCTTAGTAACAGAGCTGAGCCGTTATGAATTGACACGTGGTAACGGCTGAGAGCCGTTACGAATTTTTCATAACTACGGTTTCGTAACGGCCTTACCCGTTACCACGTGGCACATTAGTAACATGCATGAGCCGTTACTACGTGTCAAGTTGAAACAGATGTAGGCCGTTAAGAATTTTTTTGTAACAGAAAAAAAATTACTGCCAGTAATATTGACCTGGTCAAAATTGGTCAATATCGACCAAATTTGACCAGGTCAATATTGACCGGCAATTCATTTTCTACCGAAAATAAGCCAGAATTCCAAATTCAATACCTTGCATACACCTTTCAATCCATTCATCATCCACACTCAACAACAATTCCATCATTCATTCAATTCATATAACATTCATTCAATTCATACAACATTCAATCAATTCATATCAGAAAAAGGAAAAAAATTCTTCTAAGTACAATTTTTCTTTTTTGCTAAGTATCAAGTTATTAAGTTCAGTTCATATAAACTTTGGAAACTTTCTAAGTTCACAAATTCTTCTAACATAAACCACTATAAGCAATTACTATTTAGAAACTTACAAAGATATCTCTGCTGGTCCACCACAACTCTAGTGTACTTATTCGCAAGTTCCTTTCTGCAACAGAGCAAGATATCTTTGCTGATCCACCACCGATACAATTGATTTGTCGCGAATTAGATTCCTCGCCACATATAAAGCGCCATAAATTTTACGTTTCATCTCCTCGATCATCATTTTGTTACTTGAAGAATCATAAGACACATAATAGTTCATTAGGTAAAATGATGCAGTTTTTTTACCAATTGCCCCTCCTAACCAAATGGGATGCTTTCTTCTTAAATTTTAATTCATTGCTTCAGAAATTAAAAACTGAACTACCTCACTGAATTTGCGTTAGTGCAGTTTGCTTCTATCAAATAAGAAAGAAACTGAACTCAACAGTTAAATACCACTTAAAAAGAAAGATTTTTAAACGGAAAGAAAAGGGAAGAAGAAAAAAAACTACCACCACTAGTGAAGATAGTGACCTCCCTCCAATTCGCACACTGCTCAACGTAGAGCATTTAATCTTTGGTTGTACCAAAGGATTTCTCTCTAACTAACCTGGCCTAAATGAATAGAAATGGTAACATATCAGATTCCTCCAACTGAAAAAACTACAACAAATCTTCATTTTTTGCAACAGCTCCAGGTAAAGAAAAATATAAAAGTAAAACTAAGTATTGTTTCATTGAACGAGCTAGAGTAGTACTAGAATGAGTACCTTCCAATTGTTAACTCTTGGAACCTTGGCACAATCCTTGCACCTATAAAGATAAAGATAGTATGCCATATATCAGTAAGTGCGAAGGATACATTCACTTACAAATATGTAATAAGATATAAATTCATAATAACCTATAACTATTGCAATGAGCATGAGTGATCGCTGTCGTAGGCGTCAAAAATAAATTACACTTTCTTACTACTCAAAATATAAATATAGCAAGGGCAAGAAAGGATCGTTCCCACAGAGAGGACTTGGGTTGTCAAGTTGTTTTGGTTTCCTAAAGATAACAAGGGGGTTTTCTGATTTTTATAAAATTAAAACTAAAATAAAAGCAAAGCACGCAAATCAAGGTTGTGAAATATTGGATAAAGGTTTCATCTTCAATTGTAAACAAGTTTTGAATGTATGATTAGAATTCGTATTTAATCTCGCTATCATCAAAAGCCCTAGAATATCTTATTGCAAGAATACTCCATAAATTTCCTAAGTCATCAACACACACATTAGAGCTGCATATGTGAATTCTACCTAAAGAAAAACCTAACGCCTTGCGCTAATTAATTTCAATTCCTAGGAGCATTAAGTTTCAGAAATAGGCTAATCAATGCAATTGAAATACATTGCGCAAACAATTTGAACAAAGGTCAACTTCTACATATGACTACAAGAGTGTATCACTACAAACCGTAATCATATCATGCTACTCGTATTCAAGGTTATCGCTCGATGATGAACCCTAAATTAGCTATAGATATGGATGTGAGTTCAATTAATTCTAGACTTAACTAAACAAACATTCAATCATATTGCAATACATCAATCATGCAATTATTATAATCAGTAGAAATCAAACGATAATATTGAGAGAAGACTAATTCATAAAAATCATAACTTGGTTTCCAAAATCCAACTACACAATAAAAATAAATCAACTACTTGGGTTTGTAGGATCAGAATATCGCGACATCAATGCTTCGCGAGATCAATAAATAATGACATTGCGAGGACGTCGCAGAAGAATAATATTAATGACGCAATGAATGACGACAACCAAAACATGAGAAAAGTGTGAAGATCTAGCGAAGTTTAGGAGAGTTGCGAGATTGTATACTTGTACACTTGCGATATTTCGCAAGCCGTTCCCGAAAATAAAGGACATCTTAGTTGTCATCCATTGTATACTACCCTATATAAAGAGTCGAATAAGTCTGTTGTGAGGGGGATTCTTTTTGAGAGTGTGAGACAAGTCATTAAGAGAGAGAAAGTTGGTGGTGGTTGTAATTTCTTTAACTCTTTTATATTTTATCTTGTGAATCTTCAAGGAAATAATCAATAAAATCTTTGTTATTCATCTTAAAAATGTCTTAGTTGTGTGGAATATTGTGAGGGTGTAGTGTAGGATTTCCTGCAACTACATATTGGCGCTAGAAAGGGCTGTTTGAGTAAGGATACACATCGTGATTTGAAAGAATTTAGAGTAATAGAGAAGAAATTTGATACAAATTTCAACAGTTTACCATAATTCAGAAATGGTTAGAAGGAGAAATGCATCTGAGCAACCAACAATTGTCAGGAGAAGTAGGAGACTTGCCGGAAAAGAGAGAAATGAAATGGGAGAATCCTCAAGAAGGAACATAAGAAATGATGAGGAAAATCAAATTCAGTCACCAATTCAACCAGTGGCGGATAGGATGTGGATTATGATAGAGTAAGCGTGCATACTTGGAGATCAGATTCTATGGACGAAAGGGAAGAAGAACAACAATTGGTAAACAATGGACAAGAAGGGAGAGATCGAGAGGGGAATGGAGAAATAATTCATGGGAATGAAGAGATCGCAGCATTAGAGGCGTTGAGGCAAACAATACATGAAGAGAGACGATTAGAGGCAGAGAACGTGCAAACTTGACAAGACAGAATCATGAGGTGAGGATGGAAAATATGAGATTACAAAATGTAAGGTCGAGAAGCACTACAAGGTCAAGCTCAAGATCAATGGGGAGAGGAAAGAAGGAGAAATTTACCTACGGGAAGGCTGTTGATGAAGAAAACCAAAGAGAAGCGCAAAATCCAGGCGTGGAACATTGTGGGAGAGGAGAAATGATGGAAGATCGTTATATTCCACGTCCCGAGACTATTCAAAATGGGCGAGAATGATGAAAATCAAGGAAATAGGTAGCGTCGGAGGCAAAATGATCCAAATTTAAAAAGAAAATCAAGAAGAAGGGAGAAGAATATTGCATGGGAGAGAAGCGAGAGGAGGCAAAAGAGATTGAGGATGACATTTAAAGACATTATGTTGAACAACACGTCTAGCTCATGAGAGAGAAAAAGATTGAGAATTAAATGGAAGATCAAGAGTTAGAAGAGGCAATTCGCGGAATAATCATGATAATCGAGAAAGAATGCGACAACAAAATCTCAACAATGATAATATCAATGAAGAATATGAAAGAGCACAAAGGGGAGCTGATAGGCACCAATAAGAGAAATTGATAGATATAATGGTGTGCGAATTTGCGAAAGAAATGAGGGAGAAGATCGCAGAGAAATACGGGAAGAGAATGATGAACAAGAAAGTCAAAGTAGACATGAACGCAGCGAAGAGAAGCGGAACTAAAACGACCGGTAGATTCAAATTCGTGTAAATGAGCAAATTTTGAGAGAACTGGCGAAATGAGAGGAATGATGAACGGTAAAAAGGGGAGGAGGAAAGAGACAGGTTGGACGAAGCAATAGAAGAAGCTACGAAAACTCCGTTCACACGAGAGATACAATTAGGAGGAATACCACCGAAGTGCAATTTACCGACATTAACCGGGTATTTTCGATGGAACAACTTTGTAACGTCTGATAAAGATATCAAAGCTTATATGAGATGTATGCTACAATGGGAGAATCATGATGCTATATTGTGCAAATATTTTGCATCAAGTCTAACAGAGAAGCTTTGAAATGGTTTGAAGGGCTAGAAAAATACAATAACATCTTTCAATCACTTACGGGCTATATTTTTAGGGCATATATAAGTAATAATTCCTCGCGGCCGTGTATTGAAGATGTATTTGGGTTAAAACAAAGGATTGGTGAAAGTTTGAAACATCTAACTCGTGAGATGGAAGACAATGTGTAGCGAAATGGTCCGGCCGAGTGGAGGAGAGATATCTCATCTTATCATTCATTAATGCTATGTTCGTGACAAATCTATTGTATATTCAAATTTTTAGAGTCAAGAATACAATCACCATGACCGAGTTGCGAGAGCTTCGGGAGGAGTATATTGCTTTAGAGGAAAAGCAAAATGAGATGGAATCATACCCTGTTGCGAATACAAGTTGGGAGTCTGCGAATACAAGTTTATTACCCAAATTAATAAACACTGTGAAGTAGAGTACCTCGCAAGATCAACAAGGAGTGAGGATAACAAATGATAGTCGGCCAAAAATTGGTAGCTATGGGGAGTCGCGATCGGGAAGAATTTGAAAGAGAAAGAAATTTCTACAACCGTGGCGGAAATAATAAATTCAAAGGCTTGATCAACCACAAGAAACCTATGGAGGTCGAGGCATAATCCACAAGAGACCTATGGAGGCCGGAGGCGGCACTATCATAGAGGACAAGCGAGGTCATAGAGTCGTATGGGAAGAAATCAAGATGCCACCACTAAACGCTAGTGTGGAAAAGATATGGGAAGCTATGATCCCGATGGAAAACATACCTGCACCATGGAACATGGGGAATGAACCACCTCCGGTGACAAGTCATGAATTACAAATTGCTCCTATCACCATTTTCATGGACATTTAACGAATGATTGTAGGAATATAAAAAGAATCATCCCTCGAGAATGATAGATCGAGGGAAGCTAAACCAATTCTTAAAATGTGAAGAGAAGGCTCAACCATTACCAACACCTCCAGAAAATCACAGGGTAAATACGACAAAATGGAAAGAGACATTTGTAGTAGAGGTTGGAACGAAGGCCAAAAACTTGTTCTGCAATTCTATCGTTCATTCATTCATTCAGGACAATCGAGGATTTTCATGATAGTGTTCTCAGTAGGGTTTTCGCGAGGGATACTGATGATAGAGAAGTAATGAACATCGCGAAAACATCGCCACTAAAAGAATGGCAAACACAAATTATTTCTTTTACTGCAGAAGAGGTGCCTGAGGGTGGCGAGTTGCATGACAATCCATTAGTGGTAAGATTAGAAATTAATCCAAACCTTTGTTGATGATGAAAGTGATGGTGCGAGTAAAATTCATGGGCGATAAATAGAATGTTAATTGATACTGGAAGCTCAGTGAACATCTTTTTTTACCATACCTACAAGACTATGGGGGGAAAAGATGAAAATTTGATCCCATCAACTTATAAGATTTATGGTTTTAATGGTACTGCTAATAAACCCAAAGGAGAAGCTCCATGCGCATACCATTGAATGGATTATCAACTCGAAATCTTGTTTTGCATAGTCGATGTGGAATCCCCTATAATGCATTAATTGGGCGACCTTGGTTGCATGAAATCTTGGGCGTAGCATCTACTTATCACCAGTGCATCAAATTTCCACATCCCAGTGGTGTTGGAGTTATAAAATGAGATTAACAAGGACAAAAATGCTATGAAGTAGAAGTGGAATATTGCGAGGAAAGGGTTGCTCAAAAGAAGAATTGGAAGAGAAATATCAAAGAAGACCAAAGAAGAGAAAGACTGATGGTGGACACAATAGAAGTGAGAAAGGAAGATATCTTGCGAAATCAATGCTTAAAGACAATTGGAAATTGCGATGGTCTCGCAAAAGGGAAAGAAATATCTGGAAATTTGAATGAAGAAACAGAGAACAACATGAGTAAGAAGTGCAAGAAGTAAGTAATTGATTTTAGGTTTTTTAAAAAAAAATGATGATGACAAAAACATGTCAAAAATACGAGAGAATGTGATGATCGAAGAAGGAGTATGCGAGAATCTCGCTATTCATGAATGTAACGAAAGTTTAGTTAAATAATTACGCGAGATTGCAGCAAATGAAGCAAGATTATATGAAAATTTCACAAAGAAGACGAGAAGAAATAATCAAAAAGCAATGAATGATTACAAAAATTGATGTAAATGAATGAGTGAGTGAATGGGACGAACCTTTATGGCGTACACCCTAGTTCGCGAATGATATTTCGTAAGAGGCAAATGTAAGACCTAAAGTGCGTCATATAAGGGGGTATCTCTTGACATGGCTGGGGAAAAGGTTACACCGCCCCTGGAACCTGATGATAGGTGTAGAATACACCGTATTTACTATCTATAGTTTATGCTTTCTTTGCTATTTTTCGTGTGAATTATGTATCTTATGTTTGCTTTTGAGTTTTATAGGTGCAATGGAGTCACCGAGAACAAAAGGAGAAGAAATCACCCATTTAAACGAAAAGAGAGGAAAGAAGTGGGCAGGCTCAAATGTTGGATTTATTTTTCATCATGGTGACGAGAGCGAAAAGGCGAAGCTATCGGCGAAAGAACGAGGCCATTCGGTTCCGTATGAGAAGGTTACGAGCAAAGTCATGAAGTTAAGCTTGTCGGTTCCCAAGGACTGACAAAGTACAAAGAGATTACTTGGTGGCCCATATCCATTGTCCTGGTGCCTAAATACCGGACGTACGTGCAACATTATCAACTTGGTCGTGAAGAAGGAATTCATTCTCATCCCCAAATTGATGTGTTATTTCGTGAGAGAAGAAGAAGTTAGGGTTTCTACCCAAACCAGATTCGAGAAAGAAATTGATGTTCTTGATGAGTAGCTATGAATTAGATGGGTATTGAAGGGATCTTTTGCATAGAAGAAGAACAAGTTGTCACATTTGGTGGTTGCTTCTCAGATTGGTGTTAGAAATGGGAGCAGATCGATAAGAGAAGGGGTTTGTGAAGATGAAATTAGGGTTTGATTTGTGAGTTCTTTCGACTCGAATTGAGATGGGTTTGCCTCTAATTCGAGTTAGGGTTTCTTGCTTTGGATTAAAATCAGGATGAGTGATGAACATGATGAAGGAATTGGAAGAAGATGGGTCTCATGTGTGTTTGGGCATCGGATGGCGAGAATGATGATGGTTTTGTTGGTGGTTGTAAGCTATAGAAGATGCGGTCAACAAAGGTCTTTGGAATGGGTTTCTACGGGATATGGTATTGGAGCTCAAGTCGAACAGAAGATGCTGTTCTTGGTGGACTGTGGTTGTCCCGGGTTGTTGAGGTGAAGGTTATGTCTCTGTGTTGGTGTTGGACTCGGACCAAGGAGCCGTGAATGATTAATGGCAGGTGAAGTACAAGGAGCTACCGAGTTTGTGAAATTGGGTATGTGCCTGGTGCTAATTGTTGTTTCTGTTTGGAGTGCTAATGGTTTAGAAAGCAAGAAGCAATTCTGATTGAAATGGTCTGATTCATGGAGATTGTGAGCTGCATTCTGAGTGTGTGTGTGAATTGACAACGAGGTGGAATGGATTGTTGGGAGAGTGGTGGCCCCGGGAAATGGAAATGATGCATTTGGGCCAAGTTGAGTTGATTGATAGCGGGTTATGTGTTCTTTGGAGTTGTGTCAAGCTTCTGAAAGAGTCAAAAGTGTGACACAATGCAAAGGAGGTATGGCCATCATGGGTGGATAGGTATTGCAAGCGGTGAAGCTAGCAAGTGATGGATGGTAATGAAATGTTGCAAGGTGTACTCAGATTGAAGTTGGCCGGTGATGATCTAATGGCTTGGTGTCTGTTGTTGCGTAAAAAGCAATAGCTAGTGGCTAGCATTTGAGGTGAAATTGAGATGAGAGGTTGAGTTTGTCTTTGTTGCGGTTCATGGTTCGGTGGATGTTGTTTGCCATGGTTACGAGATAGGTTACCGGAGTTCAGCAAGGGTATTGAGCTAACTGCCTGGTGGTGTTGTGTGTTGCGGAGACGAACTGGAGGCTGAGATGGATTACAAAGTGGCGGCAATGCAAGTGCGTGGACTGTAATGAGTAGAAGCATGCGTGGCTCGTGTTGGGTATGAGACTTTAAAGTGGTGCACTGTGTTGCGAGGTTGCCGATGTTATAGAGTAAAGAATCTGATGTTGAATTGGAGTGAACTGTGAAGTTTGCAAGTTTGTGCTGTGGAGATGGCCTGGGCAAGATGCTTGTTGTGAAGCACAAGGATGGTGCATCACATAGGTTATGGCTCATGCAAGAGCTTAGGCCTGTGCAACAATGGGTTTACCCGACTCGGTGACTCCGATTCCATCGGACCACCCCCGACTCGTGTCCGACTCACGAGTTGAGTCATCTCGATGTGACGACTCCGGTGCTTGGCGACCGAGTTGACCCGCCGAGTTGGATCGTTGACCGTTTTGACCCGGTTGACCGGTGACCGGTGGACTTTGCGGTCACACCGAGAGCGTTTCCGACGACTTTTCCCGGCCAAGTTCCCGCCACAATACCGATTTCGACGACCACTTTTGGGGCATATTTTCTACATGGGTTTCTCTCACTTATGGGCTTGGTGGATTTTCATCTAATGGACTTTGAAGACTAGACCTAATTTTAGAAGTTAGAAAAAGCTATAAAGGGAAAGTCTTCTACAACTTGGGATATCTTATATCTTATTCTTGGAACTTTGGAGAGCCGGTTTTGTTTACGCTTCTAGGGTTTGCTTTTGTTCATCTCCTTCTTTTCAATTAATATTATTATGATGAACTCCATAGCTATGAGTAGCTAAACATGTAGGATCATAATATCGCAACGTACAAGACTCGCGGGATTAATAAACGCTATCGCGAAGCGATCGCAGAGCTAAAATAAACGAGCGCAATGAATAACGACTAAGCAAAACATAAAGAAGACGAGAGACCAAGCGAGGTTAAGAAGTGTCGCGAGAGCGAATGTTTGTGCATCTGCGACACTTGGCGGACATTCCCGAAAATAAAGGGTAGCTTAGTCATGTCATCCACTATGTATTACCCTATATAAAGGGTTAGATGAGTCTTTAAGAGGAGAGAGATCTTTTTGGAATTGTTAGGCAAGTCATTAGGAGAGAGAAAGTTTAAGAGTGTTTTAACTTCTAAGTGTAATTCTACTTTCCTGTGTAAACACTTCATGAATTCAATCAATAAATGTTCTTGATCTTACATCTTCCAAGGGATTAATTAAGCAAAATCGAGTAAGGGGTGTAGTGTGGGAAATCCTGCTACTACATATGCGCATGAAATTGGTCAAAGTGCGAGAGATTGACGTAGAAATCGGAAGGAATTTGGATTAACAGAAAAAAAAGATTTGGAGAAGATACTCAAGAATTCATTGGAAAAGAAAAATGGCTAGAAGAAGAAATGTACAAGGGCAACCAACGATTGTAAGAAGAAGTGGAAGACTTACTGGAGAAAGGAGGAATGAAACAGGAGAATCATCAAGGATGAGTAGGAGAAATGATGGAGAAGATCAAAATCAGCCCACCAATCTCCCCAAAGAGCAAACACGGCGAGGATTATGATAGAGTAAGTGTACATACTTGAGATCCGATTTCAAGACGAGAGAGAAGAGGAGCGGTAGTTGGTGAACAATGGACAAGGAGGAGGAGAGCAAGAAATGAATGGAGAAATGAATCCAGTAACGAAGAAATCGCAGCATTAGAAAGATTGAGACAAACAATACACGAGGAGAGACGGCTAGGGAGCAAAGAGGAACGAGCAAACTTGACAAGACAGAATCATGAATTGAGGATGGAAAATACGAGGTTGCAAAATAGGAGATCTAGAAGTAGCGTGAGATTAAGTTCAAGATCGAATGGAGAAGAAAGAAGGAGAGTTTTACCAACGAAAGCACCGATGAAGAAACACAAAATCCGAATATAGAGCATGGCGAGAGAAGAGAAGAAATAGAAGATCGTTATATTCCTCAGCCCGAAAATCTTCAAAATGAGCGGAATAGGGAAAATCAAGGAAACATGCAACTCCAAGAACCGAATGACCCAGCTGCGGAAGGGAGAATAATCTTGCATGGGAGAGAAGAATTGAGAAGAAACCGAGAGATCGAAGATGACATTGAGAGACACTACATTGAACAAGCGCGACTAGCTCGCGAAAGAGAAAGAATGAGAGCAGAAATGGAAAATCAAGAGATGGAAGAAGCAATCCAAGAGAATAACCATGACAACCGCGAGAGAAGGAGGGAACAAAATCGTACCAATAGAAATATTAATGAAGAATATGAGAGGGTGCAGATGATGAGAGCCGAGAGGCAACCAAGAAGAGAGAACAACCGATATAATGGCGTGCGAATTGTGAAAAGAAACGAAGAAGAGCGTCGCGAGGAAAGAAGAGGAGAAAATAACGAGCGGGAAGGTCAAAATAGGCACGAGCGAAAGAAGGAAAGAAGAGCTAAAAAAGACCCGGTAGAATCAAATTCGAGGCAAATGAACAAATCTTAAGAGAACTGGCTGAAATGAGAGGATTCTTTGAATAGTAGAAGGAAGGAGGAAGGAGACAGGTTAGACGAAGCCATTACAGGCGCGAAGAATCCCTTCACGCTAGAAGTACGAGATGGGAGGAATACCTCCTAAGTGCAATCTACCCGCATTAACCAACATCTTTGATGGAACAACACATGCGATACAACATATTAAGGCTTATATGAGATGTATGTTACAATGGGAGAATCATGATGCCATATTGTGCAAATATTTCGCGTCAAGCTTAATAGGAGAAGCACTAAAGTGGTTTGAAGGTCTACCAAGGAACACAATCACATCATTTAACCATTTACAAGCCACATTCCTGGAGCATACATAAGTAACAACTCTTCACGACCAGGTATTGAAGATGTATTCGGGTTGAAACAAAGGGTTGGCATAGCTTAAGGCGATTGACAATAAGATGGAGAACCATGTGTAGCGAAATGGCGGGACGGTTGAGGAAAGATATCTCATCCTCTCATTTGTGAATGCTCTCTTAGCGACTAACTTGTTATACATTCAAATTTTAGAGTCAAAAATACAATCACGATGGCAGAATCTGCGAGAATTACAAGAAGAATATATCACCTTAGAAGAAAGACAGAGAATGAAAATGAATTCTTATCCGATCGCGAACACAAACTCGAATGCTGCAACGCAAGCTTGTTACCTCGAGTTCATCAATACTGATGGCATGAGCACTTCGCAGGACAAAGAAGCAACGAGGAAGGTCGATGAGAGACAATGGAAGATAGTAGCTATGGGAAGCCATGACGGGGAGGAATTTGAACAAGAAAGGAACTACTATAACAGAATAAAGCAATAATAAGATTCGTGAGGCTAGACAATGTGCAAGAAACTTATGGTGGACGAAGGCAATATAACCATGGAGGCGGAGAAGCGAGAATAGTATGGGAACCAATTAAGATGCCTCCACCGAATGCTAGTGTGGAAAAGATCCGGAGGCTATACTTGTGATGGAAGAAGTACCAAAGACCTTGGAACGCGGGGGATGGAACCACCACCGAGCGACGAAGTCATGAGTTTTGTTCTTACCATCGCTTCCATGGACATCAAACAAACGACTGCAGAAACGTAAAGAGAATTATTCTCGGGATGATTGATCAAGGAAAGTTTGAATCACTTTCTAAAAGGAGAAGAAAAGGCCGGACATTACCACCACCACCGAAATGCAATGTAAGTGTTGTGAAAGGAAAGGAAACATTTGTGATAGAAATCGGAACGAAAGCCAAAAATTTGAATTGCAACTCTATCGTCCACTCTTATCGCACAATCGAAGATTTTCATGACAACGTGCTCGAGAGAGTCTTTAAGTAGAGATCTTTGATGATAAAGAAATAATGAGCACAGCAGAACGACGTGATTAGAAAAGTATGGTGAAGACTATTTCTTCTCTGCAGATGAAGTGCCAAAAGGAAGAGAAACACATGATAGCCCGTTGGTTGTGAAACTAGAGATTAACCCGAAACCAGCTTGATGGAGAAGATGATGAGGCGAAGCTTCTTCGGGGCGATCAACCGAATCTTAATCGACAGGAAGTTGGGTGAATATTCTCTTCTACCATACTTACAAGACGATGGGAGGAAAAGATGAGGATTTGATCCCCTCTACATACAAGATATATGGCTTTAATGGCACGCAAACAAACCAAAGGGAGAGGTTCGCATGAGAATACCTCTACAAGGATTATCAAGCGATATTTTATTCTCATGTGGTTGACGTGGAATCTCCATACAATGCGCTGATTGGGAGGCCATGGCTTCATGAAATCTTGGGAGTCGCGTCAACATATCATCAATGTATTAAATTCCCACATCCAAATGGCATTGGTATTATACGGGAGATTGGAAGGAGTCGCAACAATGTCATGAAGTAGATGTAGAAAGTCGAAGAAAGGAATGCCAAAAGAAAAGGTTGGAAACAACATGTGAGAGATGAGCGAGAGAAAGGAAAAATTGATGGTGGATGCCATAGAAGTAAGGATCGAACATACCTCGCGAGGTGAGTGCCTAGAGGCAATTGAATATTATGGTAATAAAGAAGCAAAGGATATGAGGAGCAAAAGGCATAAGAAGTGAATAATCAACAAAAACAGGAGAAAAAGTAGCAATTGAAGTAATGATGTGCGAGAATCTCGCACCAAGAGTATATGGGAATTCAATTAAGAAAGAAAAATGAAAATATTTAATTGTGCGAATACTTCGCAAACAAGAATCAACAAATAATGAAACATGAATGATTGAATGATTTAACAAATATGAATGAGTAAAAGAATGGGACGAACCTTTATGGCGTACACCTAGTTCGCGAATAACATTTCGTAAGAGGCAAATGTAAGACCTAAAGTGCGTCATAATGGGGGTATCTCTCGACATGGCTCGGGGAAAGGTTACACCGCTCCTGAAGCCTGAGTCATGGCAATTTGGGGCCCATAAAAGCCTATCAGGAAGAGGTACCTTGGATTCCCAACTATATATGTAGGTTATACCCTGGTTGGGCGACCGAGGGTCTCTTCTTAGGAGTCCGTGTATGCTCAAGGCGCCGAGGTACACGGTTGAGCCGAGTGCTCCGGATGGATGAACCTACCCCTGGCCATTCTTGGCAAGTCTTGGCATATGTTGCACTCGCCCGAAGAAAACTCCACTTAGGTGCAGCCTTGTAACCATAAACCCTATAGGTATAAGGGATAAGAGGCTGCGAAAACAAGCCGGTTGTTGTTAAGACCGGATGGGAGGAGCTAGTCTTGTATGGCCGATGTTTCGCCTCCTTGAAGGGGCAACCGGGAGATGATAAGGGCGACACTCTCCATTAGGGGGTGTCAAAAGACGCAAATGTCATAAGGCTATGTTTTGCAAGAGAACTTAGGCTCGTCATATTTGTGCAATGATCCTGCGAGAGGAAATAATACTAACGCGAGGGTAAGGCGAGATCAATGGGTCTTTACACGAAAGTGTACGGACGTCTGCGATTTCGTCGCACGACGGCGGCAATGTCATGGGGCTTTATGTTCGCAAGGATATCTAGGCCTGTCATATTGTCGCAACTAAAACATCTGCGAGAGGCAAAAATACTTGGAAAATGATAAGGCAAGATCAATGGGTCTTTACATGCAAGTGTAAAAACGTCTGCGATTTTGTCGCAATGAAAAAGGAGGGGAAGACCTCTAATTAGGGAGGTCGACTTGGAAGACCACACAAAAATGATAAGGCAAGGTCAATGGGCCATTGCATGAAAGCATAAAAGGCGGCTTGCGACCTTGTCGCAACGATATATTTCAGAAACAATAAAATAATTATTCAACAACATACATGATGACAACTAAAATCTTCCATCTGAAGATAAATAACGGAGAGGCAAGTATGGGAATGGAAAAGATGAAATATTGTTATTCATCTTCTTATGAAAGAGTTATACATCAATAATGTTAGCCAATTATATTACAAGGAAGAACTACCAAAAAAGGGGAAGTGAAGATTGAATTCAGGAGGAAAAATCAAAGAAATACACTATAATAAGGATACGAGAGATGTACGAGATATTACAAGCGAAAAAAAGAAAACAAAAAGAGTTATCTCTTTGGCGATTCTTCTTCTTCATCGATTCTTGAGTCTGATTATTCTCATCGGAAATTTTCTTCTTCACTTGACCTCATCGCTATCGGCTTGTCCGAGACAGGCGAGATTCTCGGGAACCTTTTCAGGAGACGGGGATATGAATGCGAGAGGATATTGTGGTCCTTACAAACATACTCCATGCCTCCATTGCGAAAACGAAAAAGCATCATTGCTAAAATTCTCCATTGTCGTTAGAAATTGTTTCTTCAAACTGGAATATCTATTCTCGCGAAGGAGAGATTCTTTTATGAGTTCTCTTTTCGGTTTTGAGTTCTTCAATTCTGTTGGAAAATTCCCTACGAGTTGTTCTTTGATTCAAGCTCTCTAATTCTAACTTGAAGCTTCTTCTTAGATTCGCAAATAAGAAATAACAAGTTAACAATTTACAAGCAATACTACGAAATAAGAAGCAATAAGGTATAATAAGCAACCTTCTCATCAGATATCATATCTTTAACCAAGGAAGTATGCTCGGCGTGAAGACTAACATCAACACCTAGGTTATTTCGGCATTATCTAAAACTTTCAAGCAGCCCAAAGCGAATTCGTAAATCACTTGTTTATAACAAGGAGAGAACGAATTTGATCTTCTCGCTCACTAAGCAAGGAATTCCAGCGAAGCAATTCATCTCGCTCAATTTGTAATTCAAGGAGAGATTTTGAAATGTTGCTAATGCCCGTGCACCATTATTAGCAATGCGATCTTTATCATCTATATGGTCACTAATTTTCTTCCTCAAAATTTTGGTTTCTTTATGGGACTCGAGAAACATTCGTTTAAATTGGTTGGCAAAGACTTAAACCGAGATCTATGCTCAATTTCTAAAAGACGATATTTGGTCCGAAGTTCATTTAATGAAAGAGAGTTAATTTTATTCGATGAACTACTTAAAGAGTTGTTGAGGTGAGCGAGAAGAAGATTATTATCCATAGGATTAGGAAATGTATGGAGAAGAATAGCCTCATCGGAGAGATTATATACATGCGAAAGTAATAAGTTAGGTAGCAATATGCGACCGATAAAATAAAAATAGTAAAAGGAGGTAAAATTTTATACCATAAAGTTCTTGATTGGCGTTTTGAAGAGTGGACACCTTATCCTTTTGGGAGTCAAGTTCGGTGTTTAACTTTTGAATTCTCTCGTCTTTATCGCGAGATGACGCACTTGGGTCTCTAATTCTTGAATCTTCTTGCTCAATTGCAAATTCTTCTTTTCAAGATTGTTGCGTCTTCTCTCAAGGTCTGAGGCAACTACAAAGGAAGTTCTTCCAACCTATAAAAGAAGATAGAAAAATCATTAAAACATATATATATACTTAAACAATTTAAAGTTAAAGGGTGGAAGTATGTTTGTACACATACGAGAGACCCAAGTGCATTCAAAAGGTCGGGAGACACAACTCTAGAGACTCCATTGAATGAATTATTGCCTTCCAAGAAAGCAAAGATTACACACGTTTGCGAGAGCCCCGCAAAGAGAAGCTAGGGGAGCATCTCCCATTCCTTGGAAACAGTCTGAGAAGATGCTAGATAACTGATCCATGGAAGAACTGGTCGATGGAATCTTCTTGGCGAGAGAAGGATTCGAGTCATGGTTATCCTCGTCAGAAGATTCAGAGCTTGAGCTAAGGCGAGAAGAGGATTGGACCTTTCGCTTCTTAGTTAAGGGGGCGAGGATTTACCCTTGCGAGCGGCAGTTTTACCCCTTACTTTTAATCTTTGACAATAGTTTCTTCAACTCCAACCTTCGCATACGCGTAAAGATAAGAAACAGAGGCAACAATATTGTTTTAAATAAGAAGAAAGGAAGTGATTCTTACTTCACTCGTAAGCGATCGAAGCAATGTCGAGTATCCTCCGACGGATCCTTTTGTAGCTTCTTCTCAACCCGGCTATCGAAGATTTCACAAACTCAAGCAATTATAGAAAGAAAGTTACGAAAGCCAAATTTGAAGTCGGAAACATACCTCTTTCTTCTTCTCGTGCCATTTGAATTCCCAAGGATGATACCTCCCGTGAGATTCGCGGGGAAGAACGTGCGGCCCGCGATATAAGGACCATTTAAAATCAAGGGTACAACCCACCATTTCTCATCTTTGGAGTGGCGAGGAGTAGTATTATTACCGGTGCCAATCAATATCCCGCATGAGCAATTTATCCTCGAGAGACATTATCCTTTTTCTTCGTGCGAACGCCCACGAGATTTCACATTCACCATAGTTATCACCGAGTAATTTTCAAAAAGTTTTCCACGGTGTATTTCTCAACAACTATTTCCAAGTCTCGAATTTGGGATTTGACGAGTTAGAGTATAAAGATCCTTTGCCCTGCACCGCGGTTCGCGAACTCAAGCATCGCGAATACAATCGCCACTTAATTGATAAACAGCCAGAGAGAATTTTTCATGGGCCAAAATTTCATAAAATAAAGGCAACTCGGGGATTGTACAAGGGAATAGGAAGTCCCGCGAGAAGCTGACCGAGCGAGACTATAATCTTTTGATCATCACATTGATGATCGAGAAAAGCTTTGCGAAAGAATAGATGAAGGTTCTTGATCAGGAATGGTTGACAGAGTAAAACCCTTCTCGAGCAACTTATGTTGAACTTCTTCAAAAGAAGTTTTGTATGCACGACCGATGAAAGCCATTTATCAGTATGGGAATGGATGGAAGATTGGAGATTAAGATCAGCGCTAGAAAGGATGAAGAAAAGATTTGCGGTGAGCCAGGAGCGCAAATTGCGGAAGGAGAGAGTCAAAGAAAGGTTGCGAGAGAGAAACTAAAGAATGAAAAAGGAGGGAAAAGAAAACTATATATAGGGAAAAAGATCCTCGAGAAAAACGAGGTCATTTAATGCGAAGAGACATGAATGGTCAAGAATAAGCGGTTGAAAGAGACGTGTCGAGAAAAGACATTAATAATCAAAATCCGTGTAAAAGTACAAAGCTAAACGGATAAAGATAAGCTTGATCCGGCAAGAATATTATAAAAACTTTTATGATACTCCTCCCTCGCGGGAGAAGTATGAGGAGTGATGGGAGACGATATCAGTATATATCTCAAAGAAGCTTCGGAACTTCGCAAAATAATAGAGGCAAGTACGTACTTTTCAAGTCCAAAAGTATTCTTCGCTCGTTCCTTCATCAACAAAAATCAAAGATTGCTACCACAACAGATTTTTCCTTAAAGATCGCTCTTCAAGCAATATTTAAGGAAAAGAGGCAAGATGTAGGATCATAATATCGCAACGTACAAGACTCGCGGGATTAATAAACGACGTTGTCGCGAGGCAGTCGCAGGAGCTAAAATAAACGACGCAATGAATAACGACCGGCAAAACATAAAGAAGACGAGAGACCCGGGCGAGGGTTAAGAAGTGTCGCGAGAGCGAATGTTTGTGCATCCGCGACACTTCGCGGGACATTCCCGAAAATAAAGGGTAGCTTAGTTTGTCATCCACTATGTATTACCCTATATAAAGGGTTAGATGAGTCTTTAAGAGAGAGAGAGATCTTTTTGGAATTGTTAGGCAAGTCATTAGGAGAGAGAAAGTTTAAGAGTGTTTTAACTTCTAAGTGTAATTCTACTTCCTGTGTAAACACTTCATGAATTCAATCAATAAATGTTCTTGATCTTACATCTTCCAAGGGATTAATTAAGCAAAATCGAGTAAGGGGTGTAGTGTGGGAAATCCTGCTACTACAAAACATATTATTGGTTATGGGATAAAGTTGATTTCTCAACATGTTATATGATTCAATGAATTAGTTTTGTCTCAATATTTTATTGTTTGTGATTCACAATTAATAGTGTCACATGATTTGATAGTTTGTTTGGTTGAGTCCGGAATCAATCCGATTTAATTTCATCTCTAGAGCTATATTAGGTTTTCAATAAAAAAGTTGTTTATCCGATTCTAAGTAGCATAATTGTGGGTAGTGCTTGTAGTGATATATCCTACTAGTCACAAGTGAATCATAACTTTTGTTAAAACGTTTAGTGCTTTACACATTCGTTTGCATTGATTAGTCTTATTCCATAGAACTTATTGCTTTTAGGGAGTTAAATCTAATTGTGCTTTTACACTTTAGGTTGCTTTCTAGGAAGAATTCACATACACATCTTTTAATGTGGTTGTGATGAAAACAGGGAATTAGCGGGATATAATTGCGATCAAGGTATCCTAGGACTATTAGTAAAATAAGAGATTAAAAATACCAATTCTAATCATTGATGAAAATACATGTTTGTGAATGATACTATCCCGTGACCAATATCTTCTCCTTATTGATTATTCCAAGTATTTGCTTTGCTCTATTTTATTTTTACTTTAGTATTTCGCTTAAACAACAAACATCCCCTCCTGGTTACCTTAGAAACTGAAAATCGCATAACAACAATTGCCTCTTTGTGGATACGAACTCTTACTTACTTTGTACTTCATTTAAATTTAGTGAGTAAGAAAGTGAAATTATTTTGAATGATTGACAACCGATCAAATTTTGCTGCCGGGAGGCATATGGCTTGTTATTAAGTTTTTAGTTTCTTTTACAATTTCTACTTTTATCTTTGCTTTTCGGTTCTTGTCTTGTACTTGTTTGGGAGAATTGTTTTTACCTAATCCCCGGCTTCTAAAGATTGGAACTACCCAAGGTGCGGGATATCTACTCAAGAGGCACAATACCCAACCAAGTCAAGACAAAACAGAAAATATAGAGTTAGAGGTGGAAGGAGAAGTACAAATAGAAGGAGAAAAAGAGGTTCCAATCGTGAGACGAACCACAAGTGAAGAAGAAGAAGCAATGGGTGATGCAAATCGCTCACTCAAGGACTTAGCTTCTCATAGGCTTGATACACAACAGGTGTATTCAAACGAACTCTACTTTGAGATAAAGCCGGGGTTGCTTAGAGAATTACCAAATTCCATGGCATGGTGAATGAAGATCCAAACAAACATCTTATGGACTTCCACACCATTGTCACAGCCTATGCTTCCAAATAATGTTGAGGCGGATGGTGCAATGTTGAAAGTTTTCCGTTTCTCTTTAATGGATAGTGCTAAGGATTGGTTGTACTATTTACCTCCCGGAAGTGTCACAACATGGAATGGGTTGAAGAAACTCTTTTGGAGAGATATTTTCCCGCATCAAAGGCTACTCAAATTCGCAAGGAGATTTGTGGGATGAAGCAAAACGTGGGAGAATATTTATATGAATGTTGGGAACGATACAAGAGATTGGTGGCAAGCTGTCCTCACCACCAATTCAGTGACGCTATGATCATCCAATACTTCTATGAAGGACTCCAATCAAGTGATAGGAATCTTATTGACGCTCGCGGGTGGTGGTGCACTAGTTAGCAAAACGGTGGCACAAGCTAGAGAGTTAATTGAAAATATGGCAGCAAACTCCCAACAATTCTTGAGCCGTGGTTGGATGTGATTCTAAGAAGGGTGAATGAAGTGAGCGAGGTGGAGGAACTTCGTCCAAAAATGGGTAACATGTCGGCAATGATGCAACAAGTTCAGAAGCGGTGATACCAAGTTCTTCTCAAACTTATGAGGACGAGCAAGCTAATGCGATCTTTCCAAATCAACAAAGACGAGTATGATCCCTACTCAAACACTTACAATCCGGGATGGAGAGATCACCCCAATTTTAGCTATGCCAACAAGCAAGGAGCGGTTCAACAACCTACCTTCAACTTTTCAAGTGGATTTCAACCTCAACAACAACAATTCCCAGCCGAGACAACAATTTCAAGCAACCACAAGCACAACAATCGATGCAAAATCAAGGATCGGATATTGATTCAAAGCTTCAAACAATGATGCAAGGTATTTCTACCATGTTTAAAGAGAGTCAACAAGAAACTAAGAGTGCTATCAAGGAGTTGCAAACACAAATGGGCTCCATGGCTATTGAGTTGAACCAATTGAAGGCACAAAATAATGGGAAACTCCCTTCTCAACCTATAAACCCAAAAGAGGGTGTCAATGCTATTACGTTGAGAAGTGGTACACAACTTGTGCAACCCGAAATTACCGATTCGGGCAAGGTGGAAACACCCAAGGAACCTGTTTTGGAGGAGAATAATGAGGATTCTCCCCAACTTCTGAGGTACCTATTCCTAACTCTAAAACTCCGGTTTCTACTTATGTTCCTCCTTTACCTTTTCCTCGCAGATTTGCAAGTTCTAAGAAGGCGGAACTAGAAAAGGAGATTTTAGACGTTCTAAAAAAAGATCCATGTGAACATACCACTCATTGATGCTATCAAGCAAGTTCCAAAGTATGCAAAGGTGTTGAAGGACTTGTGCACCAATAAACAAAGGCTCAAAGGTAATGAAGTGCTTAGTGTGGGGAGAATGCTTGGCAATCTTACAACACAAACTCCCACTTAAGTGCAAGGATCCCGATAGTTTTGAAATTCCGTCACAATTGGTAACAAAACATTTAACAAAGCTATGTTGGATTTAGGTGCATCCGTTAATGTTATGTCAGCCAATGTATAATTCACTTGATCTTGGTCCTCTTAAAAAGGCTGAAATTGTATTGCAATTAGCCGATCGCTCTAATGTCTACCCAATGGGTATTGTTGAGGATGTTCTTGTGCATGTTAATCAACTTGTATTTCCAATTGACTTTTTGTGCTAGAGATGGATGAAGGATCACCGGACTCGTCTCTTCCATTGCTACTTGGGCGTCCCTTCATGAAAACGGCGAAAACCATAATTGATGTGGATAAGGGAACGTTGACCATGGAGTTTGATGGAGAAACAATAAGTTTCAACATTTTCGAGACGATGAGATATCCTAGCGATGTCCACTCTTGTTTCTCCATTGATGTTATGGATACATTGGCACAACAAATGTTTGAATTAAACGGTGATGATGCTTTGGAAACCGTGTTAACTACATCCATGGATAATGGTGTAGAGTGTGGTAATGAAGTCAAGGAATCCCTTGGTGATCTTAATTCACTACAAGGATGCCCGAAACTCATAATATCTCTTTTATTTCTTTACCATGCAAAGTGATGAAAAGCTTGTACCTTCAATTGTTAAATCTCAAAGTTAGAATTGAAACCTCTTCCGACCACCTAAAGTACTTGTACTTGGGTGATAATGAAAAGTTACATGTGATTGTTTCTAATGAGCTTAATGATTTACAGGAGCAAAAACTTCTAAGAGTGCTAAGGAAGTACAAGACGGCCATAGGATGGACAATTGCCGATATCAAGGGTATAAGCCCTGTCATTTATATGCACAAAATTCGTTTGGAGGATGATGCAAAGCCTACAAGGGAAGCGCAACGTCGTTTGAATCCTCCCATAATGGAAGTTGTGAAAAAGGAGATACTCAAGCTTTTGGAAGTGGGTGTTATCTACCCCATATCCAATAGCAAGTGGGTGTCCTGTGACAAGTAGTACCAAAGAAATCGGTGTGTGTGGTGGAGAATGATAAGAATGAGCTTGTCCTAACTCGTGTGCAAACCGGTTGGAGGGTTTGTATTGATTATAGAAAATTGAATGCCACCACTAGAAAATATCATTTTCCATTGCCTTTTATTGATCAAATGCTTGAACGTTTAGCTGGACACTCTTATTATTGCTTTCTTGATGGCTATTCAAAGTTATAATCGACAGATAGCGCGGAGGACCAAGAGAAAACCACTTTCACTTGTCCTTTCGGTACTTTGCTTATGAAGGATGCCTTTTTGGCTTGTGCAATGCTCCGGCTACTTTTCAAAGGTGTATGGTAAGTATCTTTTGAATATGTTGAAAACATAATTGAAGTGTTCATGGATGACTTTAGTGTCTTTGGTGATTCATTTGACCTTTGCTTGGAAAAATTTGTCTCCAATCCTTGAACGATGTGTTGAAACAAATCTTGTGCTAAATTGGGAGAAGTGCCATTTCATGGTAACTCATGCGGCATAGTTTTAGGCCATATAATATCTTCTAAGGCTTGGAAGTCGATAAATCTAAGATATACCTTATTCGTGCTCTAACCCCTCCCACTACGGTGGGGAGATACGTTCTTTTCTTGGTCATGCGAGGTTTCTATCGTAGATTCATCAAGGACTTTTCCAAGATAGCATCACCACTTTGTAACTTATTGCAAAAAGATGTGGTTTTTAACTTTGATGAAAAATGTATGGTGGCATTCAATCGTTTGAAAGAGCTTTTGATTTCAGCCCCTATCATTAAACCACTGGATTGGAGTAAACCTTTTGAACTCATGTGTGATGCAAGTGATTATGCGGTTGGTGCGGTGTTGGGGAAACGTGGGGGAAGCTTCCTCATTCTATTTATTATGCTTCTAGAAGCGTTAAATGAGGCCCAACAAAACTACACAACCATTTGAAAAGAGTTATTAGCCATTATTTTTGCTTTAGAAAAGTTTCGCTCTTATCTAATTGGTACAAAAGTTGTTGTTTTTTTCGATCATGCCGCTTAAGATTTTGCCTTACAAAGAAAGAGGTACAAACCGAGGCTCATACGAGTGGATTTTACTCTTGCAAGAGTTTGATATTGAAATCAAAGACAAGAAAGGGATTGAGAACACCGGTGCGGATCACTTGAGCCGACTTGTTGTGGACAAGGAGACTATCCGTTGCGTGAAAGTTTCCCAGGATGAGCAACTATTCTCAGTGCCTTTGGAGAACCATGGTATGCCGATATTGTTAATTACTTAGTTTCTAAACAAATCCCAAAGAACTTGTCTCGTCTTTGAGAGGGAAAACTTAAGAGGTTAGGTAACCAATACATATAGGATGATCCATACTTATGGAAACATGGTAGTGACCAAGTAATACGAAGGTGTGTTCCCGAATCAATTTAATTCTATCTTGTCTTTTTGTCATTCCTATGCCATGGATGACATTTGGGAGTAAGAGAACCGCTCACAAGGTACTTGAAAGTGGTTTTATTGGCCAACTTTGTTTAAGGATGCACATATATTTTGTACAACTTGTGATGTGTGCTAAAACCGATGAGTGCCAAATAGTGCATATTTATACACCTTTTTATTGGCATTTTACTCATCTTTTGCGCTTAGAAATCGATATTATCCTGCATTCTCGTGTTTTCTTTGTTTTCAAGAATAAATATTTGTATTAATTAATTTTGTATTTTTAGGTACATAAAGTCCAGGAGAAAGTGCTGAGCCCAAAAGAGCAAAGAATTGGAGTCGAGCATCTATGGAGCAAAGATAGCCAAAGCTCCGCGCGCGAATCGCTGCAACCCAACGAGTAGCAACTCATATACAAGACATGGGCTTGAGCTAGACCTGACCCGCGACCCGGATCCGAGCCCATCCATCCTCGACCGTTCAGATCGTAGCTGCCTCATCCAACGCTCGCTCCCGCCCGTCGCATCGTAGTTGATGTTCGTGCCTCACAAAGAAAATTACCTACCCTATACCCTCGCCGACCTCACCCATTCTCTTCTTCCTTTTCTCTTTCATCTCTGCCAGAACCCATCCCTCACCTCAACCACCATCTCCTTCCCCCGACGGAGCAAAGCTCCGCTTTTCTCCTCCCTCTCCCCGACACAACAACCACCACACCACCTCCATCACCCATGACTACTTCTTTCCGCCACACCTAGGTTCACCCATTCCATCTTAGCTTCTCTCAGAACCTAGAAGCTAGGGTTTAGATGATTGAACTTAGGAAGGGTTTCTCCAACAACCCTGAGAGCTCAAGACGATTAGACAAGAAAGGAGTGCGTTTGGAGTAATGGTGCGATTGTTTTCTTATTTTATCTTTAATTTCAACTTTGAATTAGGGTTAGGTATTTTGGTTGCATGTATAAATAGAAGTTTGTGGAAGATGATTTTTAAGCACGCACAGGCTAGCGGTGCTTCAATTTAGTTTAATTTGCGATTTTTATTTCATTTTGATGTTTTAATTTAGAGTTCAAGGGTTTCACCGAAAACCTAATTCTCTCGATTGTGATCTCAATTATGTTGAGTTGTTCTTGAGTGTTTAATGTATCAAATATGCTCAATATTAATACCTCATTACTCCGCTCTCACAATGCATGCCGTATGTATTCATTGTAGTTAGGCAAACATATTTAGTGAGAGTGTTTCCACTCATACTTGAATGATTAGTGCTAACCCTTGACTAGTTGTACTTAGTTAGACAACTAGTACTCGAACTAGCAACCTTAGCCGATGAATTGAGCTATTACTGGTGAAACTCCTTAAGTGAAAAAGCTAATGATAAGATTGACACATTACCCTTAGCTTCCACAGAACAAGAACTTCAACCGAATTGAACACATGATAGGTTAGTGGTGGATTTGAGACCTTAGCATACCCTTTGTCACTATCTTTTACTTAGTTTAGGTTCATCACATTTAAACATCGCCGTATCGGCAAAAACATCTCGTGTTACTTGTCACACTTGAAATGCGATTAGAAAGCCATAAGATCACCTTGAAAGCACCCTCGTCTCGTGGATCGGCCGTATTTTGCATTTGTCTTCATTGAAGACACCGTGCACTTGCGGTATCACCGTAGGCTTCATTTTATACATCTTTTCGGGGCCTACCAAGAACCGGCAATCTAGGTGCCGAAATCAAATGCCACAAACTTTTATTCAATTTATTGAAGTTTTTGATGTATGGGGTATTGATTTATGGGGCCTTTTGTCAACTCCCATGGGAATTTTTATATCTTACTTGCGGTTGATTATGTCTCGAAATGGGTGGAAGCTAAAGCCACCCCAACTAATGATTCTAAAGTGGTTTCAGATTTTGTGCAAGCTCATATTTTTGCAAGGTTTGGAATTCCAAGAGCCATAATTAGCGATGGGGTTCTCACTTCAAAAATAGGATTCTACAAAGCTTGTTGACGAAGTACAATGTGTCGCACAAGATTGCAACACCTTATCATCCCCAAACCAATAGACAAGCCGAGGTGTCTAATCGGGAGGTGAAATCCATTCTACAAAAGACGGTGAACCCAACAAGGAAGGATTAGAGCATGCGACTTAATGATGCTTTGTGGGCATATGGAAACCGCATATAAAACACCTATTAGGATGTCTCCTTTTAGGCTTGTGTATGGTAAACCTTGTCGAGTTACCCGTGGAGATTGAGCAAGGCGTTTTGGGCTATTAAACAATGCAACATGGAGATGGATGGGGCTGGAAAGCAAAGGAAGTTACAACTCCAAGAGCTAGAGGAGCTTCGTAATGATGCATTTGAAAGCTCACGGGATTTATAAAGAAAAGACGAAAGCATTTCATGATAACATGATTTCTAGGAAACAATTTTGCATTGAAGAAAGTGCTTTTGTTTAATTCTCGCTTGCATTTATTTCAGGTAAATTAAGGTCACGATGGATCGGACCTTTTATTATTACTAATGTGTTTTCTCATGGTGCGGTGGAAATTCGTGAAGCATAGCTACGGGAAAGAACTTAAAGTTAATGGGCACGGTTGAAACCATATTATGAGAATTTTACTTCCGAAGTGGTGGAAGGAGTTAACTTTGTGGATGTACTCCCCTCCCGAGAAGTCATAGAAAGCAAGGAGATAGTCGGGCCGACGACTTTAAACCAAGCGCTAATTGGAAGGCAACCCAAAGGATGAGTATTTCTTGTCTTGTATTTATTTCTTTTCTTGTTTTTAGTTTTTCTTGTTTTGTTTTTACTTTATTTTTTTTCGATTTCTTGTTAGGATTTCCCACCTTGACTTACTTTGATCTATTCAATTTACATTGAGGACAATGTAAAGTTTAAGTGTGGGGGAATGGTTTGCGTTGTAAATTTTTACAATTTTTCAACTTTTTTGTAAACTAGTGAATAAGAAAACTCCAACTTGTAGTTAGTTTAGAGTCACATAGTATACATGTCGCTAAGATTACATCGAGAATCTCATAATAGTGATGAACTTAGAGATGACAGAGAACATGATCGGGTTTCTTAATTATGAGAGTTAAAGTTGGATTTAACCATGCCGGTGGCAAAAAAAGGTGCCAGACTTAATTTGGTATTAGAGCATGGATCCCCCTATAGTGAGACTACCCATGTTACATAATGTGAGGCACCGACCTTCAATTCTTTGTACTGTCTAAATTTGTGCTTGGAAAGTGTGTGTCACCGTACGTAAATTCCGGCAGAATGGTGAGCTGCCCAACTTCCCACCATAGAAGCACTATTTTGATCTCTTGAGTGCTATTTTTATCAACCATGTTGGTGACATCAATTGCTAACTTACATACCACTTGTAATCTTGTTCGGGCAGATTAGCACCATCCACCTTATCTCTCTACACCTGTGGTCCATGAAACACCATCATCATCAACAAGAGGAGCATCACAAATTTGAAGGAAAGTTGAACACGTTTGAGGTTTACAAGCAACTATGATGAGAATTGGCGATTTTAGATTCAAGTAAAGCAACAAAACAAGGAGCGAGAATTTTTATAAGTTGAAGACTATTGTACAAGAGTGAAAATTATCAAAGATGAGAGTTCGAGAAGTTTATGAGATCAAGACATATAAGTTGTGAAGAATCATGATAGAAAGTACTTACACCATGGCCTTTGTACTTGCATTTTTATTTGTATTTTCAGTTGGTGTTTCTTTCTCTTGTCTCAAAAAAAAAAATATTAAAAAAAAAAAGAGAGAAAAAAAGAAGACAAGAGAAAATTTATTAGGTTCATTACTAGTTTTATTGTTTTATTTCGTTTTTATTTTGTATTTGTTTTATTTTAATTTTTTATTTCAAAAAAAAATAAAATAAATAAATATATATTTTTGGGTTTGTATAGTTCGTTTTTAGTTTTGTATTCTTTCAATAAAGGCAATGGAAAGAAGGAATATCTATAATGAAGTTTCAAGCGACAAGGAATTTGAGGGAAAGAATCATATTGTCAAGATTCTACGAAGTTCAAGAGTTATCATCAAGAGTTGAAGATCAAGACAAGATCGGAACCGATAGAAGACCGCACGTTTCTATGGATCTTGAGAGTGGTGCTAGCTGCACGCCGAACGGATACAAGGTAAGTAAGCATATTCCCACCTTCGTTAAGTGGTTGATTTCCTTTCAAGAGATCATCGAAAAATGGGTTTTCAAAAATTATAAAAGATGGGTTTTCAAAATATTTCTGGAGGTTATGCCTTCCTACCATTCAACGTGTCGCAGATTCTCTCTTCATTCCTACATGGACACATGTGTGACCCATAAAAAGCCGTGTTTATTATTGAGTGCAAATTCATAAAACCCTTTCTTGTGAGGCGAGTCGAGACTTTCGATCACTCCGAACCCGAATTTCTTTCGATAAGGGATGGTTATTTCTTTCTCAACTTTTAAGAATGAGATTGTGTTCATTTATGTGTCTAACTTCTTATGACTAGTGTGCGTAATCTCTATGTCTTCTTAAGCGCTGGATGCTATCATTACGGAGAACTAGTAAGTTGGAAAAATAGGTTTTGTGGGTATATCTCTGGTAAACCCTCACAAGACTATAACTCGTCCACTAGGGACACCTGGGGGTTTAAAGGCTTGTTATTTATGCTAAAAGTGACCGTAGCCTCGACGACACTGAGTTGTATGTATGTTTTAGAATTGTTTTGTTTGATTTGCTCGAGGACTAGAAAAGTCTAAGTGTGGGGAATCTGACAGGTGTAGAACACCGCATATTTACTATCTAGAGTTTATGCTTTCTTTGCTATTTTTCGTGTGAATTATGTATCTTATGTTTGCTTTTGAGTTTTATAGGTGCAATGGAGTCACCGAGAACAAAAGGAGAAGAAATCACCCATTTAAACGAAAAAAGAGCGGAAAGAAGTGGAACCGGCTCAAATGTTGGATTTATTTTTCATCATGGTGACGAGAGCGAAAAGGCGCGGCTATCGGCGAAAGAACGAGGCCATTCCCGGTTCCATATGAGAAGGTTACGAGCAAAGTCATCAGTTGAGCTTGTCGGTTCCCAGGACGTGACAAGACAAAGAGATTAATGGTGGCCCATATCCATTATCCAGGTGCCTAAATACTGGTCGTACAGGCAACATTATCAACTTGGCCGTGAAGAGGAATTCATTCTCATCCCCAGATTCAGTGTGTTATTTCTGTGAAGAAGAAGTTAGGGTTTCTACCTGAAATCCAGACCGAGAAAGAAATTGATGCTGCTGATGAGTAGCTGCCATGAATTAGATGGGTATTGAAGGGATCTTTTGCATAGAAGAAGAACAAGTTGTTGCCACTGGTGGTTGCTCGCAGTTGGTGTTAGAAATGGAGCAGATCGAGCAAAGAAAGGGGTTTGTGAAGGTGAAATTAGGGTTTGATTTGTGAGTTCTTTCCCCGACTCGGGTGGGATGGGTTTGCCTCTAATTCGGAGTTAGGGTTTGTTGTTTTGGATTAAAATCAGATGAGTGATGAACATGATGAAGGAATTGGAAGAAGATGGGTCTGTGTGTGTGTTTGGCCGCATCGGATGGCGAGAATGATGATGGTTTTGTTGGTGGTTGAGCTACGAGTAGATGCGATCAATGAGTCTTTGGAATGGGTTTCTACGCAGATGGTATTGGAGCTCAAGTTTGAGCCGAGAAGATGCGTGCGGATGGACTGTGGTTGTCCCGGGTTGTTGAGGTGAAGGTTATCTGTGTTGGTGTTGGACTCACAAGGAGCATGAATGATTAATGGCGGTTGAGTACAAGGAGCCGAGTTTGTGAAAGTGGGTATGTGCCTGGTGCTAATTGTTGTTTCCTGTTTGGAGTGCTAATGGTTTAGTAAGCAAGAAGCAACTAGAGCTATATTAGGGTTTTCAATACGAAAAAGTTGTTTATCCCTGATTCTAAGTAGCATAATTGTGGGTAGTGCTTGTAGTGATATATCCTACTAGTCACAAGTGAATCATAACTTTTGTTAAAACGTTCAAGTGCTTTTACACATTCGTTTGCATTGATTAGTCTTATTCCATAGAACTTATTGCTTTTGGAGTTAAATCTAATTGTGCTTTTTACACTTTAGGTTGCTTTCTATGAAGAATTCACATACACATCTTTTAATGTAGGTTGTGATGAAAACAGGGAATTAGCGGGATATACTTGCGATCAAGGTATCCTAGGACTATTAGTAAAATAAGAGATTAAAAATACCAATTCTAATCATTGATGAAAATACATGTTTGTGAATGATACTATCCCGCGACCAATATCTTCTCCTTATTGATTATTCCAAGTATTTTCTTTTTTTGCTCTATTTTATTTTTACTTTAGTATTTCGCTTAAACAACAAACATCCCCCCGGTTACCTTAGAAACCGAAAATCGAATAACAACAATTGCCTCTTCTGTGGATACGAACTCTTCCTTACTTTGTACTTCATTTAAATTTAGTGAGTAAGAAAGTGAAATTATTTTTGACGGATTGACAACCGATCACCTGAGTCATGAAAATTTGGGGCCCATGAAAGCCTATCCAGGGGAGATACCTTGGATTTCCAACTATATATATATAAAGTTATACCCTGGATTTGGATGCATCGAGGGTCTCTTCCAAGGAGTCGGGTGTATGACCAAGGCGCCGAGGTACACGGTTGAGCCAAGAGTGCCCGGGGCATTTGAAGTGTCTCGGCCATTCTTGGCAAGTCTTGGCACATGCCGCACTCTACCAAGAAAACTCCACTTAGGGTGCGAGTCTCGTAACCATAAACCCTATAGGTATAAGGGATAAGAGGCTGCGAAAACAACCGGTTGTTGTTAAGACCGGATGGGAGGATCTAGTCTTGTATGGCCGATGTACGCCTCCTTGAAGGGGCAACCAGGAGATGATAAGGGCGGCACCCTCCATTAGGGAGCCGATAAGTGTCAAAAGATGCAAATGTCATGAGGCTCTATTTTTGCAAGAAAATTTAGGCTTGTCATATTTGTGTGATGATCTGAAGAGGCAATAATACTAACGCGAGGGTAAGACGAGATCAACGGGTCTTTACATGCAAGTGTAAAGACGTCCTGCGATTTCGTCGCAAGACGGCAATGTCATGGGGCTTTAAGTTCGCGAGAATTTTTAGACCTATCATATTTGCCGCAACAAAAAGCATCCTGATGAGGCAATAATACTAAAGAAATGATAAGACAAGATCAATGGTTGTTACATGAAAGTGTAATGACGTCCCCGCGATTTTGTCGCAAGACACAATGTCATGGGGCTTTATGTTCGTAAGAACATTTAGGCCTGTCATATTGACGCAATATGAGGGGTGGCAAAATAATACCTTTAATTAGGAAGTACAAGTATCCGATGCGTGTCGTAGGTGCAATCAAATTAATCAATATTTCCACTCAATTAAAAATAATATAATGGAAGTCAAGTTCGTTCCCACGAGGAGCAAGAGATCTTAGTTGTAAAAGTTGTCACGAAAGGGGTGTAAAAAGCAAAAGAAAATAAACAAAGCAATTAAAATCGAAAGTTGAAAACAATAAGAGAAACAAGATCAAGGAATCCTTCGTTCAAAAACAATGATTAAAGTTATGTTCTTTTCTACTTGTTATTAGTCACAGATTATCACCAACCGTAGGATAGCGGTCCGCTTAGCTAGCCCCAAAATCCCTAATTTCACCGAGTAACAGGTCCGCTTAGTTATCGATTCTATTCAAAAGAACCACCTTGAGGTTCGCTTACAAGATGTAATTCCCAGAATGCATTAAGATTTATGAATTTAGGTTTAGTACTAGTAGTTAAACTCGGTTCGCTTGGTCACTTTCTAGCGTTGTTTCTACACACAATTGCTCCACGGAATCCCTCCGCAAGGTCTTGTGTTTTCTACTTGTGTAAAGTGTCGAGAAACGATTACGTATTCCCTAACTTATACTAGATATAGATCAATTAACAAATCAATTTAGCGTGCACTCCAAACAATCTATCAATCAATCATGAATGAATAAACATTCCTATTAGTAAAAACAATCGATAATCATGTGAAAAATCTCAAGATAGAATTGAAAACAAAACTCAAATCATGTTAAGAACTAGGAATTCATCCTCAATCAATAAGAAAATTAGCTACTCATGCTTTTGAAATTCACACAAATAATAATAATTAAAAAGGAGAATTTTCAAGTTCACACAAATAATTAAAAAGAAAAATCTTAGAAAAGCAAGCAAAAACACAAGTGTTGTGTGTGTAGAGAGGTGTCTAGAAGTTGTAGAAAACTTCTCTATTTATAGGCTTCAATATTCTCCAAATCTTCTAAGGAGTAGAATCCTTTTCCTTTAGCAATTCAATTTCCAATTCCAAGCTTTTCTCAACTCTTCCACCTTCTCTTTCCAAATTTGAGTCCAATTCTCCATCCAATTCCTAGCCCAAGTCTTCACACCCATGAGAGAAGTCCATAGAAAATTCTGGAATTTTTGGCTCGCCGGAAAACTGGGATTGTGGCCGGAATCCGGCCGGAATTGTCGCCGGAAAATATCTCAGGTGACCGGCAAAGTCCGCCCGGTCACCGGTCAAACAGGTCAAATCGGCGGGTCAACGAGTCGGGTCGGGTCAAACCCGAGTCAGGTTCATGAGTCAGGGTGACTCATTGATCCATCTGAGTCATAGGCTGAGTGAAAGCCTAACTAGCCTTTGGTTGGGCTTAGTTGTCGGTGATTTGCACGAGCAGAGTCTCTGTTGCACTAAGATGGTGCTTTACCAACTCATGATCGGCCAAGATGGCTGTGCATTGCTTCTTACAATCCAACAGCCTAACTCACTGCAAAATTGCTCCCTTCAACACCTTTGTAACTCCACAGTCCAACACAAGCCTACCACCAGCAGCCTGGAATTTCAATCACCACAAATTGCTCCACAACACCCTGCCAAAAATCATCACTATCATCTCAGGCTCCCTGAATTCCTACAATGCTTGGCTGCAAACCCTTCTCAGCATCAGAACTTGCACACCATAACAACCACCATCTGCACCTCACTGCAAAACCACTCAATGCTAGCCATAATTGCTGCCATCAATACCAGCTCAGGCCAACAATGACCCATTCGTGCTCAACTCAGCATATCTTGCAACTCCCAGAACCGGCAGTTCCACCGCTGCGGCACCACGGCACCCAGCCCAAAGCACTTCTTTGCTAACCCTTTCGCCTCCTCCATACGCTTTGCAACCTCATTCTCTCCACGGCCAACAACCCGGCTCCTCCATCACCTTGTCTCTGCAATTTGTAACCTCGAAGCCAACAATCATTGTTGCCTTAGTTCACTGCCAGTACCATTGGCATCCACAGAGCCATTCTCCCTAACTTTCTTTGCTTCAAGGCCATTCCAGCAAGCTGTTTGCTAATTCATAAGCTCAAACTTCCACTATTTGCAACACTGACTCCACCTTTCTGAGCTTAAGCACCAAAGCACCATCTTCATCTCCACGGCAAGCAACAATGGCGTGACATCAATTTTCCCGCAACTTGCGACTTCACATACACCTGCCATTGCACAACCACCTAACACAGACATTTCCATCTCAGAACCATCATCTCCTAAACCCAATTGTCTGTGTTACTTTGCCTCTTCATCAGCAGCTGCTACACAAGTCTTAACAAACCCCATTCTTTGAGTCTTGCGCGCAACTGTATCAACTCACATCGGTGCCACCTACTCGGTGTTTGCAAGCGGTGAACCATCTCTGGCTGATTACCTGAGCTCACCATCAATACCCACAACTCAGCCATCTCCATTATCATCTCCAACATCAGCTGCTTCCCATCAGCTCATTGCAATGTGACAAACAACCCATTACTGAGACCATTCTCTATTTCTTAGCCAGAACCAACTCATGACCACAGATCTGTTCGATTTGAATCTCAATCTCCTCTTGGTCAGCAGCTCTCAGTCTCAATCGATTCTACGGTCTTTCAGATTCGAATCCCCACCATCATTAACATCTCAGCTCAACCATTACATATCAACAGCGCCACCTTCAATTCCATTAACAACGCCATCATCTCTCGCTGAGCACCACCGATCTGTTGATTGAATAAACCCTAACTCTCATTTTCACAGCAGCCGCTTGTTCTTCACAGACCCATCTCCTCCATTGCACGAACTCTAATCAATTTCTCGATTAACAGCAGCCATGGCTGTGTTCTTACTCTCTTTCAGGTGGAGCTCGATTTTCAGATTCAGGGGAAAAATGATTGAGAAGAAACAATCTTCTCAATGTAATGAAAGCTGGGGTGGATTTGGTTTCGGGTTTGGATCCAGATCTGAGCGTGGATAGAAGGCAGGCCCAATTGGATGCTATCCGGCATAACCATCCTCTGGATAAGGGCTACCGGTGTTAGTAACACCCACTGCTAAGTGATAAAGGGTACCCTGAATGAGATCCCCTTAACCACCTACGGGCTCCAAATAGTCTTCGCCCGTAAAATGACCTTTTTGCCCTTTTGGCTCAAATTGGGTGCTTTCTTCTTCTTTTCCTCGTGCGACTCTAGAGTACCTAATAACTCAAAAACACACGTAAAATACATAATTTACAAGAAAAATAGCAAAGAAAGCATAAACTACTAGATAGTAAATTAGGTGTATTCTACACCTATCAAATTCCCCCACACTTAGACTTTGCTAGTCCTCGAGCAAATCAAACTAAAAACTCACAACTTCAAAGCGTTCAAGCGTCCCAAGCATCCAAAGAGTTATGAGGACATAGAATTTCGCATGCTAGTAATAAAAGTTAGAAATACCAAAGAACATATTCTCATTCTTAAATGTTGAGTGAGAAATAACCACACCATAATGAGAGAACGCGTGTTTGAGAAACGATCAATAAGCATTTCGCCTCGACACGCCTCACCAAAAAGGATTTTATGATAATTGCACTCAAAAAGACGGCTTTTTTATGGTTCTCACATGTGTGCGAGGTAGGAATGAAGAGAGAATTCCTGCAACACGTTGAATGGTGGGAAGGACAACTTCCGAAATATTTTTAAAAACCCACATCTTTTAATATTTTGAAAAACCATTTTTCTGACGATCTCTAAGAAAGGAAATCAACCATTATTATCGAGGATGAGATTACTTACTCACCTTCACATCCGATCGCCAATTATGATAACACCACTCTCACGGCATCCAATAGAAACGTCTTCCGCTCCTCGTTCGTCTTCGTAATCTTCGTCTTCGGTTTCAACTATTGATGATAAACCCTTGAATTTCATAAATCCTTAACAATTTGTAACTCTTTTTACCTTAAAATCCTTGTCGCTTGAAACTTCCTTATAAATTTTCCTTTCCCACGGCTTATTAACAAAACAAATATTTCTCTTGTTTTTCTCTCTTTTTTTTTTTTTTTTTTTTTTTTTTTTTTTTTTTGAAACAAGAGAAATTAAATACAAAAAAATAAACCATGGCCGTGGGAGAAGTATTTTACCACTTGATTCTTCACAACTTGTATCGTCTTGAAATCATAAACTTTCAAAAATTCTCACCTTTTAATTTTCTTCGCTTTTATGAATAAGTCTTCATACTTGTATATAAAATTATCTCATTGTAGTGTAAGTCTTCAACAAATATGTAAAAATCCGCTCTTTGTATGTTGCTTTTACTTGTATTTGAAATTTGCTCTTTTTCTCGTCCGTTGCTTGTAAACCTTAAACTTTTCCAACTTTCCTTGTAGATTTTGATGTCGCTCCTTGTTGATGATGAATGTGTTTCTATGGATCCGTTGTTGTCGAGAGAGAGAATGGTGCTAACTGCAAATCGAACTACAAGAAGGAGGCTTTCATCTATAGACGTCACCCTCATGATTGACAAAATTAGCACTCAAGAGATCAAAGAGTAGTGCTAATTGGTGGGAGGTTGGGTAGCTCACCATTCTACCCGGAATTTACTTACGGTGACACACACTCAAAAGAAGCTCTTTAGTAGATGGAAAATTTCTGGTCGGTGCCTCTCATGATATGAATACGGGTAGTCTCCACTAATGATTGATCAGCAACTCTAATAATGCATTTCTCCCTGCACCAAATTCGCATCACCGGCATGATTAAATCCATTATTTAACACTCAAACAAGCAAGAAATCCGAATGTAGTTCTCTAACATTTCCAAGTTCAATTATGTCGGTCAAAATCTCTATGTAAACATACCTAGAAGTATGCTAGTGACTCTAAAATCTTTAAAAGTTGGAGTTTTTAAGTAAAACTTTTTTTTTTTTTTTTTTCAAATTTTTTAATTTTTTTGTAATTTTTGTTTTAAAAACATGCTTAACCACTCCCCACACTTAAACCTTACATTGTCCTCAATGTAATTGAATCCTCTAGTAAAGTCAAGGTGGGAAATTTTAACATGATAAGAAACAAGAAAAAGAAATAACAAAAGCAAAAGGATAAGAAATACAAAACCGATGGGTTGCCTCCCATTAAGCGCTTGTTTTAAAGTCGACGGCCCGACTTAGCTCTTGCGGCACATTACTCCAGAGGGAGTGCATCTTGAAGTCCAATTACTTCCACATGCTCCGTTGGAAAGTTTTCATAATATGGCTTTAACCTATGGCCGTTGACTTTCAATTGTTGTCTTTTTTCGCTAACAATATCAAGTGCACCATGAGCATAAACATTAGTAACAACAAATGGTCCCACCCAACGGGACTTAAGCTTTCCGGAAATAAACGTAAACGAGTATTAAATAAAAGGACTTTTTGCCCCACAACAAAACTTTTCCATGAAATCATCTTGTCATGAAAAAGCTTAGTCTTTTCCTTGTAAATACGGGCACTCTCGTAAGCATCATTACGTATCTCCTCTAGCTCATGTAATTGTAACTTCCTTTGTTTCCCGCTTCATCATACTCCATGTTGAATTTCTTTATCGCCCAATAAGCCTTATGTTCAAGTTCAACCGGAAGATGACAAGCCTTGCCATAAACCAACCTATATGGAGACATACCAATCGGTGTCTTATACGCCGTTCTATACGCCCAAAGTGCATCATTGAGCTTAAAGCTCCAATCTTTCCTTGTGGTATTCACCGTTTTCTCAAGAATGGACTTGATCTCACGATTTGAAATTTCCGCTTGTCCACTAGTTTGTGGATGATAAGGCGTACCAATTTTGTGTGTTATGTTGTACTTCTTGAGGAGAGCGTGGAAAGCCTTCTTGAAATGTGAGCCTCCATCGCTTATCACCACTCTTGGTGTACCATGCCTATTGAATATGTATTCCCTTACAAAATCACAAACAACTTGAGAGTCATTAGTTTTGGTGGCTCTAGCTTCCACCCATTTTGAAACATAATCAACGGCAAGAAGTATATAAAAGTTCCCATTCGAATTGACAAAAGGACCCATAAAATCAATACCCCACACATCAAAAATCTCAACGACGAGAATTGGTGTGAGTGGCATTTGATTTCGAGCACCTAGATTGCCCGCTCGTTGACATCTATCACACGATTTACAAAAAACATATGAATCTTCAAACAAGGTGGGCCAATAAAATCCACTCTCAAGAACTTTGAGAGCGGTGCGTTTAGAACCAAAGTGGCCACCACAAGCAAAAGTGTGGCAAAAGGAGAGGATGGATTGAAATTCGGAGTTAGGTACGCACCTTCGCATTATTTGATCAACGCCATATTTCCATAAGTATGGTTCATCCCACACATATTGCTTAGCTACCTTCTTAAGTTTCATCTTTTGGAAATTAGACATTGTACTAGGTACTTTCCTTGTCACCAAGTAATTCACTATATCCGCATACCAAGGTGTTGATTCGTCCATGGAGAAAAGTTGTTCGTCCGGAAAGCGGTCATGTAATGGAAGTTCCTCTTGAGACATAACAAGTCTACTAAGATGATCCGCAACGGTATTCTCCACACCCTCTTATCACGAATTTCTATGTCGAACTCTTGTAACAATAGGATCCACCGGATTAATCTTGGCTTAGCTTCTTTCTTCTTTATTAAGTGTCTTAGTGCGGCATGATCGGAATACACAATAACCTTTGTACCCACCAAGTATGATCGAAATTTTTCCAAAGCAAAAACTATAGCCAATAACTCCTTTTCCATGGTAGAATAATTGATTTGTGCATCATTAAGGGTCCTAGATGCATAATAGATAACATGGGACAACTTGTCCACCCTTTGACCCAAAACGGCTCCAACCGCATAATCACTAGCATCACACATTAATTCAAATGGAAGATTCCAATCCGGTGATTTGATAATTGGCGCACTTGTCAACATCTCCTTTAATTTATCAAAAGCATCCTTGCATTCCTTGTTGAAGTCGAAAGGTACCTCCTTTTGTAATAACTTGCACATCGGCATGGAGACTTTGGAGAAATCTTTGATAAACCGCCTATAGAAACTGCATGGCCAAGAAAAGAACGATTTCCCTCACCGAAGTGGGATATTGTAAGTTTCTTATTAAATCTATCTTTGACTTGTCCACTTCGAGCCCTCGAGAGGACACAATGTGACCAAGTACTATGCCGTGGTTTACCATAAAGTGACATTTCTCCCAATTAAGGACAAGGTTTGTGTCTATGCATCGTTTAAGAACTAGTTCAAGGTTATTTAAACAACCATCAAAAGAATTGCCATAAACACTAAAGTCATCCATAAATACCTCGATGATGCGCTCCACATAATCCGAGAATATACTCACCATGCATCTTTGAAAAGTAGCCGGCGCATTGCAAAGGCCAAACCATCCGTCTATATGCAAACGTTCCAAATGGACAAGTGAAAGTGGTCTTCTCTTGGTCCTCTGCAATAACAATTTGGTTGTATCCCGAATAACCATCCAAGAGCAATAATAAGAATGCCCCGCTAACCGCTCCAACATTTGATCAATGAAAGGTAAAGGAAAGTGATCCTTTCGGGTTGCGGAATTAAGCTTTCTATAATCAATGCACACTCTCCAACCGGTTTGAACTCTTGTAGGAACAAGTTCATCGTCTTGATTTCGAACAACCGTGACTCCGGATTTCTTTGGTACCACTTGAACCGGACTTACCCACTTGCTATCGGAAATTGGGTAGATTACCCCACACTTAGCAATTTGAGTATCTCTTTTTCACAACCTCCATCATGGGAGGATTAAGCCGACGTTGAGCATCACGCATCGGCTTCACGTTTTCTTCCATTAGAATCCTATGCATGCACATGGATGGACTAATGCCTTTGATGTCTGCAATTGTCCACCCAATAGCCGTTTTGTGCTCTTTCAAGACTCTAAGCAAACGGTCTTCTTGTACCGGTGTGAGGTTCTTTAGAAATAATCACCGGAAGCTCATCTCCATCTCCCAAGAAAGCATACTTCAAATGGTCCGGAAGTGGCTTCAATTCTAGTTTGGGCGCCTTCACAATAGATGGTACAAGTATTTCATCATTCACGGGTAAAGAAATATATGAAACATTACCCTTTTTAGCCTCTTGCAATGTCGCCAAAGCACCACACATCTCCACCAATTCCTTGGAGATTTCAACATCCAAGTTAGACAAGCCATGGACGTCCAATTCAATGCTCTTTTGCAACACCACATCAAGTTCATCCTCTTGGTTCAATTCCACCATTTGTTGCGCTAATGAATCAACCACATCAATGGAGTAAACGGAATGCACATCACTTGGGTAGCGCATGGCTTCAAATATGTTAAAGTGTATTATCTCCTTGTCGAATTCCATAGTGAGTGTACCCTTATCAACATCAATCTTCGTCTTTGCGGTCTTCATGAATGGCCTCCCAAGAAGTAAAGAAGTAGATGATCGGTTCTCATTGTTGTCCATATCCACCACAAAGAAGTCCACCGGAAAAATAAGCTCATTTACTTGCACTAGCACGTCTTCTACAAGCCCCTTAGGATATATGTTAGACTTGTTTGCCAATTGGATAATAACTCTTGTCTCTTTCAAAGGTCCAAGATTCAAGGAGTCATATATTTCGGCCGACATCACACTAATGGAAGCACCCAAGTCAAGTAAAGCATGTTCAAACCTTTGTTTACCAATAGTAATTGGCACCGTGAAACCACCGGGATCCGTGCACTTTGTAGGCATTTTCTTCAATAGCATAGCCGACGCACTCTCACCAACTTTAGTAATTTCATTATCAAGCAACCTATCCTTCTTGATGCATAATTCCTTCATGAACTTGGCATACCTTGGAATTGTCTTAATAGCCTCAATGAATGGGATGTTGATTTCAATCTTCTTGAAGATATCCATGAGCGCCTTGTCTTGAGCTTCTTTCTTGGATTTAGCAAAACGACTAGGAAAAGGAGGTGGAGTAGTGAAAGAAGGCACCGGTTCCTTTGATTGATCGGTTGGTGTTGAATTCTCCTTTGGTGCGGTTTCCTCCTTATCTTTGACTACCTCTTCAATAACTTCTTCATGATGACTTGGACCCTCCACTTGTCTTCCACTTCTTAGAGTAACCGCATTAACATTCTCTCTTGGATTCACAAATGGTTGTGAAGGAAGTTTTGTGGATGCTTGAGATTTTAATAGGTTCACATCGGTCGCCAATTGTCCCATTTGAGTTTGTAAATCCTTGATAGCGAATCGGTCTTTTGTTGATTTTGTTGAAACAATGACGTAATACCTTGCATCATGACATTAAGCTTATCATCAATTGAAGAATCACGTTCCTTGACTTGTTGTGGTTGAAATTGTTGAGAACCACCTTGTTGTTGAGGTTGGAAACGTGATTGTTGAAAACCTCCTTGTTGCGCATATGGATTAGGAGCCGCCGCTTGCTTGTTTGCATAACTAAAGTTGGGATGATCCTTCCAACCGGGATTATAGGTATTGGAGTATGGATCGTACCTTGGCCTTTGATTTGGATATAAAGCATTCACTTGTTCGGTCTCACCATCCGGAATAATTACCGCGGCAATCCTTTGCATCATTATCTCCATGTTACTCATCCTTTGATCAAGATGTGATGAAGAATCACTAACTTCATGCACTCGCCTAACCATTGGTTCATCCTTGTGTAGAATTGTTGTTTGAGTTTGCCGCCATACTTTCAATCAACTCTCTAGCTTCGGTCAAAGTCTTGTTCATTAGTGCACCACCACCCGCGGCGTCAAGAAGAGACCTATCACTTGGGTGAAGAGCTTCATAGAAGTATTGGAGTATCATAACGTCACTAAATTGATGGTGTGGACAGCTTGCCACCAACCTCTTGTATCGCTCCCAACATTCATACAATGATTCTCCCACTTGTTGTTTCAATCCACAAATCTCCTTGCGAATTTGAGTAGCTTTGGATGCGGGAAAATATCTCTCGAGGAAAAGTTTTTTCTTCATCCCATTCCATGTTGTGATACTTCCGGAAGGCAAATAATATAACCATTCCTTAGCATTGCCCGCCAAAGAAAACGGAAAGCTTTCAACATTGCTCCATCCGCATTAGTCTCGGTGGAAGCATGGCCATAACTATGGCATAGAAGTCCATAAGATGTTTGTTTGGGTCCTCATTCACCATGCCATGGAACTTTGGTAACTCTCTAATCAACCCCGGCTTGATCTCGAAGGTTGAGTTAGTTTGGATACACCATTGTTGTGTATCAAGCTTGTGAGAAGCTAGGTCCTTGAGTGTACGATCAGCCATCGTTTCTTCCTCTTTGTGTCTGAATCACTTGATGAAGAAGGAGGAAGTGGAGTGTTAATCGCACGAATGAAATCCTTTAGTTGAGTGCCGGATCGAAGACGTATTGGACTCGGTCTACCCTCTTTAAGCATTCACCAAAGGTATAACACCTGAAACAAGATTCTCACAAACTAAGTTAGATACGGTAAAGAATCTAACAAAGCAAGAATAAAGCAAAAGAAAAATAAAAACAACTAAAAATCGCCGTTGCTCCCTAAGCAACGGCGCCAAAATTTGATGCGTGTCGTAGGTGCAATCAAATTAATCAATATTTCCACTCAATTAAAAATAATATAATGTAAGTCAAGTTCTTTCCCACGAGGAGCAAGAGATCTTAGTTGTAAAAGTTGTCACGAAAGGGGGTGTAAAAAGCAAAAGAAAATAAACAAAGCAATTAAAATCGAAAGTTGATGAAACAATAAGAGAGACAAGATCAAGGAATCCTTCTTCGTTGCAAAACAATGATTAAAGTTATGTTCTTTTCTACTTGTTATTAGTCACAGATTATCACCAACCGTAGGATAGCAGTCCGCTTAGCTAGCCCCAAAATCCCTAATTTCACCGAGTAACAGTCCGCTTAGTTATCGATTCTATTCAAAAGAACCACCTTGAGGTTCGCTTACAAGATGTAATTCCCTGAATGCATTAAGATTTATGAATTTAGGTTTAGTACTAGTAGTTAAACTCGGTTCGCTTGGTCCACTTTCTAGCGTTGTTTCTACACACAATTGCTCCACGGAATCCCTCCGCAAGGTCTTGTGTTTTCTACTTGTGTAAAGTGTCGAGAACGATTACGTATTCCCTAACTTATACTAGATATAGATCAATTAACAAATCAATTTAGCGTGCACTCCAAACAATCTATCAATCAATCATGAATGAATAAACATTCCTATTAGTAAAAACAATCGATAATCATGTGAAAAATCTCAAGATAGAATTGAAAACAAAACTCAAATCATGTTAAGAACTAGGAATTCATCCTCAATCAATAAGAAAATTAGCTACTCATGCTTTTGAAATTCACACAAATAATAATTATTAAAAGAAGAATTTTCAAGTTCACACAAATAATTAAAAAGAAGAATCTTAGAAAAGCAAGCAAAAACACAAGTGTTGTGTGTGTAGAGAGGTGTGTAGAAGTTGTAGAAAACTTCTCTATTTATAGGCTTCAATATGCTCCAAATCTTCCAAGGATTAGAATCCTTTTCCTTTAGCAATTCAATTTCCAATTCCAAGCTTTTCTCAACTCTTCCACCTTCTCTTTCCAAATTTGAGTCCAATTCTCCATCCAATTCCTAGCCCAAGTCTTCACACCCATGAGAGAAGTCCATAGAAAATTTTGGAATTTTTGGCCGACGGAAAACTGGGATTGTGGCGGAATCCGGCTGGAATAGTCGCCGGAAAATATCTCAGGTGACCGGCAAAGTCCGCCCGGTCACCGGTCAAACGGGTCAAATCGGCGGGTCAACGAGTCGGGTCGGGTCAAACCCGAGTCAGGTTCATGAGTCAGGGTGACTCATTGATCCATCTGAGTCATAGGCTGAGTGAAAGCCTAACTAGCCTGACTGGGCTTAGTTGTCAGGCTGTTGCACAGGCCAGAGTCTCTGTTGCACTAAGATGGTGCTTTACCAACTCATGATCGGCCAAGATGGTTGTGCATTGCTTCTTACAATCCAACAGCCTAACTCACTGCTAAATTGCTCCCTTCAACACCTTTGTAACTCCACAGTCCAACACAAGCCTACCACCAGCAGCCTGGAATTTCAACAGCATCACAGCTGCTCCACAACACCCTGCCAAAAATCATCACTATCATCTCAGGCTCCCTGAATTCCTACAATGCTTGGCTGCAAACCCTTCTCAGCATCAGAACTTGCACACCATAACAACCACCATCTGCACCTCACTGCAAAACCACTCAATGCTAGCCATAATTGCTGCCATCAATACCAGCTCAGGCCAACAATGACCCATTCGTGCTCAACTCAGCATATCTTGCAACTCCAACAGAACCAGCAGTTCCACCTGCAACAGCACCCTGGCACCCAGCCAGCACTTCTTTGCTAACCCTTTCTGCCTCCTCCATCTGCTTTGCAACCTCATTCTCTCCCTGGCCAACAACCAGCTCCTCCATCACCTTGTCTCTGCAACAGCTGTAACCTCAGGCCAACAATCATTGTTGCCTTAGTTCAGCTGCAGTACCCATTGGCATCCACCTGAGCCATTCTCCCTAACCTGCTGCTTCAAGGCCATTCCAGCAAGCTCAGCTGCTAATTCATAAGCTCAAACTTCCACTATTTGCAACACAACTCCACCTGCTACAGAGCTTAAGCACCAGCACCATCTTCATCTCCCTGGCAAGCAACAATGGCAAGAAAGATCAATTTTCCCTGCAACTTGCAGCTTCACATACACCTGCCATTGCACAACCACCTGACACAGACATTTCCATCTCAGAACCATCATCTCCTAAACCCAATTGTCATGTGTTACTTTGCCTCTTCATCAGCAGCTGCTACACAAGTCTTAACAAACCCCATTGCTGAGTCTTGCACTGCAAATCAGATCAACTCACATCAAGTGCCACCTACTCACTGCAAGGGATGAACCATCTCTCGGCGATTACCCGAGCTCACCATCAATACCCACAACTCACCCATCTCCATTATCATCTCCAACATCACCGCTTCCCATCACTCATTGCAATTAATAAACCAAGAACCCATTACAGACCATTCTCTATTTCTTGGCGAGAACCAACTCATGACCACAGATCATTTCGATTTGAATCTCAATCTCCTCTTGGTCAGCAGATCTCGCCTCAATCGATTCTACGGTCTTTCAGATTCGAATCCCCACCATCATTAACATCTCAGCTCAACCATTACATATCAACAACGCCACCTTCAATTCCATTAACAACGCCATCATCTCTCGCTGAGCACCACCGGTCTGTTGATTGAATAAACCCTAACTCTCATTTTCACAGCAGCCGCTTGTTCTTCACAGACCCATCTCCTCCATTGCACGAACTCTAATCAATTTCTCGATTAACAGCAGCCATGGCTGTGTTCTTACTCTCTTTCAGGTGGAGCTCGATTTTCAGATTCAGGGGAAAAATGATTGAGAAGAAACAATCTTCTCAATGTAATGAAAGCTGGGGTGGATTTGGTTTCGGGTTTGGATCCGGATCTGAGCGTGGATAGAACCGACCCAATTGGATGCTATCCAGCATAACCATCCTCTGGATAAGGGCTACCCGGTGTTAGTAACACCCACTGCTAAGTGATAAGGGGTACCCTGAATGAGAGCCCCTTAACCACCTCTGGGCTCCAAATAGTCTTCGCCCGTAAAATGACCTTTTTGCCCTTTTGGCTCAAATTGGGTGCTTTCTTCTTCTTTTCTCTCCTGCGACTCTAGAGTACCTAATAACTCAAAAACACACGTAAAATACATAATTTACAAGAAAAATAGCAAAGAAAGCATAAACTACTAGATAGTAAATTAGGTGTATTCTACACCTATCAGTATCACAAGAAGAGTAAAAGGAAAATGGAATAATCTTTCAACTTATTCTTTTTCTTCATCAGATTCTTTATCAGATTCCTCTTCTTCGCTTGCATCACTATCAAAGACATCTGAGGAAGGCATATTTTCAGGAATTTCATCGAGAAGACAAGGATATGAATAAAGAGGAATGTTGTGGCCATTGAAAACTATTTCAATAGTTTGATTACGAAAACGCACAGCATCATTATTGAAATTCGCCACAGTAGTTTGTAATTGCTTCTTCAGCTTAGAATATTTTTCGTTGCGAAGAGAGAAGTCTTTTGCAAGTTGTGCTTTCTCAGATTCAAGTTCCTTGATTCTAATTTGAAACCTCTTCTCAGATTCTGCGAACAAATGACAATGAGTTAGCAACTTAATAACAGTTTCATAAAAAAGGAGCGGAAAAGTAATGAAGAACAGTAAACAACCTTCTCTGTCAGAAATCATATCTTTAACCAAGGCATTATGCTCAGCATGAAGACTGACGTTAACACCTAAGTTATTTCTGGCATTATCTAGAACCTTCGCAGCCCAAGCAAATTCATCATCATTATTTATGACAATAAGTGAACGAATTTGATTTTCTCGCTCATTAAGTATGGCGTTTTGGCGAAGAGATTCATCTCGTTCAATTTGTACTTCAAGAAGAGTTTTTTGGAATTTTGCTAATGCTTGTGCACCTTAATTAGCAATGCGATCCTTATCATCTATGAGGTTGCTAATTTTCTTCCTTAGAATATTATTACTCTCATGGGAGTCAAGATATAAACGTTTAAATCGGTTGGCTAAACCTAAACTAGATCTATGTTCAATTTCTAAAGATGAAATTTGGTTCGAAGTTCATTTAATGAGAGAGAATTAATCTTGTTTGAAGAACTACTTAAAGATTCATTGAGATGAGCGAGAAGAGCATCATCATCCATGGGTTCAGGGAATGAATGGAGAAGGATGGCTTCGTTAGAAAATGATAAGTCAGGCAAAGAAAAGTAAATGACAAAGTAGAAATGAAGAAAAGAGGAGGGTGTTATACCATAAAGTTGCTGATTAGCACTTTGAAGAGTAGATATTTTGTCCTTCTGGGAAGAAGACTCAACTTCCAACTATTGAATTTTTTCATCCTTCTTGCGAGATGTCGCAACTTCAATTTCTAGTTCTTTATTCTTCTCTTTAAGTTGAAGATTTTTATTTTCAAGATTGTTGCGTCTTTTCTCGAGGTCTGAGGCAACGACAAAGGAAGCTCTCCCAGACTGTAAAGAAAAGTAAAGAAATTGTTAAGATAAGGTTTATAATCGAAATCACAAAGAAATAAATAAATATGAACATACCAAGGCACTGAGTGCATTTAAGAAACTGGGAGTCATTGTTCGAGAAACTCCACGAAAAGAATCATTATCCACTAGTAGGGGGCATCGCAAATATTTGCGAGAGCTTCGGAAGTAGCAGTATAAATGATCATCTCCCAATCCTTGCATAGAATCGAGAAGACACTAGACAATTGCGCCATACAGATTCGACCGAATGATTCTCCTTAGCAAAAGAAGTATCAACCTCATTTTCATCTTCATCGAATTCCCATTTGGTTTGGGAATTAGAATGAGAAGAGGGATGGATTTTCCGTTTTTAGAAGATGGAGCGGAAGATTTATCCTTGCGAAGAGTGATTTTATTCTTTCCTTTAACCTTCGCAGCCTTCAGAATGTCAATTTCTTCAACGCCAACCTTTCGCACACGAATGAAGATAAGAAACAGAGGCAACAATATTGTTAAAAATAATAAGGGAAAATATTTTTACTTCATCCGTGATTGAACGAAGTATCGCCAGTACTCTCTTTTTGGATTTTTTTGTAGCTCTTTCTTAATTTGGTGATCTGAAAAAAAATCGCAAGATTAGAAGGGAGTGAAGATTGTAAAATAAATAAAAATTAGGAAGCATACCTCTTTTGCCTTTTCTGCCACTTAAATACTCAAGGCCGATAATTTGCGAGATCGCAGGAGTACATTGGAACCGTAAATGTAAGGTCCGCTCAAAAATAGTGGAAAGACAGACCACCTCTCATCCTTAGAGTATCGAGGAACGTTGTTCTTGCCAGAATGCCAGTTGATATCTAGCATGAGTATCTTATCGTCGGAAATGTTCTCTTTTCTTTTCAATCGGGCACCCCAAATGAGACTTATCATTTTTCATGTTTATTACTTCATAATTTTCAAAGAAGTTTTCTAAAGTGTATTTCGCGGCAACTATCTCTAAGCTTGCGAAGTTAGGATCTTTAACGTTATCGGGATATAGAGATCCCTTACCAAAGACCGCGATTGGCGAATTCAAGCATTAGACGGATGCAATCACCACTTAATTGGTAAATAGCTCGCGAGAATTTTTCATGAGCAAGAATTTCATACAACAAGGGCAGTTCGGGGTCGTACGAGGAATAGGAAGACTGCGAGGATTTGACCTAGCGAGATTATAATTTTCCCGATCATCACAAGTGATGATCAATGAAACAATTTTGCGTAAAGAATAGATGAAGATTCTTGATTAGGAATAGTAGATAAGTGAAACCCTTATCTTGTAATTTCTTTTGAGTTTCATCAAAAAGGTTTTCATATTTACGGCCGAAGGAGCCATTCTTAGAGTATGGGAATGATTAGAGAATTGAAGATCAAGAGAAAAGAAGAAAAGGAAAATTTACAAGAGAGGTAGCGCAAATTGCGGAGGAAGAGAGTTGAAGAAAAGTTGCAGAGGGAAAATAAAAGAGAAGAAGAGAAGGGTGAGAAAACTATATATAGAGAGAAGAATTCTCGAGAAAACAAATGCATTTAATGCGAGATGGGACGTGAATGGTCAAGAATAAACGGTTGAAAGAGACGTGTCAAGAAAAGAGTGGAAGAAGAAACATCTCGTAATAAATTCCGTGTAAAAGTACGGATTGAAACAGATAAAGATGAACAGTTGCTGCATTTCAAAATATTGGTTCTCATGACATTCTCTCCTTCAGAGAAGACATGAGAAGAGGCAAGATGTAGGATCGAATATCGCGACATCAATGCTTCGCGAGATCAATAAATAATGACATTGCGAGGGCGTCGCAAGAATAATATTAATGACGCAATGAATGACGACAACCAAAACATGAGAAAAGTGTGAAGATCTAGCGAAGTTTAGGAGAGTTGCGAGATTGTATACTTGTACACTTGCGATATTTCGCAAGCCGTTACCGAAAATAAAGGACAAATTTTAGTCGTCATCCATTGTATACTACCCTATATAAAGAGTCGAATAAGTCTGTTATGAGGGGGATTCTTTTTGAGAGTGTGAGACAAGTCATTAAGAGAGAGAAAGTTGGTGGTGGTTGTAATTTCTTTAACTCTTTTCTATTTTATCTTGTGAATCTTCAAGGAAATAATCAATAAAATCTTTGTTATCCATCTTAAAAATGTCTTAGTTGTGTGGAATACTGTGAGGGGTGTAGTGTAGGATTTCCTGCAACTACAGGGTTTTTGGAAATCATCACAAAGAGTTTAGAAGAATCTATCATGTGAAACCCTAGAAAACAAGTAGAAGCCTCCCTAATTGAGATATCTAGGTTTAGAGTTTAGACTTTTCAATTTATATGCTTCTCCCCAAAATTAGGTCATAGCCTCCTAAAACCCAAACATCCGACCTCCTTAACTCAGTCCAAGCCCAATAGCATTCACAGCCCACTCTGTGCACATTAACTTGCTGAGCCTGTCAGTTTCACGGAACCGACAAGTTATTTTTCCTTGTTTTAGCTTCACCAGGACCACAACATATCTCACCTCCTTCCTGCATTTTGGCATTCACATTCATTCATTTTCATTATTGACATAACCACCACGATCATCATTCACATTCATTCATTTTCATTAGGTTGATTCACCGCCATAGCTCACCGTAACCACGATCAATCTTAGCTTTATTCTCATTAAACTGCAACCCTTAATGTCGAAACCACTAAAAATCCTCATCACCAACAACAAACAATAAAACCAGAACTCTTGCCATCACTGCCTTCAATTTCATGACCGTCTCTGTATTCGATATCTTGCCATGCAGTTTCTGCACATGCATTTACGAGCCGCAATGCAACTCCGCAAGCAACACTCTTCCATCACATATCGCCACTTTGCAGTTCCATTGCCGAATCGGCAAGAATCGCCAACAACACATTCCCCTTAGCCGCATGTTCTTCTCCATTTCAAACACCTGACCAACAAAGTTAATATTCCATTCCTCGCATGCAACGTACTCTCACTCCATATCGACTACAAAACCAGCCTGCGAGACTCACCTCCTTTGCATTGCAGCCTGAAACATCCATCTTTCTGATTCATGCCTTCACCGCACAACGCAATAGAGCACCAACCCATCTCCTTAAAATTCCCACCGCCATTCATTACCATCTCTCGAAGTCAAGAACCACCACACCAAGCCAATTCAATAGCTCCAACACCGGCCAGACAAGCGCAATTCATGACCACCGAATCGCCATATCTCCAATCTAGTAAACCCTTGAAAATCATCACTTCCACCTGCAATCTCCCTGGCACATTTAAGCTTCAACTACTTCACTTCATTGCAGCTCATTCAATTCTTCAACTCACTCCCGCCATACTGCTAAACAACCTCCCTTGAATCTTGACTGCACAACACAACCAATTTTATAAGAAAACCCAAGTCTCAAACAACTCAACTGCTCCATCTTCATCATCTTTCAGTCATCGCCATCAATGGCAGAAACCATCTCAATTCCCGCTTGCAAACCATCCTGACTTCACCAACAATCCCTCCTTTTCCATCTCCAACTCAACCCGACAAAGATCATCACCAAAACCCTCTCTTCCTGTATCTCCATTATCTTCCGTTTCAGCTCAACCTGCACCTTCTTCTTCTATGAAGATCACAGACCCAATCAACATTTTCTAACCTGATTTCACGAACTTCAGCAATTTTAACTCAATCAAACCCTAACTTCCATGTTAATCGATCTAGCCTTGATCCAACACAAACCCATTTCATTCTTCAACAACACCACCAACCCATTCCCTCATTATCTTGAGTTCTTCTGAAATGTACCATGAATCTCGAACGAAACCCATCTCAATTTCAATTTCAAGTCCTCACCACCATCTGATTCCATAATTCTCCATTACTCCAATGGGTAGAAGCTTCGCCTAATTCTCTCCTTACCCATCTCAGATTCCTTCACACTCTCAAACAACCATAAACTACTGGCAAAATCAATAGCGTTGATCAATTGCACCTAACAATGCCATGGCTGCAACTCTTCTTTTTGATGAGAAGAAACTGAAATGTGAAATGTGTAATAATGAATCTCGACCTAGTTTTTAGGGTTAATAGAAATCGAGTCGGAAGCATGGATAGCTGCCTTGAGCCAAATCTTTGTCTTTCTTTATCAATTCTTCTTGGACTCCAACTGGTTGTCCCTTAACTTTGGCTTGGCTTTCAAATATAACTCGCATGTGAATTGGCCTTTGTGCTCCTTTTCGCTCCAAATAGCTAATTTCTTCTTCTTTTGCTCATAATGACTCCATTGCGCCTAATAAACTCGAAAGTAACCATAAGATACATAATTTACAAGAAAACTCGCAAAGAAAGCATAAACAATTGATAATAATTAAGGTGTTTACAACACCTATCAAATTCCCCCGCACTTAGACTTTGCTAGTCCTCGAGCAAATCAAACAAAATAAATTCTTAAAGGATACATACAACTCCGTGTCGTCGAGGCTACGGTCAAACTTAGCATGTATAACAAGCCTTTAAACCCCTAGGTGTCCCTAGTGGACGAGTTATAGTCTCGTGAGGGTTTACTAGAGATATACCCACAAAACCTACTTTCCAACTTACTAGTTCTCCGAAATGATAGCATCCAACGCGCTAAGAAGACATAGAGATTCTACACACTAGTAATAAGAAGTTAGACACATAAATGAACACAATCTCATCCTTAAAAGTTGAGAGAGAAATAACCATCCCTTATCGAAAGAAATTCGGGTTCGGAGTGATCAAAAGTCTCGACTCTGCCTCACAAGAATGGGTTTTATGAAGTTGCTCTCAATAATAAACAACTTTTTTATGGGTCACACATGTGTCCAGGTAGGAATGAACAGAGAATCATGCGACACGTTGAATGGTAGGAAGGCAAAACCCTCCGAATTGTTTTGAAAACCCACATCTTTTATTCATTTTTGAAAACCTTTTTTCTGACGATCTCTACGAAAGGAAATCAACCACTTAACGAAGGTGGGAATATGCTTACTTACCTTGTTATCCGTTCGACGTGCAGCTATCACCACTCTCACGGCATCCATAGAAACGTCTTCGATCTTCAATCGGTGTCTTCATCTTCGTCTTCGGTCTTCAACTCTTGATGATAACTCTTGAACTTCGTAGAATCTTGACAATATAACTCTTTTCCTCTAAATCCTTATTGATTGAAACTTCATTGTAGATATTCCTTCTTCCATTGGATTTATTGAAAGAATACAAAACTAAAAACGAACTATACAGACCCAAAATATGATACAATGAATTTTTCTCGTCTCTTTTTCTTTTTTTAATATGAGACAAGAAAAATAAAACAAATACAAAATGAAAACAAAACAAAACGAAACAAAACAATGAACCTAAAGAAATTTTCTCTTGTCTCTCTTTTTTTTTTGAGACAAGAAAAATAAATACACACTGAAAATAAAAATAAAATAAGTACAAATGGCCATGGTGTAAGTACTTTACCGCTTGATTTTTCACAACGTGTATGTCTCGATATCATAAACTTCTTGAAATCACATCTTGATATTATTCGCTCTTATACAATAGTCTTCAACTTGTAAAAATTTTGCTCCTTATCTTGTTGCTTTACTTGAATATGAAATCTGCTCATTTCTGTATTGTTGCTTGTAAACCTTGAACGTCTTCAACTTTCCTTCGAATTTGTGATGCTCCTCTTGTTGATGATGATGGTGTTTCTATGGACCTGTTGGTGTAGAGAGAGATAAAGTGGATGGTGCTAACTGCGAACAAGATTACAAGTGGTATGTAAGTTAGCAATTCGATGTCACCATCATGATTGACAAAATATATCACTCAAGAGATCAAAGTAGTGCTTCTATGGTGGGAGGTTGGGTAGCTCACCATTCTACCCGGAGTTTACGTACGGTGACACACACTCTAAAAGCACATATTTAGATAGGTACAAAGAATTGAAGGTCGGTGCCTCACATTATGTAACATGGGTAGTCTCCACTATAGGGGACCATTACTCTAATACTAAATTCAGTATGCACCTTATTTGCCAATGGCATGGTTAAATCCAACTTTAACTCTCATACAATTAAGAAACCCGGTCATGTTCTCTGTCATCTCTAAGTTCAGTCACTCTTATGAGAATCTCGATGTAATCTTAGCGACATGTATACTATGTGACTCTAAACTAACTACAAGTTGGAGTTTTTATTGAAAATTTTGAAAAAATTTACAATGCAAATGCTTAACCACTCCCCACACTTAAACTTTACATTGTCTCAATGTAAATTGAATCGTCCAAAGAAAGTCAAGGTGGGAAATCTTATAATAATATGCGACAAGAAAAAGTAAAAACAAGAAAAAAAATATAAAATATAAGAGATACAAAACCTATGGGTTGCCTCCCATGTAGCGCTTGGTTTAAAGTCGTCAGCCCGACTATATCCTTGCAAGATTCATTCCCCATATACCAACAATCGAAAAGTTGGGGATCCTTCCATAGAACTCGTTTTGCAAACACTAGCTTCACACAAATATTAGTAATACAAAACAAAAACGAAGCTATCAACCGATAAAAGCTTCCCCCACACTTATTCTTGTCCACACTTGGCAGTGTATAAAGAATATAGAAGTCGGGTACTTCCATGGTTTCTTGTCCCAAAACCTGCATAGTATGAGAATCAAGTATCTCCAATGGAGGATATCGCGAAACAAAGTCATTCAACAATATTTTCAAAGCATATACATTCAAACCATTAAGAGGTAAAGGAGAAGAAACAATATGCAAAGGGTTAGACAAACCTATCACAATCTCTTGTATCACGGAATCCTCTTCATCCTTGAAAAACTCAAGTGAATTACTCACCTCTTGTATATCATGGTCCTCTATCAAACCTTGCAACCATTCTTCGTCCGTTTCTGCCTTAACCAAAGTCTCGACATAAACATCATCATTACAATCCTTTGCAAGCTCAATTGGGTCTTCCACAATATTGGTCAAACCTGTCTCATTCTCAACATATTCCTCCTTGTTGTAAGGCACATACTCCACTGCGGATTCAAGTCTCACCATAAGGAACTTTTTTAGAACACTCATTGCATCATTCTCAAGCTCCACCCTTTGAATAGGCTCTTGATCATTATTAAGATCAATGCTTGAGTAATCTACACAAGTGTCGACATATTCCTCTTCGTCTTCATCTTGGTCCCAAAAAGAGTCCATTGTACACCCTTCGGAGATGTCACCATGAGTTGGTTCAAGCAATGTATCATAATCACCGTCACTATCATAGTCAACATAAGATTGGTCCTCGCTAAATTTAGTGTTGCTAATATCGAACTCATCCTTTTGAATAGGTGAATGATCATTATTACGATCAAGAGTTGAGTTAACTACACAATTATCAACGAAAGTCCCCAAAGGTTCGCCTTTTTCAACATAATTATTCATTTCCTCTATGTATTCATCAATGCCCTTTCTTACGTCGGAAACACCTCTTTGAAGCTCTTGGAGTGATCCATCCAAATTCTGGATATAATGTTCCATTTGTTTGTAAACCTCATTCGACAAGGCAAAAGTAGAATTACTTACTTCAATATTGCTAGGCCAATTATCTTCCCTTTGAATAGGTGAATGATCATAACTACGATCAGAAATTGGGCCAAACATACTATGAACACATTCGGTCGATGAAACTGGTTCCATGCTTGGTTGTCTACGAACTGACTCCATGCTGACTATAAATTGTTGCATTCCATTTACCAAACTAGAGGAAATATTAATAGGAGCACAAGTACCATCCCCTGTTTGTGCTTGCTCACTTACATACCCACCGTAAGAAGGTTGGAATGTATGAGAACAACTAAAAGGGTACGTGGAATATTGACCATAACCAAAGGATTGGTTTTGATTGTACTCCCCGTAAGGGTGATAGTTGTCATATTGTTGAGGTTGAAAGTTGTATTGATTGCTCCAATATGCTCCGTTCATAGAAATCGGTACCTGAAACGAGATTCTCAAAACTCGGTTAAGAACCAAAGAATAAGAAAAAGTAAAAAAAAAAACTAAAAACAAAAATAAGAAACCAAAAACAAGTGACAACCGCTGCCTCCCCGGCAGCGGCGCCAAAATTTTGATCGCTGTCGTATGCGTCAAAAATAAATTACACTTTCTTACTACTCAAAATATAAATATAGCAAGGGCAAGAAATGATCATTCCCACAGAGAGGACTTGGGTTGTCAAGTTGTTTTGGTTTCCTAAAGATAACAAGGGGGTTCTATGATTTTTATAAAATTAAAACTAAAATAAAAGCAAAGCACGCAAATCAAGGTTGTGAAATATTGGATAAAGGTTTCATCTTCAATTGTAAACAAGTTTTGAATGTATGATTAGAATTCGTATTTAATCTCGCTATCATCAAAAGCCCTAGAATATCTTATTGCAAGAATACTCCATAAATTTTCTAAGTCATCAACACACACATTAGAGCTGCATATGTGAATTCTACCTAAAGAAAAACCTAACGCCTTGCGCTAATTAAGTTCAATTCCTAGGAGCATTAAGTTTCAGAAATAGGCTAATCAATGCAATTGAACTACATTGCGCAAACAATTCGAACAAAGGTCAACTTCTACATATGACTACAAGAGTGTATCACTACAAACCGTAATCATATCATGCTACTCGTATTCAAGGTTATCGCTCGATGATGAACCCTAAATTAGCTATAGATATGGATGTGAGTTCAATTAATTCTAGACTTAACTAAACAAACATTCAATCATATTGCAATACATCAATCATGCAATTATTATAATCAGTAGAAATCAAACGATAATATTGAGAGAAAACTAATTCATAAAAATCATAACTTGGTTTCCAAAATCCAACTACACAATAAAAATAAATCAACTACTTGGGTTTTTGGAAATCATCACAAAGAGTTTAGAAGAATCTATCATGTGAAACCCTAGAAAACAAGTAGAAGCCTCCCTAATGGAGATATCTAGGTTTAGAGTTAGACTTTTCTATTTATATGCTTCTCCCCAAAATTAGGTCATAGCCTCCTAAAACCCAAACAGCCGACCACCTTAACTCAATCCAAGCCCAATAGCATTCACAGCCCACTCTGTGCACATTAACTTGCTGAGCATGTCAGTTTCACGAAACCGACAAGTTATTTTTCCTTGTTTTAGCTTCACCAGGACCACAACATATCTCACCTCCTTCCTACATTTTGGCATTCACATTCATTCATTTTCATTACTGACATAACCACCACGATCATCATTCACATTCATTCATTTTCATTGCAGTTCATCTCACCGCCATAGCTCAGCTGCAACCAGTCAATCTTAGCTTCATTCTCATTAAACTGCAACCCCTAATGTCGAAACCACTAACAATCCTCATCACCAACAACAAACAATAAAACCAGAACTCTTGCCAGCACTGCCTTCAATTTCATGACCGTCTCTGAATTCGATATCTTGCCCTGCAGTTTCCTACACATGCATCTAAGAGCTGTAATGCAACCTGCAAGCAACACTCTTCCATCATATATCGCCACTGCCAGTTCCATTGCCGAATCCAGCCGCAACTGCCAATAGCACATTCCCCTTACAGCGCATGTTCTTCTCCATTTCAAACACCAGCCAACAAAGTTACTATTCCATTCCCTCTGTAGGATCATAATATCGCAATGCATAGGGCTCGCGAGATCAATAAACGACAGTACCGCGAGGGAGACGCAGGAAACTAAAATAGACGACGCAATGGAAAACGACACACAAAACAACTGAAAGACATGGAACCTGGCGAGGGCAAAGAAGTGTCGCGAGATTGAATAGTTGTACACTGGCGACACTTCGCGAGACATTCCCGAAAATAAAGGATAGCTTAGCTGTCATCCACTATGTATTACCCTATATAAAGGGTCGAGTGAGTCTGTTGTAAGAGAGATCTTTTTGGAATTGTTGCGCAAGTCATTAGGAGAGAGAAAGTTTAAGAGTGTTTTACTTGCTAAGTATAATTCCATCTTCCCTGTGTAGATAACTCATGAAATCAATCAATAAACATTCTCAATTATGCATCTTTCAATGGACTAATTAACCAAAATATAGTGAGGGGTGTAGTGTGGGAAAACCCGCTACTACATATGCGCTAGAAAAGAGGAAGAGCGGTGATTGGCGAAGAAATTGGAGAGAATTTGGATTAACAGGGAAGAGATTTGGAAAAGATACTCAAGAATTCATTGAAAGGAAAGATGGCTAGAAGAAGAAATGTACAAGAACAACCAACGATTGTAAGAAGAAGTGGGAGACTTGCTGGAGAAAGGAGGAATGAAACAGGAGAATCGTCAAGGATAAATAGGAGAAATGACGGGAGAAGATCAAAATCAGCCGCCGATCTCCCCAAAGAGCAAACGCAACTGTGGATTATGATAGAGTAAGTGTACATACTTGGAGATCTGATTCTGAAGACGAGAGAGAGGAAGAACAGCAGTTGGTGAACAATGGACAAGGGGAACAAGGGATGAATGGAGAAATGAATCCAGGAAATGAAGAAATGGCAGCGTTAGAAAGATTGAGGCAAACAATACACGAGGAGAGACGGCTAGAGGCAGAGGAACGAGCAAATTTGACAAGAGAGAATCATGAATTGAGGATGGAAAATATAAGGTTACAAAATAGGAGATCTAGAAGTAGCGTGAGATTAAGTTCTGGATCAAATGAGAAGAGAGAAGAAGAGTTTTACCAACAGAGAATACCGAGGAAGAGACACAAGATCCAGACGCAGAGCACGGCGAGAGAAGAGGAGAAATAGAAGATCGTTATATTCCTCAGCCCGAAAATCTTCGAAATGAGCGAAATAGGGAAAATCAGGAAACATGCAACCCAAGGGCCAAATGACCCAAATGGGCTTGAAGGAAGAATAATCCTACGCGGGAGAGAAGAATTGAGAAGAAACCGAGAGATCGAGGATGACATTGAGAGACACTACATTGAACAAGCGCGACTAGCTCGCGAGAGAGAAAGGCTAAGAGAAGAAATGGAAAATCAAGAGATGGAGGAAGCAATCCTACAGAATAACCATGACAACCGCGAGAGAAGGAGGGAACAAAATCGTGCTAATAGAAATATTAATGAAGAGTATGAGAGGGTGCAAATGATGAGAGCCGATAGGCAGCCAAGAAGAGAGAACAACCGATATAATGGCGTGCGAATTAACGAAAGAGGCCAAGAAGAACGTCGCGAGGAAAGAAGAGGAGAAGATAATGAGCGGGGAAGGTCAAAATAGGCACGAGCGAAGAAGGAGAGAAGCAGAGCTAAAAAGACCAAGAGAATCAAATTCCGAGGCAAATGAACAAATCTTAAGAGAGCTTAAATGAAATGAGAGGATTACCGAACAATAGAAGGGAAGGAGGAAGGAGACAACTGGACGAAGCCATCGCAGGCCGCGAAGAACCCTTTCACGCTAGAAATACGAGATGGGAGGAATACCTCCTAAGTGCAATCTACCCGCATTAACCAACATCTTTGATGGAACAACTCGCGCGATACAACATATTAAGGCTTACCCGAGATGTATGTTACAATGGGAGAACCATGATACCATATTGTGCAAATATTTTGCGTCAAGCTTAATAGGAGAAGCATTAAAGTGGTTTGAAAGCCTACCAAGGAATACAATTACATCATTTCACCATTTACAAGCCACATTCCTGGGAGCATACATAAGTAACAACTCTTCGCGACTGTGTATTGAGGATGTATTATGGGCTGAAACAAAGGATTGGCGAGAGCTTAAGACAGTTGACAGTAAGATGGAGAACCATGTGCAGCGAAATGGCAGGACGGGTTGAGGAGAGATATCTCATACTCTCATTTGTGAATGCTCTTCGCGACTAACTTGTTATACATTCAAATTTTTAGAATCAAAAATACAATCACGATGGCAGTAATCTGAGAATTACAGGAAGAATATATTGCCTTAGAAGAAAGACAAAATGAAATGAATTCTTATCCCGTCGCGAACACGAACTCCAACGCCGCGAACGCAAGTTTGTTACCTCAATTCATCAATACAGTGGCGAGCACTTCGCAAGGACAGCAAAGCAAGGAGGGCACGATGAGGGACATCAGAAGGTAGTAGCCATGGGAAGCCATGATCAAGAAGAGTTTGAACGCGAAAGGAATTACTACAATCGTAATAAACAATAATAAGATTCAGAGGCTAGATCATGTGCAAGAAACTTATGGCGGACGAAGGCAAAATAACCGTGGAGGGCAGAGAAGTCATAGAACAATATGGGAACAAATTAAGATGCCTCCACCGAATGCTAGCGTTGAAAAGATCTCGGGAAGCTATACTTGTGATGGAAAATGTACAAAGACCTTGGAATGTTGGGATGGAACCACCGCCAGGAGATAGAAGCCATGAGTTTTGTTCTTACCATCGCTTCCATGGGCATCAAACAAACGATTGTAGAAACATAAAGAGAATTATTCTCAGGATGATTGATCGTGGAAGTCAATCACTTTCTAAGGGGGGAAGAAACAGTCGACATTACCACCACCACCAGAGATGCACAGTAATGTGTCGGCAAGGAAAGGAAACATTTGTGATAGAAGTAGGAACAAAAGCCAAGAATTTGAACTGCAACTCCATTGTCCACTCCTATCGCACCATCGAAGATTTTCATGACAACGTGCTCAGTAGAGTCTTTGCGAGAGATGCTAATGATAAGGTGGCAATTGAAGACTATTTCTTTCTCTGCAGATGAAGTGCCAAAAGGAAGAGAAACACATGATAGCCCGTTGGTTGTGAAACTAGAGATTAACCCGAAACCAGTCGATGGAGAAGATGATGAGGCGAGAAGCTTGCTGGGCGATCAACCGAATCTTAATCGACACCGGAAGTTCGGTGAATATCCTCTTCTACCATACTTACAAGACGATGGGAGGAAAAGATGAGGATTTGATCCCCTCTACATACAAAATATATGGCTTTAATGGCACTGCAAACAAACCAAAGGGAGAGGTTCACATGAGAATACCTCTACAAGGATTATCAACAGGTATTTTATTCTGTGTGGTTGACGTGGAATCTCCATACAATGCGCTGATTGGGAGGCCGTGGCTTCATGAAATCTTGGGAGTCGCGTCAACGTATCATCAATGTATTAAATTCCCACATCCAAATGGCATTGGTATTATACAGGGAGATTGGAAGGAGTCGCAACAATGTCATGAAGTAGATGTAGAAAGCTGCGAAGAAAGGAATGTCAAAAGAAAAGGGTGGAAACAGCATGTGAGAGATGAGCAGAGAAAGGAAAAACTGATGGTGGATGCCATAGAAGTAAGGACTGAACATACCTCGCGAGGTGAATGCCTAGAGACAAGCAAATATTATGGTAACAAACAAGCAAAGGATATGAGGAGCAAAAGGCATAAGAAATGAATAAGCAACAAAAAACAGGAGAAAAAATAGCAGTTGAAGTAATGATATGCGAGAATCTCGCAGAAGAGTAAAAATGAGAATTCGACTAAGAAAGAAAAGTGAAATACAACAAGTGAAAAAGAACTGTGCGAATACTTCGCAAACAAATATCAGCAAATAATGAAACATGAATGATTGAATGATTTAACAAATATAAATGCGCAAATGAATGGGACGAACCTTTATGGCGTACACCCTAGTTCGCGAATAACATTTCGAAGAGGCAAATGTAAGACCTAAAGTGCGTCATATAAGGGGGTATCTCTCGCCGTGGTTGTGGGGAAGGTTACACCGCTCCCGAAGCCTCGAACCATGAAAATTTGGGGCCCATGAAAGCCTATCCGGAAGAGGTACCTTGGATTCCCAACTATATATGTAGGTTATACCCTGGTTGGGCGACCGAGGGTCTCTTCCTAGGAGTCAATGTATGCTCAAGGCGCCGAGGTACACGGTTGAGCCAGAGTGCCCGGGATGGATGAACCTACCCTGGCCATTCTTGGCAAGTCTTGGCATGCGTTGCACTCGCCCGAAGAAAACTCCACTTAGGGTGCAGTCTCGTAACCATAAACCATATAGGTATAAGGGATAAGAGGCTGCGAAAACAACCAGTTGTTGTTAAGACCAGGATGGGAGGAGCTAGTCTTGTATGGCCGATGTTTCGCCTCCTTGAAGGGGCAACCGGGAGATGATAAGGGCGGTACTCTCCATTAGGGGAGTGCCAAAACAGACGCAAATGTCATGAGGCTTTGTTTTCGCAAGGAGACTTAGGCTTGTCATATTTGTGCAAATGATCCCGCAGAGGCAATAATACTAACACGAGGGTAAGGCGAGATCAATGGGTCTTTACATGAAAGTGTACTGGACGTCCAGCGATTTCGTCGCACGACGGCAATGTCATGGGGCTTTATATTCGCAAGGATGTTTAGGCCTGTCATATTGTCGCAACAAAAACATCCTGCAGAGGCAAAAATACTTGAAAAATGATGAGGCAAGATCAATGGGTCATTACATACAAGTGTAAAGACGTCCTGCGATTTTGCCGCAATGAACGGTGGCAGGGGAGGACCTCTAATTAGGGAGGTCTGACTTGGAAGACCACACAAAATGATAAGGCAAGGTCAATGGGCCTTTGCAAGAAAGTGTAGAGGCGGCCGCAACAAAAAGAGCGACCTTGTCGCAACAAAAAGAGATAGAATTCTCAATTCATAAAGATATCTCGACCTTGTCGCAACATAAAGAGATAGAATTCTCAATTCATAAAGATACCCGCGACTCCGTCGCGATGATCCATTTCAATTCACAATAAGGTTATTATCAAATACAATAAGACAGCTAAAATCTTCCATCTGAAGATGAATAGCAGAGGCAAGTATGGGAATGGAAAAGATGGAATATTGTTATTCATCTTCTGATGGAAGAATTGTACATCAAGATAGCCAATTATATTACAAGGAAGAACTAACAAAAAAAAAGGGGAATGAAGATTGAATTCATGAAAAAAGAGTTCACTATAACAAAGATACAAAGAATGTACGAGATATTACACGAGCAAAAAGAAAACAAAAAGAATTACATCTTGGGTGAATCTTCTTCTTCATCGATTCATCGCTTTTATTATTCTTGTCGCCAGAATTTTCTTCTTCGCCAGCTTCACTATCAGAAACATCTGAGACAGGCAAGTTCTCAGGAACCTTTTCAAGAAGCCAGGGATATGTATGCAGAGGGATGTTCTGGTGTTTACAAACATATTCCATGGCTCCATTACGAAAACGAACGGCATCATTATTAAAGTTCTCCACTGTCGTTTCAAATTGTTTCTTCAACTTGGAATACTTATCATTACGAAGGGAGAGATTCTTCGCAAGCTGTTGTTTTTCAGATTCAAGTTCTTCAATTCTCGTTGGAAAATTCCCGGCGAGTTGTTCTTTCTCAGATTCAAGCTCTCTAATTCTAGCTTGAAGCCTCTTCTCAGATTCTGCAAATAAGTAACAACAAGTTAATAATTTACAAGCAATATTGTGTAGTAAGAAGTAGTAAGGTGTAATAAATAACCTTCTCTATCGATATCATATCTTTAATCAAGGAAGTATGCTCAGGCGTAAAGACTAACATCAACACCTAGGTTATTTCGGGCGTTATCTAAAACTTTTCAGCAGCCAAAGTAATTCATCATCATTATTTATAACAAGGAGCGAACGAATCTGATCTTCTCGCTCACTAAGCAAAGAGTTCCGCTAAGCAATTCATCTCGCTCAATTTGTAATTCAAGGAGAGATTTTTGAAAAGTCGCTAATGCCTCGTGCACCATTGTTAGTAATGCGATCTTTATCATCTATATGGTCGCTAATTTTCTTCCTCAAAACTTTGATTTCTTTATTGGACTCAAGAAACATTCGTTTAAATTGGTTGCAAAGACTTAAACCAGATCTATGTTCGATTTCTAAAAGACGATATTTGATGAAGTTCATTTAATGAAAGGGAGTTAATTTTGTTTGATGAACTACTTAAAGAGTTGTTGAGGTGAGCGAGAAGAAGGTTATTATCCATAGGATCGAAATGTATGGAGAAGAATAGCCTCATCGGAGAGATTATATACATCTCGAAAGTAATAAGTCAGGTAGCAATAGGCGACCATTAAAATAAAAATAATAAAAGGAGGTAAAATTTTATACCATAAAGTTGCTGATTGGCATTTTGAAGAGAGGACACCTTATCCTTTTGGGAAGTAAGTTCGGTGTTTAACTTTTGAATTCTCTCGTCTTTCTCACGAGATGACGCAGCCTTAGGTCTCTAATTCCGAACCTTCTCGCTCAACCGCAAATTCTTCTTTTCAAGATTATTGCGCCTTCTCTCAAGGTCTGAGGCAACTACAAAGGAAGATCTTCCAACCTAGGAAAGGAGATAGAAAAGCTGTTAATACATATACAACAATATAAAGTCAATGGGGAGATATGATTGTATACATACCAAGGATCCAAGCGCATTCAAGAAGTCAGGAGACATAGTTCTAGAGACTCCATTGAAAGAATCATTGCCTTCCAGTAGAGTGGCATTGCACACGTTTGCGAGAGTCCCGCAAAGAGAAGCTAGGGGAGCATCTCCCATTCCTTGGAAAGAATCAGAGAAGATACTGGACAACTGACCCATAGAAGAACTAGTTAACAGGGTCCCTGTAGCGAGAGAGCGATTCGAATCATGGTCATCCTCATCAGAAGGCTCAGAGTTTGAGTTAAGGCGAGAGGAAGATTGAATCTTTCGCTTCTTAGTTAAGGGGGCAGAGGATTTACTCTTGCGAGCGACAGCTTTACCCTTACTTTTAGTCTTCGCAGCAATAGTTTTTTCAACTTCAACCTTCGCATACACATAAAGATAAGAAACAGAGGCAACAATACTGTTTTAAATAAGAAGAAAGGAAGTGATTCTTACTTCACTCGCAAGCGATCGAAGCAATGTCAGAGTATCCTCCGACGGATCATTTTTGTAGCTTCTTTTCAATCTGGCTATCTGAAAGATTTCACAAATTCAGCAATTATAGAAAGGAAATTACGAAAGTCAAGTTTAAAGTCGAAAACATACCTCTTTCTTCTTCTCAGGCCATTTGAATTCCCAAGGATGATATCCTGCGAGATTCGCAGGAAGAATATCTGAGCCCGCGATATAAGGACCATTTAAGATCAAGGGTACGACCCACCATTTCTCATCTTTGGAATGGCGAGGAGAGGAATTATTGCACGGGGTGCCAATCAATGTCTTGCATGAGTAATTTGTCTTGAGAGACATTATCATTTTTCTTCAAACGAACACCCCAAATGAGATCTCGCATTCACCATAGTTATCACCGAGTAATTTTCAAAGAAATTCTCCACAAAGTGTATTTCTCCTGACTATTTCCAAGTCTCGCGAATTTGGGATTTTGCGGTGTTAGGGTATAAAGATCCTTTTGTCGCACCGCGGTTCGCGAACTCAAGCATCAAAGCGAATACAATCGCCACTTAGTTGATAAACAGCCCGAGAGAATTTTTCATGGGCCAAAATTTCATAAAATAAAGGTAACTCAGGATCATACAAGGGAATAGGAGTCCCGCGAGGAGCTGACCTAGCGAGACTATAATCCTCTGATCATTACATTGATGATCGTGAGAAAAGATTTCTGTAAAGAATGGATGAGGGTTCTTGATCAGAATGGTTGACAGAGTAAAACCCTTCTCGAGCAACTTCGTTGAACTTCTTCAAAAGGAGTTTTGTATCCACGACTGATGGAAGCCATCTATCAAGTATGGGAATGAATGAAAGATCGGAGATCAAAAACGCTAGAAAGGTTGAAGAAAAGCTTTGCAAAGAAAGGTGAGCGCAAATTGCGGAAGGAGAGAGTCAAAGAAAGATTCCAGAGAGAAACTAAAGAATGAAAAGGAGGGGAAAAGAAAACTATATATAGGGAAAAGATCCTCGAGAAAAACGAGGTCATTTAATGCGTAAGAGACATGAACGGTCAAGAAAAAGTGGTTAGAAGAAACGTGTCAAGAGAAGGCATTAATAATCAAAATCCGTGTAAAAGTACAAAATGAAGATAAGCAGTCGCGGCAACAACATTGTAAAAATCTCATGGTACTCTTCCCCTCGCAGGAGAGATAAGAGACGATACTTCATATATATCTCAAAGAAGCTCCGGAACTTCGCAAAAGAATAGAGGCAAGTACGTATTTTCAAGTACAATATTCTTCCCGCTCGTTCCTTCATCAACAAAGATCAAAGACTACTAGGACAACGGATTTTTCCTTCAAGATCGCCCTTCAAGCAATATTCAAGGAAAAAGAGGCAAGATGTAGGATCATAATATCGCAATGCATAGTGGCTCGCGAGATCAATAAACGATAAAAGATCGCGAGGGAGAAGCAGGAAACTAAAATATACGACGCAATGGAAAACGACACACAAAACAACTGAAAGACATGGAACGGGCGAGGGCAAAGAAGTGTCGCGAGATTGAATAGTTGTACATCGCGACACTTCGCGAGACATTCCCGAAAATAAAGGATAGCTTAGTGTCATCCACTATGTATTACCCTATATAAAGGGTCGAGTGAGTCTCGTTGTAGTAGAGAGATCTTTTTGGAATTGTTGCGCAAGTCATTAGAGAGAGAAAGTTTAAGAGTGTTTTACTTGCTAAGTATAATTCCATCTTCCCTGTGTAGATAACTCATGAAATCAATCAATAAACATTCTCAATTATGCATCTTTCAATGGACTAATTAACCAAAATATAGTGAGGGGTGTAGTGTGGGAAAACCTGCTACTACACCCTCGCAGCAACGTACTCTCACTCCATCTCGACTACAAAACCAGCTACAGACTCACCTCCTTTGCATTGCAGCTGAAACATCTGCTACAGATTCATGCCTTCACTGCACAACGCAATCGAGCACCAACCCATCTCCTTAAAATGCCCACTGCCATTCATTACCATCTCTGAAGTCAAGAACCACCACACCAAGCCAATTCAATAGCTCCAACACCACCCAGGACAAAGCGCAATTCATGACCACCGAATCGCCATATCTCCAATCTAGTAAGCCCTTGAAAATCATCACTTCCACCTGCAATCTCCCTGGAACATTTAAGCTTCAACTACTTCACTTTATTGCACCTAATTCAATTCTTCAACTCACTTCCGCCATACTGCTAAACAACCTCCCTTGAGTCTTAACTGCACAACACAACCAATTTTATAAGAAAACCCAAGTCTCAAATAACTCAACTGCTCCATCTTCATCATCTTTCAGTCATCGCCATCAATGGCAGAAACCATCGTAATTCCCGCTTGCAAACCATCTGAAACTTCACCAACAATCCCTCCATTTCCATCTCCAACTCAACCCGACAGCATCATCACCAAAAACCTCTCTTCCTGTATCTCCATTATCTTCCGTTTCAGCTCAACCTGCACCTTCTTCTTCTATGAAGATCACAGACCCATGACAATCAACATTTTCTAACCCTGATTTCACGAACTTCAGCAATTTCAACTCAATCAAACCCTAACTTACCTGTTAATCGATCTAGCCTTGATTCCAACACAAACCCATTTCATTCTTCAACAGCGCCACCAACCCATTCCCCCTATATCTTGAGTTCTTCTCGAAATGTACCATGAATCTCGAACGAAACCCATCTCAATTTGAATTTCAAGTCCTTACCACCATATGATTTCATAATTTTCCATTACTCCAATGGGTAGAAGCTTCGCCTAATTCTCTCCTTACCCATCTCAGATTCCTTCACACTCTCAAACAACCATAAACTACTGGCAAAATCAATAGCGTTGATCAATTGCACCTAACAACGCCATGGCCGCAACTCTTCTTTTTTTGATGAGAAGAACCGAAATGTGAAATGTGTAATAATGAATCTCGACCTAGTTTTTAGGGTTAATAGAATCGAATTGAAGCATGGATAGGGGCTTCCTTGAGCCAAATGTTTGTCTTTCTTTATCAATTCTTCTTGGACTCAAAGTGGTTGTCCTTTAACTTTGGCTTGGCTTTCAAATATAACTCGCATGTGAATTGGCCTTTGTGCTCCTTTTCGCTCCAAATAGCTAATTTCTTCTTCTTTTGCTCATAATGACTCCATTGCACCTAATAAACTCGAAAGTAACCATAAGATACGTAATTTACAAGAAAACTCGCAAAGAAAGCATAAACAATTGATAATAATTAAGGTGTTTACAACACCTATCAATGAGCTAAATTTCAAGGGATGTTGGTTGCATTGGGTTTAAATTTTCCTTGCACTTTATAGAGTAAGTAGGTTATTTTAGTTTTAACGTGAAAAATTTACTAAAATTTAAAATCATGTGAGGCGTAACCGATATGGAACTGATTGGTATAGACTGTCGAGTACCGGCAATGAAAATTTTGCATTAAACAAATCCGATCAGCACACCCGTTTGAAAATGTGGTGGATCATAAACGAGATTGAGTCCTTTGAAAATCCAGAGATTACCATGTTTGTACCGTCAATAAATTGACGGGGAGCACGTTAATCAAGCTCGTCTACCCATGAAGATTCTAGAACTTTCTAGAAGTCTTGTTGCCCAAGTTGCTTGCATATCAAGTTTATCTAATTAGGGTTACATAAACTATATAAATACATGTATCCTACACCCTAACAAGACATGGAATTCTAGGTTAGCTAACCATACAATTGTAAACCTCATATCAATACAATTTCTCCCCTACGGGATTCCACTGTGGATGTAGGCAACACTTGCCGAACCACATTAAATCTTTGTCTTCTTATTAGTTTTCAATCGTGTTTTAGCCATAATTCATCATAATCAACATTAAATCATCGTGTTTAGTGCCTAAAAGTAATTTTGGGTACAAACATTAGCGCCGACTAAGGGGATTCATGAAAATATTTTCGTGTTTTACTTGTTGAGGAAAACGCGAAAGAAATCCAACATGCTACCATGCACAAGTTCAGCAAGAGAAATAAAAAAAAATTAGGGTAAAGAAGAAAAAACCGCGAAACTGTTTCAAACAGAGAAAAACCGTTGCTAATCGACAGGAAGTGTTGTGAATCGATTGGTGATAAGCGTTGCGAAAGCGAAGCGCAAAACTGTTTCCAAACCCTTTAACAGTAACACTAATAAGTGTTGTAGAAAGGTAACAACGATCCCAACCCACGAACCATTTCAGCAGACTGGTTTGGTTCAGATCCAACACAGTCCAGACAGTTTGGGTCTGACCAGTTGCCACTTCAACAATGCCTTGTCACCACGTCAGCAGATTCTGTCTAATCAACACGCCACGTCAATGATGCCTATCCAGTCATCATTGTTGCCATGTCATCACCATTCGGATGCCATGTAAGCAAATCCATCTCAGTCTGTAGTTCCACGTCATCCAACTGACCCGGTCATCCATGTATGCAACAACGCGCGCGCTTCGTTCAAATCTTGTTTCGTCAATAAATGCTTCGTTTTAAGTCCGAATTGAGTGATTTTTGGCTCGTTCGAATCGTCTTTCAATTCCCTACAGAATGGAAGCAAAAATATTGTGTTTGAGAAACTTTTACATGCACTTAGGACAGCAACATGATCGAGTTCGAGGTTCGTGGATAGCGACATGATCGAGTTCGAGATGATGATTGCTTAGACCCTTCAATATTTAGCCTTGCATCACTTCGCAAGCATCTAAAGCCTCAACTTGCACGTGAGCACTTAAGTCTTGCATTTATTGCAAGCATAAAATCTCGTCTTGCACGCGAGTACAAAGACTTGCACCTTGGCAAGCATAAAGTCTCGTCTCGACCACGAGCCCAACGCCCGATGTTGGTCCAAAGCCTCGTTGAATCACAATCCCAATGCCCGATATTGGTCCAAAGACTCATACTCAACACAAGGAATAACCAGACTGCCCGAGCAGCAAGCGCTTCAGCCTTATTACGTTGCGAGCAAAAAGCCTTTCCCCAGCCGCAAGCACGCACATTACATTCTTCTCAAGACTCGACTAGATCTCGAGCATCATCAAGTCCACCACGTGGAAAAAAGTCTCGCCTAGCACGTCAGCAAATTTTTTGCAAGTTATCACAGTTGGAGGCGTCTTTTTTATGTCTCTACTCACGCTTGGGGGCGAGTTACGTCATCAACGATATCAACGCGAAGGAAAAAAAAAACTTCTTAACCCCCAACAAGTTGGAGGTTAAGAAGGGGAGATGTTTGTACCGCATATAAAATACACAGAAGGCCCATTAATCAAGCATGTTTATCCCATGAAGGAAGATTCCAGAAGTCTTGTTTCCCAAGTTGCTTGCACATGAAGTTTATATCAGAATTAGGGTTACATAAACTATATAAATACATGTATCCTAAACCCTAAGAGGACATGGAATTTTAGGTTATCTAACCAGGAGAAAAACCTTTGTATTATCATAATCAATAAAATATCTCTTTGTTCCTTCGTGGATGTAGGCAACACATGCCGAACCACGTTAATTTCTTATCTTCTCTATTTATTTTGTATATATTTTATACCCTAATTCACATCATCATCACCAAATCATCGTGTTAGTGCCTAAAAGTAGTTTTGGGTACAAACATACCACAACGGAAACGATGCAATACTTTTCAATTTGGTGTAATGGTAATAGAGCCTTCAAATTGCACGTTCCAACTACAAATACATCACATCAACGAAATTGAGTCCTACAATGACGGAGATCCGGGTTGTTTGAACAAAATCTTTACATGGTGGCACCGAATCCCGAAACACATGAACTTCTTGAAGCAGTTCTGGGAAGGTGATGCCGAAGATAAGAAAGTAATGATAACTACGTTATTTGGGCCTGATCCACATTATCTTGGTGCAAACATTGGTATGTTTCCGAGACTATGGATGTAACTGGAATGTAGACATATTACAAGAGTTTTCCAGTGATGTTGCACATAAAACATGGTGGAAGGTTCACGATGCCATGCCAGAGAACTTGCATAAGTTCTATTTGCTTAGATCAAAGCAAAAGGCAGGGTTAGAGTGGGATCTCCGCCAAGCTGCGAAAGGAAATTTCAGTGATAGACATCAGAACATAGCGATAACAGATGAAAGATTGAAGACCTGTTTTAAAGATATCTGCTTTTGGGAAAGTATGCTATTGCACTGGGGAGAAACAAAGTGGACAGATGATAAATCACCATCTGTTTCCCCCACTGCGCCTGCGATTACTCAAACAACTCTCCCTAGTTTGTAAGTACTACTCCCTCCTTAACTATTATATAGGCTGAATTTTGAATTTTGCTTGTCCCATTAAATAGGCGGATTATTATTTCCAAGATGAACATTTCCATCCATATCATTATTAATGGTACATAAATAATTGTGTTATTAATAGGACAAGGGGTAAAACATGAAAAAGTATAAAAAAATTATGAATTCAATGTGATTTTCTTAATCTAAGAGAATTGTCTCTCTCCGCCTATATATATGTGGCACGGAGGGGGTAGTTTTTCTTACTTATCCTTAATACCAATTTTCTTTCAGATTTTTTATGTCGGAAAGTTCAAACGATTCATCAGTTCAGCTCTATTACTTCACAGTAAACATGATATATCAAGATGGGTTGCAATTCTTTCATCTGTTTTATAAACCTAAACTGTACCCATTCAGTTACTTTAGCTTCACATAAAAGATTTCTGTAATTTTGGGTGTTATAAACTTTGATCTCTTTGAGGCGGATTCATATACAGACTTTGTAGCACAACTTATAATTCTCTTATAAGAGCCCGAGGCATATTTTTGCATTTTTCATTTACATTTTATTTGTAAAGAGATGAATATCGCTAGATAATTTTCTCAGATAATTTCATTACAGACACTGAAGAAGAGAAAAAAGTATTTAAAGACGATGATTGTTTAGCACATTGACCAACCAAGTGCAATGATGTAGCCGGTCAACTACACACGAAATAACCACCCTGTAGGTTACACCACACACACACTACACATTACATTCTCTAACCCCCCACCCCCACCCCCAGAGATAGATCAACTTCATTTGAAATAGTAGTTGAAATCGATGATGGCAGAATATCCTTTGCAGAAGTACCAGAAGTATTCAAAAAAAATTGTGCATAAGGAAACTCATTTTCTGAAAAGGTAACATCCCTTGAGATAATAATCTTATTAGTAAGAGAATTAAGATATTTGTATCCTTTGTGCATATGGATGTATCCCAACAATATACATTTGATTGATTTAGGTTCAATTTTATGAGCATTGAAGGGTCTTAGACAAGGATAACAAGCACATCCAAAGGTATGCCAAAATTTTTAGTCAAAAAAAATTACAGTTTCAAATGCATAACTCCAATATGAAATTGGGAGAAAAGCATGGAAAAGAAGAGCTAACCCAGAATCTATAATGTGTCGATGTTTCCTCTCAGCAGTGCCATTTTGAGCATGTGCATGAGGACAAGATATTCTATGTCATATTCAACAGTTGTCCAAGAATGTAGAGACATTTCTATATTCACCTCCCCAGTCAGATTGAATGAATTTGATCTTTCTACTGAATAAGTTTTCAACATGTGATTTGAACTTAATGAAGGTATTAAGAACCTCTGATTTGTAGGCTAAAGGATAAATTCAAGTAAGTCTGCTATAAGAATCAATAAAGGAAACATAGTACTTATATCCATTGATTGAGCAAATGGTAGAAACCTATACATATGTGTGAATTAAGTCTAATGGACCATACACATTATTAGTACTAGAGGAATAAGGTAAAGCATGACTCTTAGCTGTTTGACAAGCAGGACATTCTTGAAAGGATAAATGCTTATCTATGACTGCATCCACTGTAGAAAGAACATGCTTCAAGGTCTTGTAAGCAGTATGACCTAACTTATTGTGCCAACTTGTTGAAGTAGAAAGTAATGCTTGTTTTAATTTACCATATGTGAACTCCAAATGATATAAGCCATCTTTAATAAGACCACTGAGAAGTACCTTGTGAGTAACTACATCCTTCACATAGAAGATATCATGATGAAATTCAAAGAAGAAGTTATTTTCCTTGGTAAATTGATGCACGGAAATAAGATTTATAGTAATAGATAACACATGAAGCACATTTGAAAGTGTAAAGGTGACATTATCATTCTGAAAAGTAGAAGAACCAACATGAGTAATGTGCAAACCTGAACCATTGCCAACTTTAACTTGATCATGCCCTTGATATTTAGAGTGAAGATTCATATTGGAAAGATCATATGTAATATGATAAGTAGTTCCTGAGTCAGGTACCCATGAAAAGCTGGTGGATGCACTGTGATCATTGTAAACTGCATAAGCTTCAGGCTCTAGACACCAGAACTCCTCTGAATCATCTCCATAGTACTCATAACTGGTGTTGTAATATTGAACCATTGGATTATCATGATATCTATATTTTCATACTGGTGCCAAGTGACTAATCTTCTTACAAAGTTGACATGGAGGAGGAAAGTTGTTGTTGTATCTTCCAGATGAATTAGGTGGGAAAAAGTTATTATGTTTTCTACCAGAATCAAATCTTTGATTTGTACCTCCATTGTCAAATCTTCCACCACAAAAACCTCCTCTAAAGTTTCCACCAGATCTATTACCACGATATCCATTGGATCGATTCAAAGGAACCTCTATAAGAATTATTGCATGAATTTGAGTTAGGAGGTTGATAATACGAAGAATTTTAGTAGTCTTGATAATAAGCAGTAGATGGATGTGTGAAATTGGATTAGTAAAGATCAAATGCTGAATAAGAAGACTGATAAGGGGATTGTTGAATGGATACATTTTCAGATGCGGTTGTAAGATCAACTTTGGACTCTGAATTCACACGCGCCTCTTCATAAAGTAATAATCCAAGTAAGTCATAGGAAGTAATGAGATTTTCATCTTTCAATAGTTGAGTAGTGATAGAGGTTTTGAAAGAATTGAATTCAGGTGGTAAACCTTGTAGAATGTGAAAAAATAAATCCTCATCAGAGATTGCTCTGCCAATTTGCGCTAATTGATGGGAAATTGAACGTGCTTTGTTGAAATAAACAAGCATAGAATCACTACTTTTCTTCAGATGAACTAGATCAATTTTTAGTTGCATCAATCTTGACTTGGTATATGAATTGAAATTGTGTTCTAAATGATTCCAAATTTCATGAGAAAAAGTGCAATCAATTACATGCGAGTGTAATTCTTCTGTACAAGCACTAAACAACCAAGACAGAATGGCTTGATCTTGATTTACCCAGTAATTGTAGTCAGGATTATGACCGAAATCATTTTCAGGCTCAAGATCTACAAATAATAGAGCTGCAAGTATCGCTTCACCAGCAAGAGATGTTTTACGAAAATATTTGACAGGACATTGAAAAGATCCATGAACAAATCGAAAAAGATCGTAACTACGTAGAAGAGGTACAATCTTAGATTTCCACAGTGTGTAATTAGTTGATGTTAATTTTAAAGGTGGTTTAAATGTAAGAGATATGTGTTTGTTCTTGTCAACCATTGTTGAACTGTAAGATGAAGATGATGATGATTTAGGGTTTGAAAAGGGTATCTGATACCATGTAAAGAGATGAATGTCGCTAGATGATTCTTTCAGATAATTTCATTCAGAGACGGACCCAGAAAACTTTTTAAGGTAGGGCTAAAATATCAGTGGTTGTCAATGCGGCCAAAGGCCGCTGCAAATTTTTTGGAACGAGTTATATAATTAGTGATTAACCAAAATTTTCCTATAAGATACTAGATAAAATTTTTGGAATGAGTTAAGATACTAGATTAACCAAGTTTAAGATCAAAATCTGCAAATTTTAATCACGAAAAGTGATCGGAGAAAGGAATTTATGATTTATAGCAGAAAAATGGGAAAGAAAATGGATGTAACAAAGAAAGTTTTATGTTTTGAACATGATCTTGGGCTAAAAATTACTCCCTCCGTTTTAGGAAAAGTGATACTTTCACTTTTTCAATTTAGTATTTAAGCTACAACTACAAAATGAAGGGTAGTCGTGTAAATTTTGTGGGCTGGAAAAAGGACACGGAGGTTGGAAATATTTCAAATGTTGAGGGGCGGTTTAGTAAATTCAAAGGTAAACTGACCTAAAGGTTGCAGGATCAAATCTCGGCCACCTCCTTTTTTTCCTTTTCCTTTTTCTTTTTCTTTTTCCTTCTTCTTCCTTCTCCTTCGTTGTTTTTCTCCAAACCAACAGAGAACCTTCGTTGTTTCTTCTCCTTCGTGGTTCAATCTAGAGAGGAGATGATGAAAATTGAGAGAAAAGATCATGTGATGATTGTTGGTAGTGGTATTGATTGAAGGAATCGATTTAAGCTACGGGAAAGGATAAATCAGGTAATTGAAATTAGGGTTTCTTATTGTATTTTGAATGTATGTGAAATTAGTGATTATTTTGTAGAATAATTACTGGGGTTTTCGGATGTGAGAACTATGTAGATTAATTGATAGTTGAATTGCATAATTATAGTGAAGATTAGGAATTAGGGTGTCTGCAATTATTGAATCGATTGCAGATTTAGAAGGTGGGTTTCATTTATAAGATTCCGATCGAGATTTGAGTTGGGTATTAAATTGATTGACGGATTAGGTTTAAAATTACAGATCGTATCAAGTTTCAGGTGATGATTTTACGTCTTAGTGAGTTAGGGTTTGTTCTTGAGAAGTTTGAATGAGTGGGGGCAGAGAAGATGATTTCTTTGATTCATTCTGCTTAGCACCCAGGAAGAAGACAAGTTGATGTTGTTGATATCTGTTGATATTGGACGTGAGTAATGATGAATGATTTCAATGTTTGTATGAGATATGGAGAATGGGTTTGTGCAGATCTGAATAAAATTGTAGAGCAAGGAAATGGAGCTGATTTTGCTGGGAATATTTGGGAAATTGGGTGAGGTTGGCTACAACAAAAAAGAGAATGACACACAACATGTTATAGAAAAGGCCCAAGTACAAGTAGGAAAGGAGTGGTTGCTATGACTGATTTTTGAGGAGGTTTTCAATGAGATTTGAAGTTCTGCTAGCAGTTTACAGAAGCATGGGGAAGTGAACCGGATTTGTATGGGAAGCTGGTGATACAAGACTTATGGATGAATTGGGTGCAGATTTGATTGTGTGAGATGTGTTCGAAAGGTTTTGATGTTCATTTGCCAAGGTTCGAAATGGTCTCAATTGAGAGAAACAAACAAATATGTAGCTCAAGTGGTATGAGTATAATGGACAGTGTTCTGCAGGTGTATTGGCAACAACATGGGTTTCGAATTAGTGAAGAGTAGATGGAGTAATAATAAAAACTGCTGCTAAGCTTCCATTTCAAGAATTAAATGCTTTTTTGCTTATTCTAGGTGGTCGGAGTTGTTATTTGATATGCTGCAGTCTGCACTTACTAGGGAATCTCTTCATGTGACAAAGAAGGCAGGGAGGGGATGAAGTTTATTCTGGTTCAACATGTAAACAAGGAGAGATTGAAGCTCTTGTCATAGCTACATGGCGTTACTCATTTCTTGGAAAGGCGGCGTTTTTGGTTGGCTCCACCGATGTTGTTGGCCATTTCCGTGAAGGCAATCTCTCAAGTCTTATTAAGTGAATTATGGAGTTTAATTTGAAAAATGCTCTCCCCTGCAGGTTCTTACTTCCATTGGGAATTTCTGCATATGCTTCATAGCCGTGGGAATGCTCCTCGAAATCATCAACCTTATTGTTCTCTTAATTGGAGGAATACCGATAGCTATGCCCACCGTGTTATCGGTTAACCTTGCAATTGGCTCTCATCGCCTCTCAAAACAGGTACATAACTTTGAGTAAATTGTTCATATAAATTTGTTGTATCGATCAAGGGTACTATTGCAAAACGAATGACTGCGATAGAAGAAATGGCAGGAATGGATGTCCTCTGCAGTTGACAAATGGAACCCCGATCCCGACCGCCTCACTATCTATCGAAGCCTTATTGAGGTACGTACATGAGCTAGATAGATAACAAGTGCTTGTCAGAAACATGATTTTAGAGATGTCTTAATGAATTTTGTATAAATATGCATTCTTTGTAGGTTTTCAACAAAAACATGGACAAAGACACTGTTGTGCTGCTTGCAGCTAGAGCCCCGAGACTTGAAAATCAAGACGCCATCGACACGACCATTATTAACATGCTTGCTGATCCGAAGGAGGTAAGTAGAAACAATTTAATTGATTCAAGGCAATCTGGAATATCGTGCTAATTGTGTGTTTTCATTTCTCGCTACAGGCATGTGAAAACATCACACCGGTTCATTTTCTACCCTTTAATCCCGTAGAAAAGTGGACTGAAAAGTGTCATAGGTATAGTAAAGGAGCTCCTGAATAGGTACCCACATATCTAATGTGAACTAAAAGGATTTGATATTTCTCAGAATCATCGTATATGGAATACTAATTTCTTATTTGAACTTGATTCTCAAACTGCGCTGAAGAAAAAGAACAGATAGATGGGAAAGTACATGACATCATTGACAAGTTTGCCGAAAGAGGATTGCGGTCTCTTGGGGTTGCTTGTCAGGTAAGTAGCTCAATTCTGTAAGCTCGTTTTACGACGCATGAATATGCCAATGCATGGAAACACAAACAGAAATCAGCAAATCTTCTTCTTTGCTCCATGTACTTCAAATGAATCTATTAGCAAAAAAATTTATGAAGGAGAGCTACTACAATTTCATGCAGGTTTCTTTCTTGAACTCAAACAAACTGAACTTATGTGAGCTGGCACGACTGAATAGTGTAATCATTAATGAGAGCAACCGCAGTGGGCGACTAAACTCAAATATTTGGGTTGAGAACGAGACGTAGTGGGACGTACTATCGACCAAATCCCAGACTAAACCCAAATCCCAGACTATATTTGGTCGGGAACCAAAGACTAAACCCAAATTATAGTCGAGCGAACGTATAGTGTACGCCCCACACCAGGCGAACGTATAGTGTACGCCCCACAACAGGAGAACGTATAGTGTACGCCCCACACCAGGCGAACGTATAGCCTCCGCCCCATTTTTTTTTTAAATTTTCGTGGGGCGAGGTTTATACCTCCGCCCCATTCTTTTTTACACTCTTTATAGTGGGGCGAACTTTATACCTTCGCCCCATATTTATTTTTATTTTTTAATTTCAGTTTTGGAATCTCCCCGATCGGCGAACGTATATTCCACGCCCACACCAAAGCGAACGTATAGTGTACGCTCCACCAAATTTAGTCTTCCACTCTTAGCGTCACACACTGGACTAAACCCAAATTTTGGTCTTTTTTTCCCTCTTTGGTCTTTGGTTATACTCGCACCACTGCAGTTGCTCTGAGGGACCATTTCCATGTAATCGGTTTTTGCATCTCATTCGATGTGAAGAATTGAAAGTTTTTCCCTTGGGGATTGAACATCTACACTTTAGAAATTACATTTACAAGAAATGCCGAAGGAATTTGTTCAAGAGCTGCAGAGTGAATTTGTGAAGATCGCACGAATATCCGCCGCATATCTACCGTCAAGCATGTTTTTTCAACAGAACATAATTGCATTGTCGGGACGCTTTCGTACTAAATATATATAACAGAGTTAACAATTTAGCTATTTTTTATTACAAGTGACAGTGAGATACATAGAATTCATTCAAAATCAATAATCATTTTTTTTCTATAATGACCGCGATTCAGAATAGAAATGGTTTTGGGTCAAATCTGTGAAGCAATTTCTGGAGTTCCATGTTTTGCTGGGTAGTTTACTTGGTAGCAAAAGTACGACACAGAATGGCCCAGACATGCTAAGGAGGATCTGTGTTGGTACGGTTGAATTAATGAGGAGCTACTTCTGAATCAGTACTCACAATGATACGACTGGTATACATTTTCGTTGTGCAATATCATAGTGCAGGTTAGATGGGATTTGGTAGCAGCTGTCTCAAGCTTGAGAAGGAATAACGCGCCACTATGGCGCCACTGTGCCTGGAAATGAAGCAGTGATGCATCATGATGGTGGAACACAAACTATGGCATGTGCAAGATTGCAATGGCTTTGGCCTAACCAATTCGAATCCCGACTCATTCAATCCGTGCAATCACGTAGTGATGTCGTTTTTTCAAGTTCTTCGGTCGGCCCTCCCACCGTGACAGCGGTTGTACTAATTATGAATAAAGGGTGGGCTAAATAACAATTTTCAAAAATTTCCTATATAAAAATTTTATTTCACCAAAAATAGGGACGGGCTATAGCCCGGGTTAGCCCCTTGCTAGACCCGTCCCTGATTTCATTGATTGAATTTCAGATATTTTCATTACAGACACCGAAGAAGATAAAGAAATAAAGACGCTGATTGGTCAGCACATTGACCCACCAACTGGTAACAGATGTAGCCGGTTAACTACACCTGAAATAACCACCACCTGTCGGTTACACCACACACACCCTACACATGCTCTAAGTCACACACTTAACACACACACTTGAACTCATTCTCTAACATTCTTTATGCAATTTATCGTTTCTGCTACTGACACACAAAAAAGATGGCTCGTTTTGTTTTGATCCAAGAGAATGTTCGGATGTCATAGTTTATTTACAACTAGGCGATTGGATTGTAAGACAAAACATATACTGGTACGTTTTACTTCTCAAAAAGACGAGGACATCCACTCGCCTGATTGAATGAAATTTCCTAAGGAATAAGTGCTGACATACTCTGAAGGAATTTGACTACTCCAAGGAATTCTCAGGGAAGAATTTGCTCCAGGACCTGAATTGTCCGACTCACCGTAATATAACGTAGATAATGCGTAATCACCGTCCCATGGCATCCATCCTTCAGGGGCAATTAGAGATTCCAAATGACAGTCAATGAAGACAGTTCTCGAGTACTCCTTCCACGGTCTCCCCAAATAATTTCGATGAACTTTAGGATTTTCATAGTACAATTTCATGTACTCATCGGTACCATTAATCAAACAATTCTGAAAAACAAATCCTGTCGACTGACCAGGATCCGTCCGCCCATGAGCTGTTACTGCATTCGTCTCACCATGTTCAGGTGAGAGCTGCCGTGGCCGAATTAAAATAACCGAGTTCTGAAAAACTGCAGCTGAGTTCCCAAAAATGAAATCCACAGTCCCCTCTATACGACACGAATTGTACAATTGACGCAGCGCTCGAGCGTAAAGCGTATCTTGATGACCGAGGAACTCGCAGTTTTCAATAATAGATTGGTCACTGTCTGATCGGAATGCAACAGCTTGGTGTGCATCAGGTCCGGCTGCGTTCTCGAACGTTATGTCACGGGCCATAAATCCATCACCTAGGACTCCTGTGGAACAAGATTACACAAGGCTTTGAATGGTCAGTAAAATCTAACTATCTACCTAAAAAATCTTTGTTCTTTATCTTTATGTTTTTGTCATCAAGATTTTGTTATCTTTCTTGTAATGCTAAATGGTGAAGTGACTGACAACAACATGGGGGTGAAAAATAATAAAGCAAGTTTGAATGCTTTGGCACCCCACAGGCCAGGTTAAATGTCATTGACTCATTGCAGTTATTACTTGTCGGTGCTGCATACAAATCACACTACAGTGGGTATAGGTTCAAGGGATCTGCACCTGTTTAGCTAACATGGATTTTTACGTACAGTACTAGAGTTTGTTAATCTCGTCAAAAATAAATTACTTTTTCGAAACAGAATTTAGTAAAAATGAAAAGAATACGACTTACCGACGGTGGCGGTGTTATAAGTGGAGACTCCTGGCTGGCCAACATTTAAAGAACCGGTTATCACAGTTTTGCCCATACCATCTCCTAGAAATACTATATTTCTCTTCTTCAATGAAACTCTAACAATTTCATTATAAACACCTTCTTTGATCTTGATCACAAATCTTCCCACTCCTTCGACATAATCCGGTGCGGCGAAAACTGCGTCCTGTATGCTCGTGTAACACCCTGATTTCGTATCTTTACATACGGTTGCGTTCGCCGATAAATTCACCGGAAAACCTCTTTTAGTGCTCACGCCACCAATACCACCACCACTATTCATTTCCCATACTCCGTTTCTCTCAGTCATTGGTGGTTTCCATGAACCGGTTTCATTACCAAAACGGTCATAACTAACTAACATACTCAGCACATTACTAGTCAACTCAGTCACCCAGTTCATGAAACCAACCGTATCGTTGACCGTCGGACTGTCATTGACTTTCGTGAGAGCCGACCAGCAATCGACCTGGTACAAAAGCGCAGCACTCGTCCATGCACGTGCATCTTTCAGTTTTCCACGTGGCAGTGTATTGGCCGCTAATGAAAAGCGGTATTCCGAAAACTGAAGCACCTTTAAACAGTTTTGTGCCGCAACAGACCGGTTCTGGTTGCCGGAAGATGCATCTAAGATGGTTTTGACTAGTTTTTTGGATTTTCTGAGTTTATTTGCAGATATTGAAAAGGAAGCTTCGATTATATCAACGGGTGATGATGATGAGAGGTTACCTTCTTTCGTTAAAGCTGTTTTGCATGTATCCGGGAACCTTGTTGCATTACAAACTTGGCCGATTATATCTGGTGTTTCTGTTGTGGTTGTTGTTATGTTTTCTGGTTTTGAAATGTGGGTCTGTTTGTGATGTGATTGTTTTTGAAGATGATCTCCACGAACTGCATTAGTGAAGGAAATTAAGAAGAGGAAACAGAAGAGGATGAAAATGGTGATGTTTGCCATGAATGATCACATGAAGGTGTGATGAAGAAGAAGAGTTAGAAGGGTGTTGTTATAAGGTAGGGGAAGTGAGGTGGAGAATGAAGGAAGGAAAATGACTAAATTTGGAGATTAAATAAAATTGTTTTTTTGTTTTGTTTGTAAAAAGAGAGTTGAAAAAAGTTAGGGTTAAGTGGTAAAATGCCCCAAAATGGACACCAACGTTGTGAAAATGCCCCGGACGTTAGGCAAAAGATTAAAATGCCCCAAAATCTTATCAAAATGCCCTATTCCGTTATTTATTCCGTTAGAGATGGTTAAGTGGTCAAATTGCCACGCATGTGGCCCGCACGTGTGATGAAATACCATTTATACCCTTCTGTCAAATAAGATAACATGCACGTGACTGCTTCAGGGTATAATGGAGGGGTATTATTTACCGAGATTGCGACACGTGGCTAGTCTAATAATTAGACGGTCGCAGATGGAGGGGTATGATTTACCGAAATGGTGCCTTCTTTTTAACAAATGACCATCGTGTCCTATTAACTAGGATTGTGACACATATGACATCATTTCAAATTAATGGCTACAGATTCTCTGACCGTTGCTATAACAGTCATCTTCTTCTCTCGCCTGACTCTTATAAATGGGGAATATCCAAAAGCAAAACAAATGAGAATTTCTATCAACATACCAAAAGATTATACATGGCATAGAATATGAGAAATTGCATAAAGAATAAACCATTGAAGAGAAACTCAAACAAATGACATCAAGCTCAAAGTTGGTGAAAAGCTTTGTTTTAGAACATAAGTAAATTAAACCGGCAATATCATCCTTCACCCTAATAATGGATTTAGCTACACATAGCTTTCTTAAAAGCCATAGAAAATGATAAAGTAAATGATTAAGATAAATAATCGAAAAGCGAGTAGATGCTCAAACCATATTTCATCCCTGAATGCGGCCTCCCTTTCATCTCCTCATCCGACTTATATAGCAGTCTAGTTCTCCTCTTGTATCTGGGGACAACAACCATCCAAGCCCAGTCCAGTAAACACCATCTCTGCCATTCCATATTCGTGTCTTCATCTTCATCTCGGTCCCAGCTTATAACACCAACAGCAGGCATTTTGAACAATAGACCAGTACCAACAATCCACCATCAGCAATTGTAAAGCCCCATAGAAAACTCAATTAGAATCCATCTCCTTGTTCCATATGAGATCTCTATACACTCATCACTGCCTTCTACAGATTACAATCAACTCAGCCAAATTCCCTGACTACTTCAGTTCACATCCAACCACAGAGCTAGCTCCACTGATTGCAGTAGCTAAGTTACTAACCCCACAACAGGTGCAAATCAGTTAACACAATGTCCCAATATAACTGCCACCGATTACTCCTGGAAAGAGATTTCAGAAATCCCAGAACTAGACACTTCATTCGAGCCAAATCTCCACCAAGAATCCAGCCAATACACCAATTATTTCCTTGATCTTCTAGCTAATTTCTCCAACACTTAATGGGTGCATGAGGAGGCATATCCTTGATGATTGCAAACCTAACAGAACCAGAGTTTCCCGGCATACCCAAGATACTAAATAATCTCTAATCCCATTAATACATCCACATCAACCGCAATTTGAGTAGTTAACCAAATTGATTCAATTTCAGTCATGTCAAGAGTAATCACGGCATCTACAGCATAATCGATTACAAACAAATCCCATTCAGACCAGAAACCCACGATATGTTGTCTCAAAACTTCAGCCAAACCCAATTTTTAAACCACAATTTTATCTCCATTCAATCCCCATTAGCAACAATCAATTGAGCTCATGGAATGAACCCCCAGATTTGTTGTCGTTAACTGCCAAGACACCCATGGAATCAGCTCTCTTTTGAGACTGATTTAACAAGTCCCTACAACAGATTGAAGAGAAATTTATACAACATTATCAACATTGGCTATTGCAGCATTATCAGCATTGGCTATTGCAGCATTATCATCATTGTCTAATCCATTGACAAATCACTACAACTTGGTATGCAGCAGCACCTCAGGATTCAAGACTGAATCATAGACAAGCATAGAACCAATTATGATCTAAATAATCTACAACTCCTACTGGACACAAATCACTGAAATAAAATTGCAATATTTCATCACAACAATTTACAAGCATAGGCCCAAATAAAATTGTTATTTTTCAGCAAAATAGAAATAGAGATAGACATAATTCAGAGAAAGATAGACAAAGACAATTTTAAATCATCATGTAAACCGATTTCATCTGCTAAAAAATAAAAAACCTCAAATTATAATCCCTAATCTAGCTTCATTCAAACACTAATTAGAGTTCTTGAAACCCTACTATATATCTTCTCTGAAACCCCAGCCTCTGAAACCCTAATTATAGCTTCTGAAACCCTAAATTAATTTCAAGAAGAAGATACCCCTAACTTCGTAGGGAGAGCAAATACCATTTTCACGAGATTGGGGTTTTAAGAACAACAAACGATTCGAAAATCAGAAACCGTAAAACAAAATTAGGGTTTAAAGAAGAAATGGAAATTACTTGTTCTTCACTGTGTAACAAACGCGGATCTTATCTTCTCCGTCTCATCTATCTTCTCTTCCCGATCTGGTTCTTCATGTTCTTCTCTGTCTCTCGATCTCTTTCTCTCTCGATCGGTCTGGTTTTTTTTTTTGTTTCTGTGGCTGAGAGACACGACCAAAGTTGAAGATAATACTAGAAGCACACGTACGAATCCACACGTGTGGTACAGGTGTCTTTCACAGTCCACGTGTCAACAGTTTAGATTGCATACATGTCACAAGGTACATATCCCACGTGTCGCCCGAAATTATTAGCACATGTGTAACATGTCTACCGTAAATTTCATTGAAGGGTAAAATGGAAATTTTATAATACAGTTGACTGGTCAAACTGGGGCATTTTTACTAAATTTGAATATATAAGGTAAAATTAACGAAATGGGGCATTTTAATCTTTTGCCTAACGTCCGGGGCATTTTCACAACGTTGGTGTCCATTTTGGGGCATTTTACCACTTAACCCAAAAAGTTACTGCTAGTTTTTGTCTTGCAAATGTTGTTAGATGGCTTCTGGTTTGATGAGAATAAAAATCTTGAATTCAAATTAGGTCAAGTACTTATTATGGATGGTAGGGATGTCGACCAAATTTTTATGTCTCATCAAAAGAATTTGCCACTTTGGTGTGAAATGGGAAATGTATGTGTTTATAGACCTTCTTGTGATGGTATGGTTTTACATTTTTGACCGCACTGAGGTAGATGTGGCTTGCTTTTCAATCAATTTTAACCAAGTGCCTACTCAAAATGGCAACATAGCATGCCCTTGGTTGCTAGGCTTTGTGAAAGAATGGTCGCTAGGAATTAATGTGTTGAGGAGTTTCTGGTTCAGCTAGCAGGTTCTTAGTAAACTGAAAAAATACACTGCCACGTGGCAAAATGCCCAAAATATAGTAAGGGTTAAGTGGCAAAATGCCCCAAAATGGACCTCAAGGTTGTGAAAATGCCCCAGACGTTAGGGAAAAGATTAAAATGTCTCATTCCGTTAGATTTTCCGTTAGAGAGAGTTAAGTAGTCGAAATTGCCCTTCAGGTTACATTGTTCATAATTCAGGGTTCAGTGTTTAAAATTCAGGGTTCAGGACTTAGGGTTCAGGGTTTGGGGTTCAGGATTTAGGATTCAGGTGGTGGTGGTGGTGCGGTGGTATTGGTGGTGGCAGCGATGGTGATAGTGGCGGTGGAGGTGGCGGTGGTAGTGGTGGTAGCAGTGGCGGTGATGGTGGTGGTGGCAGCGGTAGTGGTGGTGGTGGTGGTGGAGGAGGAGGCGGTGGCGGTGGTGGTGGTTTTTCTAGTGGTATTGGTGGGGATGGTGGTGGCGGTGATGGTGGTTGTTGGTTGTTCGTTTGGTGGTGGCGGTTGTAGTGGCGGATTGGGGCGTTTTGATTAAGAAGGATAAAAATGGAATTCAAAACTCCATTGACCGGTCAAGATACTCATTTTTTGATCAAAATGCCCCAAAACTAACGGAATGGGACATTTTAATCTTTTTACTAACGTCCGGGCATTTTCACAACCTAGAGGTCCATTTTTTTGGCATTTTCCCACTTAATCCCTATATTTTTGATGAAATCTCTTGAGCACATGTGAATATAGTAGTATGTGAAGGAGACATGTAGCATGGCGACAGTTTGTAGTGAAAGAAACTCAGATCGCGCATGATCAGGTCAGGTGCATGGTCAGACAGATTATGCACTCACGGATGGGGTTTTTAAATTTAGTAGGATACAATTATGGACTATGCTATTGCGTAGCTTTAACGGCCCCATATGCGGCGGTGGGATGGGAAACCAAGACAACACCCACTTACTGACACCCACCATCAGGTGTCACTTATATTTTTTTGGGTAATAGCAATTATTCATGTGGTAAAGTAAGTAAATTACCTCCAAAATTACAACTTTATTGACTAAAATAGTAAGCAGTAACACCATCTAAAAGACATTTTCATGAAAACATTCCTCGAAGAATCTTTGTGCTTTTTGTTCTCCTCCCAAAAAGTGTCATTGATAGCTCGGAATTTGCAACTCATTCTGTAAAAGGGAAACACCGTAGGTCAGAGTCATTCTCACCGGCGCAACTGGGATTTGAAATTAAGAGGGGATTGAAAAAATAAAATACTGTCGTAGAAGAATTTGCCTAATAGTCTACCTATCGCAAATTTTACACGGACTACCTGTATAGAACTTCTCATTTTGGTCTTGGCTTAGAGCAAGTCTTATGGTGGAATCCAAGCAATTCCAAGTGTGATAAAATCATGGAATGTCAAGTCTAGTGGCTTCCAAGTTGGGGCTTTCCACAAAAAATCCAAGGAGGGTTCCATGGTTTGGTGGAAGGGTTCGTGGAGTCCATCTAAACGCCAATAAGAATAGCGCTAAACGCCAATAAGATTGGCGCTAAAAAACGCCATTAAAATTGCGTTTTTTTTAATCAAGTAGATTTAAGATGAGTTGTTGAAATCTAGCATTTGGAAAAAAAAGCTCCATTCTTATTGGCGTTTTTTTAGCTCCAATCTTATTGGCGTTTTTTTAGCTCCATTAAGAATTGCGTTTTTTTTTTAATCCGTAGATTTAAGATGAATTGTTGAAATCTAACGGATGGAAAAAAAGCTCCATTCTTATTGGCGTTTTTTTAGCTCCAATCTTATTGGCGTTTTTTTAGCTCCATTAAGAATAGCGTTTCTACTATTCCACCATTACACTTGCGCTTCCATCCACAGTTCCAAATGCTGAGGTGGCGTGGAAGATGGAAGATGGATGGATTCCACCATAAGACTTGCTCTTAGGGTAAGCCCGGCTTGATGTACACTGTCAGTTATATGATAATCGTTCTTTGGGGACCATGATTTTTTTTGGGGAACATGGTTTTTTAGTTATAAGTTCGGTTAGTTACAAAAAACCTTTCCCAAGCGAACATAAGTTCGGTTAGTTGCAAAAAATATTTCCCCACAGAACGTAAGTTCGGTTAGTTGCAAAAACATTTCCCAACCGAACATAATTCGGTTAGTTGCAAAAAACACTTCCCAACCAAACTGGTAAGTTCGGTTAGTTGCAAAAAACATTTCCCAAGCGAACAATAGTTCGGTTTAGTTGCAAAAAATATTTCCCAACCGAACAATAGTTCGGTTACGTCGCAAAAAATATTTCTCAACCGAACGTCGCAAAAAATATTTCCTAACCGAACACACCAGTCCCCAAAAAAACCATGGTCCCACAAAAAAAACCATGGTCCCCAAATGAAGATTAGTCTATTCTTTGTTTCTATATCTCGGGCTTACTTTCAACAGGAAAAAAAAAATCTGGGCTTGAAAAAAATTATGTAATACAATAGCATCTGTCTAATTTTCTACTTTTATATGGATATATTGCCAGAAGTTTCTCTTTTTTCTAATCGGAAAAGAGGTTTCCCTCGTAATATTGAAAATAAAGAACCATAAACTCCGTAAGGGGAGTTCCGGTACACTGTTACATCTTCTTTACGGGTTTGAATGTTTAGGTAATTTAGAATTTCCCATAAGCTATCTCCTTTCCAATAATGCTTAATGGCATATTTGCAAGAGAGATAAGATAAGGATGAGTTAGATGAGTGTAAATATCGATAGGGTATATTTAATGGGTGAATCATGACCGCCCTTTATGTGTCCAAATTGTGGATCTCCATCCAACGTAAAAATTAGAGAGAAAATGAAAACACATATTAGTGACTCAATCTGAACTGTTCTTTATGTGTCTAAACTGTAGATTTCCGTCCAATTGGAAAAACACTATTGTCCCTTATAATATAGATTATAATATAGATAGGGAAAGAATAAGAAACAAATATACTACGTATAAAAAAGAAAAATAGTTCATCAACTGAAAAATGGACCAAAAGATTCAATTTCATCATTTCAACGTTCCAGTGCGATGATCACCGCAACAATATATCACCGACAACTGTAGAACAAAATCAACAAAAAAGTAAGTAAAACCAATCAGCAATGAATGCAAAACAATAAAACCCATAGGAAAAAAGAAAAAAAAAAGTGCAACAATGAGAGTTTGCCCTTGCTCAGTGCTTTATATAGATTTTGACCAAGCCCTAAAATTCTGTAAATAGAAGACGATGCTTTGGAAATAATATGATATTTTTTTTGTGCACACTCCTTTAACGAGTGTGCGCGTAACAAAATGTTCTCACCGGCCATCCTTAACCAACTGCTATCACTTTTTATTAAGTTAGTTTTCATTGTATTTTGATTTAAATTAAATTGAAAAAAGGTAATAAAATCTAATCCTAACCTATTATACCGTTGTCAAATAAGGTATAGTTTTGGGATCAAGCAAACACGGTTAAGGCTTAGTTTGGTATTGATGCAGCTTTTGTAGAAGCACTTTTCTGTTGTGAGTTGCTGTGCTGTGCTGTGAGAAAAAGTTGTTTGATGTTTGGTAAAATATTAACTAAAGTTAAAGCTGATTAAAAAATCAGTCAAAGTGTGTTGTAGCAAATGACAAAAACAGACATATCTTTGAAAATAGTTTTATTCGATTTTATTGGCTTTAAAAATAATTAATTTTTTTTACTATTCAATATAAATATATATAATATTAAATTTACTAATTGTTACTATTATTATGATTGTTAAAAAAAATTAATTTACATAACCACTTTTTAATATACATATATATAATTTTCAAACAAAAAATCAAACTAAAATTAATTAAGTAATTATTTAATATTTGTTTATATTATCATTATTGATAACTGAAATGAAATGGTAAATGAAATAGTTTGAAAATAAAAAATAATAATATTTAAAGACTAAAATATAAAAAATAAAAAATTGATTGTATATAATTTAAGGGTAATTTTTGTCATTTTTAAAATAAAATAGGGACAAAAAAGATAAATCATGCATTAAATTTAGGTGGGACCAAATCTTATGCTTTTGTAGCTTTTAAAAGCTCCTCCTCCCGACTTTTTTGAAAATTGAGGAATTTGGGAAGTGCTTTGGGTAAAAAGCACTTTGATTTTTTTTTACCAAACACCAATTTCAAAAATTATTGACATACATAGGTTTTGAAAGTGTTTTTGGAAAAATAAAAGCATTACCAAACTCAGCCTAAATCATGTTATCTGGGTATTGATTAATTCTTAATTTTTTGAATATTTAGGGTGTACGTTTATTTTTTCCATTCCTAATTTTTCTGAATATTTAGGATTTAAGTTAATTTTTGGCTTGTTGTTGATCTTTTAGAAGCCATGTGATGTGAGGTCTTCGACAAATTGACAATACTATCCAAATTGATTGGATAGAGAGATGAAAAAGTGACCAAGAATGCATCATGAGATGAGCTTGATGCCAAGATCAATATATTTTGGTCATTGTTCAGGTTAGTTTTGATATAAAATCCAAAGTATCATAACAATGACATGAAATGCTTCAAGAAAAAAAAAAAAGATCAGTGATGTAAAGGTTTATTACTCATTACTTATTGCTTAATTGAAATAGCTAATTCATTGCTATCAAAGAAAAAAAAAATAAAAAAAAATATCAAATTGTACTTCTGTCAGTTACCACGAAAGAGAACATTGAATGTGCTATTATTTAGGAAAATATTAGATTTTATTGCCTTTTTCGGATTTAAATTAAATTGAACATAATAAAAACTAGTTTAATAAAAAGTGATAACTGTTTTGTGACGGACCGGAAAATTACGCCTGGCGCGCCTTGGACTCGCGCAGGCCATAACTTTCCCGATGCGCCATGATGATACTACTTACCGGGCCTTAAAATTAGGCAAATGCACGTTCATTTTTCCTTGCAAGCATGCTCGTGGAGCATGGTGCAGCTAAATTAGCTTCCACACCATTCCAACTTATCCTTGTTCCGCAAATGGTTTATTAAAAAAAAAAAAAAAAATTCTTAAAATGACAAAAACGGCCTTTTGAGGGCCTAAACAATGGAATTTGGCTAAAATTCCAAGACAGTGACGTTAGAATCACGTCTTGATCTTTGGTACGTTTCCAATCAATTTAGACCCGTCTTGAGCTAAATTACGACACTCGGGTTTATAGCCTCTAGAAAGGCTATAGCTTGCTCACCTGCAATGACAAGTTTGGCCACAATCATCTCCTATGTCGAGCTACCGAGCCAGATAATATGAGAGGCCAATGTACCGCAATCATCTCTCAAATAGATGATATGAGCGACAAAGTGTTGTACCAGCAATGCTGCAACTCATCGCGGCTTCCTACGTACCCTTCCCTACTCTAAAGGGATCAAGCACAAACTGTAGTTCATCATCGAAGGAACATAAAACTTAAACCAACTCGTTTGCGAGGTCGTTGCCAAGAAATAATGGTAATGGCCTAGTCCGTGTAGGTCGTTTCGTTAAAATCCATATATGATATGCATTATCGAGCCCGTGGCATGGCATAATAATGCCCATGCTTAACATGTTCCATTGGCAAGTATACGCATCTATAAATGAGTCCTAAGCATCATTTACACCGTTCCGGCTAAGTTATAAAGCTTACTTGGTGCATGGTCTGCATATGCACCATCAACCAACTAGCCCTCCCTATATATGTTAACTTGCAATTTCTACAACTTTGGAAAGGGGAGCAAAATGACTTCACCAAGTCCCAAGGCCGTGATGGATGCACATAAATCCCTGGCCAAAAGCAATGTACACCAGTGATGGTTGTACATTGGATTACAGCTCCATGTGCTAGTTTCAACCCGGCCATAATGGCTGAACACTTCCTGAGCCAGGCCCCGTGAACGGCTGTGATGGCTGTATTTTCGACTTTGGCCCATAGGCCACTCCAATGTCCAGCCGTGATGGTTGTACATCTCCAAGTCTATCTTACTAGGTGCATGGTCCATATATGCACCTTCAACCAAGTACCCCTCCCCATATATGTTAACTTGACATTTTTACAACTTTGATTAGGGGAGGAAAAATCATTCACCAAGTCCCACTTTTACTAGCCATGGCCGTTTCCATATGAAAATACAGGGGTCTAACAACCACACTCAAAAATTAGTTTGGCAATCTGAGATGACTTACTCCAATACACTTTATAGAGAATCAACTAGACAGTCAGACTCAATCTAGAATAAAGTGTATCAAAGAGTTTAATATCTCTAACTCTTAATTCAATCCGCAATCAACAAATACAAATCTGCGAGCCCGATTGAATATAAGAGGAGTAACTTGAACGGTACCAAAGACCAATGTTCAAGTGTCAATCAATGTAAATCAACAACCAAAGGTTGGATATTCTAATTGATTGATCTTAACGCACAACCTGTGATATTTCAATTATATAACAAAATATAATGTGGAAAAGAAATAACACAGACACACCAGAATTTTGTTAACGAGGAAACCGCAAATGCAGAAAAACCCCGGGACCTAGTCCAGATTGAACACCACACTGTATTAAGCCGTTATAGACACTAGCCTACTACCAATTAACTTCGGACTGAACAGTAGTTGAACCCTAATCAATCTTACACTGATTCAAGGTACAATTGCGCTCCTTACATCTCTGATCCCAGCAGGATACTACGCACTTGATTCTCTTAGTTGATCTCACCCACAACCAAGAGTTGCTACGACCCAAAGTGGAAAACTTGATAGACAAATCTGTCTCACACAGAAAAGTCTATAGGATTGAATAAAGATGTCTCCCATAGAAATACCCAAGAGTTTTTGTTTCGTCTTTTGATAAATCAAGATGAACAGGAACCAATCGATAACCCGGACTTATATTCCCGAAAAACAGCTTAGAATTATCAATCACCTCACAATAATCTTAATCGACTAGCGAAAGAAGATATTGTGGAATCACAAACGATGAGACGAAGTGTTTGTGATTACTTTTCTATCTTGCCTATCGGAGATATAAAATCTCGAGTCAATTATTCCAATTGTACTCAACACGATAGAAACAGCAAGATCAGATCACGCAACTACAAAGATAATAATTGGATCTGGCTTCAAAATCCCAATGAAGTCTTTAAGTCGTTAACCTACAGGGTCTCGAGAAGAACCCTAAGGTTAAAGGAGAATCGACTCTAGTTATGCAACTAGTAACACACAGGAGGTGTGGGGATTAGGTTTCCCGGCGGCTATAGTTTTCCTTTATATAGTTTTCAAATCAGGGTTTGCAATCTAAGTTACATTGGTAACAAAGCATTCAATATTCACCGTTAGATGAAAAAACCTGATTCTCCCAAGCTAATATATTTCAACTGTTAGATCGAACTTAGCTTGTTACACACAAATGAAATGTACCCTTATTTAGGTTTATATAACCGTACCTAAACGTGTACACCATGTTGGTTTACAAATAGTGAACCGAGGTTAGCCATATGATTACTCTCATATCAACCTTATTCATCTTAACCATAACTAGTTTAAATGACTCAAATGAAACTAGTTAAAGAGTTGTTCAATTGTTATATTCTCATGGATTATAAAAGAATACAATTGAAGCAAAATCGGTTTGATTCACTCGAATCAATACATGAACATTATAGCCACGATTTGCAAATATTGCATTCCTTATTGATAAATGTTTAGGTTCACGTATAACCGATTTTAGAGAAGTAACGCACTTAAGTATGCGTTTTAGTATGCGTACTTAAGTAACCGGATTTGAGTTTGTTTTAGTTTTCAAACTCAGCAGAAATTCACGGACGTGAACTTTCCGCCAGTACGCGTACGTGTGCGCGCACTTTAGGTAACTGGATGAGTTTGGTTTTGGTTTTCAAACTCAGCATAAATTCACAGACGTGAACTTCCGCCAGCATGTACGCATACTTACCCAGTCTCTTACAACCTTTTTGTATACACACAAGTATGCATACTTTAGGCTCCCGGTTTTGGACTTATACACTAATGTGCGAACATACTATGCTTATATCCAAAGATGGTTACAAGATTCTAAACTCTTTATTTCAATCGTTGAAACATTCTTCTATAATGATAATAACCGTTTTCACACACTATTAGCATCAAACCAATTTTCAAGATATTGAAATAATCATTATCGAAACATTCCAAGCCTACATCAAATGATTGTATCACACAAACCATGTAAGATGTTACTCGGAAATTTTCTCATGATATAAGATGAACTTGGTCGAAGCGAAAGCTTACCAACACGTATCTCGAGAAATATGTAAGCGAGATATACTCAGCTCGAAATCTCAAATGTGTATAGAGAAAACTATATCGTAATACGACTTATGTCTCAATATAGTAGATAGTAGAAATAGACTTTCCAAGTGATAGATGAGTTCAAGTCTCCACATACCTTTTGTCTAAGAAGTTCCACAAGCTCCCCTTAGTAGTTCTTCGTCTTCAAATGATGAACTCTGTCAAATCTAAGCTCAACTACACTATCTATGTCCTAGTCCGAGACATCTATAAATAGTCTATAAATCAAGACACTTATAGTTTTGATCATTAACATTGAGAAACATGCTTGAGATAGTAACGCATGCGAGTTCGACCGAGAAGTGCTCTAATAATCTCCCCCTTTGTCAATTTTAGTAACAAAACTATCAATATATATGGATTACAAAATAAATAAAATTGTAGCTTCTCATCCAAATGCTTGATCTCCTTGGCATCTTCAACATGACTCAAAATCTTCGTCACTTCCAAGTACTCCATGATCCTAAAAATTGTAAGTTCAGCATCATAGTTGTTGAAGATCCGCATCATAGTTGTTGAAGATCCGTATCCATAACAATGAGAAAACAAAATGCTCTCAATCATTGTTATACAGTGTCATAGTATTATTACACAACATCAAAGTTCAATTGTATCACAACTTTGACAACAATACTATGATGATATGTATCACTCCCCCTTAGTCAATACTTCATCTCAACATGAAAACCACTCCCCCTTACATAATGATACGTAAACCATATGTATTTGTAGTATCACACTACACATTAATTCTCCCCCTTTTTGTCAATATAAATTGGCAAAGGTACGAAAACTAGTGGGATCCTCATGAAATTTTCACAGAGGTACTTCATGACCAAAAGAGAATACCATATCAACTTATTTTGATGCCATCATAAAGCCGAAGCTAAATGCATTCATCAAGGAGTTTATAAAGATACAAGATAACCCCTTTAATATTCCACGGCCGCATTCCCACAAAAATTTGGCAATTAAGCACAAGTTCAAAAAGAACTCTCCCCCATAAAATGTCATTCCCGAAAGAACAACAAATGCGACCTTCCTTTTCAAGAAAAGAAGGATTTCTTTGGATAAACTCAAATCACATGAAAACATGAATTTGTATCCAAAATATTCAATTGAATTAACCACAAGCGAACTCATGATTAATACAATCGAAAAATACAACCATATTAACCACAAGAAAACCCACGATTAATTTAATTGGAATACACAACCAAATTAACCACAACGTGATCAATTCAATTGGTCATGCTCGACATAAGAGAACTTACGGAGCTGTTGACGGTGGTTTTTAGCTTAATGTTAAAATCGTAAAACCGTACATCCGAAATGACGTCACTATGACCATTAGCGCATTTATTGAATCAATCAGCATGCCTACGTAAGAATTTCCAGGGTACCTTTTTTTTATATACATGTGTCATGTTCCACGGCAGAACCCTTAGTATTGACCGACATCATCTTCGTATATACCAAACCCTAATTCTCTCACCACCGTGCCAATGGCAAACCATGCCAGCCACGTCTCCGCGCCATGGCATGCCAACCATGCCAGCCGCACCGCCATGCCATCCACGTCAACGCGCCAAGGCATGCCAACCATGCTAGCCGCACCACCGTGCCAATGGCAAAACATGCCAGCCACGTCTCCGCGCCAAGGCATGCCGACCATGCCAGCCGCACCACCGTGCCAATGGCAAACCATGCCAGCCACGTCTCCACGCTAAGGCATGCCAACCATGCCATCTGCACCACCGTTCCAATGGCAAACCATGCCAGCCACATCTCCGCGCCAAGGCATGCCAACCATGCCAGCCGCACCACCGTGCCAATTACAAACCATGCTGACCCACGTCTCGCGCCAAGGCATGCCAACCATGCCGGTAGTACCCACCGTGCCAATGGCAAATCATGCCCGACCACATCTCCGCGCCAAGGCATGCCAACCATGCCAGCCGCACCACCATGCCATCCACATCTCCATGCCAAAGCTATGTCGGCCCTACCACATGCCGCTGACTGCCAAACGGTGGGTTGCAATGATCAACGACTACCCTTCCATCTGAAATGCAGATCTCAGCCGTCCAAGTTCGCCACCTAACACATGGCGACTTTTAGCCCAAGGCCAAACATCACGGTTTGCACCTAAAACCTAGTTTGGTCGCGCCTACTCTATGGCAAAGCCATGCTCAACGTTGGCTGCTACAAATAAAGGGTTGCAATAATCAACGGCTACCCTTCTCTTTGATATGAAGATCTCGACCACAAAAGTTCGCCACCTGACGCATGGCAACTTGCGGCCCAAACCCAAAACACACGGTTTGCACCTAAACCCTAATTTGACCGCGCCTACTCTATGCTAAAGCCATGCTCAATGTTGGCTGATACAAACGAAGGGTTGCAATAATCAACGGATACCCTTCTCTTTGAGATGTATATCTTGACCACACAAGTTCGCCACATGACGCATGGCAACTTGCGGCCCAAAGTGAAAACACACGGTTTGCACCTAAACCCTAATTTGGCCGCGCCGACTGTATGGAAAAGCCATGCTCAACGCTGGCAGCTAAAATGAAGGGTTGCAATAATCAACGGCTACCCTTCTCTTTGAGATGCAGATCTCGATCACACAAGTTCGCCACTTGACGCATGGCAACTTGCGGCCCAAAGCCAAAACACCCGGTTTGCACCTAAACCTTAATTTGGCCGCGCCTACTCTATGGCAAATCCATGCTCAACGCTGGCTGCTAAAACGGAAGGTTGTAATAATCAACGGCTATCCTTCCCTCTGAGATACGGATCACGACCGTTCAAGTTCGCCGCCTAACTTACGGACCAAAGCCAAAACATCACGGTTTGCATCTAAACCCCAAATTTGGCCGCGCCTATTCTTTGGCAAAGCCATGTCGACTCTACCATGGACACTTGCATGCCACCATGCACACGTAACACCTTGCTACACGTTTTCCCATGAAAACACTCGAGACATCTAACACATGTCACAAACTGGGGGATGCTCATAGAGGGTATTGGTTTGGCGGTTTACAGAGTGCGGCGTACACTACGCCCGTTACATGAAAGTGTCATAAGAATAATGCGGTTAGTAAATACATGGAGTAATGGTGAAACGCTTTCCTTCATTATGGAACATCAATTCCAAAGCGTTACGGTTACCACCTCCTCCCATTTACTCATCTGTTTCTATTTCTTACAAGACCAGAGTACGTTTCACTTTTAGTTGTATAAATAGGTCTTACCTATTTCCACCGAACGACAAGTTTTGGTCAGGAGCATACAACACTCGGAAATTACTTGCTAGCTTTCCCATGCGTTAGCTTTCACTTTCTGATACAAGTCAAACAACTACTCTTCCGTAATCAACTATTGCGGTCTCAACGCTTTCTTCGCTTCCCTCCCTAAAACCAACCCTTCTCCTTCACTTTGTGACCAAAGCAAGTCCGGAATGGCCATTTCTTGGTTTAGGCCGGATTTGTACTGCATTGATCTCTCGAATATAAAGTACTCTCTTGCAGTACATTGTTTAGGGTTTAGACTCAGTTTTTTACCCACTCACGCGAAATTACCGAAATCGGCAGAAACCGTTTTCACCCTCAAACAATTGGCGACCACAGTGGGAGATTAATCTATCGATCACAATATCAATTCCCGATTTTCGATTCCATCCTTTCAACCCAGATGTCGAGATGATGGAAGCAGACTAGCCGCCGCCTCGGTTATCAGAAGACTCTGGAACGACTGGGGACTTAGGAGTGATTGGGTACTTTTCACAATCACGGCGCCGCCGCCCACACAAAAAAAAAAACTCAGATATACATCCGGGAGATCCATTCTGTTGGGAGAGTCAAAAAAGCAACGCCAGCAGCTTGCATCCTTCCAGCGCTAACAACTTGCATCCTTCCAGCGCCAGCAGCTTGCATCCTTTCCAGCGCTAACATCTTGCACCCTTCCGCGCTAACATCTTGCACCCTTCCAGCGTCATCTTCTCCGCTCCACAACCAGCCAAAGCAGCCCCATCCTCAGCCTTCGAAACAGCGCCATGGCTCCATCACTCCGTGATCAAAACTGCGCCATCTCTGCACGATACACCTACGATCACCAGAACCAGAGCCGCTTCCGCCACCATAACGTTTCTTCAAGTATGACACCTCTAACCGTCACCAGAGACGCTGCTACTCCACCATCATGGAAAGATGCTGGAAGAGCCGGAAGAATCCGACCTCCTTTTACCACTGTTGATTTGATGGAAAGACATAAGGTTCTCGTAAGGCTCAGACAGACGTGTCTACAACTCAGAAAGAGATACTTATTTTCCTCAAGACACTAACAGAGTGTCCACCACGAGTCACGTCAACCCTAGACGGAGATGGCAAGGGATACTGTTAACATCCGGTGCAAGTACTTCAGTAGGACGCGCGTTTTATAGACGAAGAGGCACGCGTTGCTCTTGAACGCCAAGTATAAGGGAATCAGCAATCCAATTTCATCACACGTGGAGATCAGGAACGACTTCTCCAAAATCGAGGCAAAGAAAATCAGCAACCCTCCTGAGTTCACGAAGACCCTCTTCTCGTCAGGAGCTGCGTGATTTCTGAGGACTTCGCCCACAAAATTGTGCAATATATAATGAAACACTTTATATGAGATTCCATATTTTTCCAAGGCGCAAAACGTCAAGATGTATTTGCATCCCTCAACCGCACTACATCAGGAAAGCAGCAGTCTCCAGCCAGGGAAGCTGTTCCCAAACCCCAACCTCTCTTGGAAAACACGACTGATAAATGAAAATTGGGACTCCTAACCACTGTTCGCGTGAAGGGTGCCCAATAGCTGATTGACGCATCCGCTCCGCTTCAACGTCCTCCGGCAACTGCTCCGCTTTAACGTTCGCTCCAGTAGCCGCTTCGCTTCAGCGTTCTCTCTATAAGCTTCTACAGATCCGAAACCGAAGCTTCAGCAATTGGCTCTTTAAGTTTCAACGTCCTCTCCAAGAGCCGAAGCCGCTCAACGCCACTCCTTCCTGCAAAGGGTTGTGCCACCACACTCACCATGTCAAGGATCATGATCGCAGCCAGCCAATCCTCGTAGTCATGGCCACCTTTTGATCCATCCCGTCAAAACTCGTGATCATGGACAGTTTGCTCGCTTACGCATCCAGCCAATCCTTTTACTTCCATGGATGCCCATACAATTCCATCCAACCTACTTTGTTCCCACGACAATGTAGTCTCGTCTGATTACATCTACTACCAAGAACTGTTACCGCTCATTTTTTGATACCAGCCAGAGCTTCACCGCAACAACAATCACTACAAAGGTAACCCGTACTCCTCCATATTTTAGTCTCACGTGGAAGAAGTAACAAAATCACTAGTACGAACGCACGAGATGGTGATATCTTTATCATGGTCAACCCACTGACCATACAAGATGGAAACATGTAAGCCATACTTGGGGAATGAGGATTTACACGGAATCCCTTCACTATCAAAGACTCATGAGAAAACTCCAGAGACGTGGTAGAAATATTTTCCTGAAGAAACAGAGGGAGCCACGCGTCACATCCAGAAGAGTACAATAAGCTCGTATCAAATCCCGTAGACGTGGATTCAAGGTGATGCAATGAAAGTAAGCTACACATGGGGACTACCAGCATGAGACGCTTTCACTCCCCTCAACCTGGTTATGTCTGATTTTAACATCATCGCTGCCGAAGTTTTACGATCCGCAAGAATTTCTCAACATGAAGCCGTACATGTGCATCGAAGACTCCAAAAGCACACCACAAGGATACATTCACATATTCGACCATGCCATCGGATCCAACATGAGTATAACTGGGGAATGCTCACCGCATCCCATTCCATACGATAGTCCAAGATTCAGAAGCTGGTTCGAAGGATATCTCTAGGAACAAAGTCCTTGAAGACTTGATAGCAGCACATCGGCAACAGAATGTCTCCCAACTTATCTATTTCATCTTATGGCTTCGGAGTATTTCTACCATACAATCATCCATAGCGTATCATCATCGCGATCAGAAGGTCCAGACACTGAAGAACCTAAAGTCAAGGATGGACCGACAACGCAACCACAATCTCCAAGATTAGCCCTGACATAATCGTTACCGAGCATATATTTCATCCATCCATCCCAAGAATGCAATGGAGTTTGGTAAATTTTGGAAACCACTAGATAGACACTGCAAACAAAAGAACGGATCCATACGAGCAACAGAAAGCAGAAGAGGGTCGATACCTCTTTTCATGCGGGCGGAGTTTCTAGAGTTTGAACAGAATAAAGGTTCCTTCTTGATCCATGAACGGGAATAGATGACTGGGCGCGACTATGCCACCTCGGGCCCGCAACATCCCTCTTGATTTCTTCCAGAGTTTTACTGTCGGGATGTTTTAGCCTCCTAAACGAACTCAAAACCTAAATATTCTCGCGTAAGGAGATAGGAAATGGGAAAAATACGGTTTAGTCCAAAACCCCATCCAAATATACTAGTTAGTCCTGACCCATTCAACTAGGTACAAATTAGTCCTTTTTCATTGAAAGTACACAAATAACCTTCCTGATTTACAATTTAGTCCAAATATTTTCAGTTTAGTCCAAAATGACTCACAATGATGTCAGCAATTTTAAATAATATAAAAAATAATTAAAAACAATTTATCTTTCGAATCGTTTGTCCAAAATTCACAAACTTTATATATTCAGAAAGCTCTTTTCGAGAGCTAAAAAAAGAGTACCCATATGCCTATATAATTTTCATTTTTAAAAAATCTTAGTTTACATTCGCGTACAAACATGTACATGTCTACAAAAATCCAAAAAATCAAAAGACAAAACAAGGTGCACCAGCTTGTACACCAACATAGCAAAAGTAGACTGCAGCTGAATCTCATACGATAACAAGTTGGCTAGCTAGGTGATCCATTCCCCAAGGGTTTACCGAACGCTCCTCTCATACCAGTTTGAAGCCTGTCAACTCCAGCACATGAAGCATCTTGTTGATACGCAAGACATGGAAATGATGTATTTATACTGTTCATCTATACATACAATAACGAAGAGGAAAAAGTGGTCAGCACAGAGATCAACCTATTGTTTCATAAAGTTTTTAACTGACAAGGAATCTAATAAAACAACAAAATAATTATACAGTGGGAGCTAGATATTGGTGACTCGTAAGCTAATAAAATACCGTTGTAGCACCAGTTTCTAACTTATTTTTCACCTAGGCCTATATAATTGAGTAATCACTGATAGCATGAATACTGGGTAACACATTGATAAACCATCCAGTTCTTACAGGCTACAACTCAGAAAAATGATTATACTAACTTACAAGTATGAGCTTAAATCTATTCATCTGTCTGCAGAGATTATTTTAATAAAACTGTTCGAAAATGGAACTGAAGTTGCAACAAATATCCTAGAATGTACATTTTCTTTGCCTAAGAGATGTTACAAGGATTTAAATTTCTAATGAGAGGACAACTTTTGATGGTATAAGAAAGAGATGCAGTAACTTTTGATGTTTTGTGGTATAAAAATCCAACATTTATACCAAAAAAATGCACATATTACTGAGATAACACAATAGTGTACAACTTTGTACACATCTAGAAAATCCAACACATGTACAATTAGTGTTTTCCCTAATTTTTGGTTTGTAGACATAAATATAGTCCTACAAGTGTACAACTATTTACACCTAAATAATCAACATTTGGACTACTATGCACACCTAAATAACATAATATGTGTGTACAACTATGTACACATTAGTGCTTTCCCTAATTTTTTAGACTTCAAAATGAATAACATGTGTACAACTATGTACACTTTAATAGTCAACACGTGTAAATGAAAATGAAAATGAAAATGAATACACCAAACAGGGAGAATTTAATTGGTTGAATCGGAACAGCTAGAGTACTGCTAAGTGATAAAAGACAATTCTTCGATATACAAACAAAATGGATGATGGGCATATGGTATGTGTATTTAAGAACAACAAGCTTTTAGCAATTCTTCAAGTAGTTTTATGCAAACAAAACTAATGATGGGCATTAAGTATGTGTAACAAGCTTTTTTGCAAACCTTCATGTAGTTTCTGACATGAGCCAAGTTCTCTGGAACTCCATCTCGAGGTGGTAAAACTTTGGCGCCAAATTCAAATTAACGGCTGGGACTTTCTCTCCATTGACAAAATGATCCTGAAACAAAGAGAATACAATCACAAGTTATCAACAATACAGCTACAATTGAACAAAAACTAAGTACATGTAAAACAGAACAAGCCCATATACACAGAGAGAAACACATACAATAGGTGTACAATTATGTACACATTAAGAATCAACATGTGTACAATTATGTACATCATAGTTACTACTCTATGAATTGCTGGTGGGAACCCATTTAGATGAGGACATAACAAACACATGTGCCACATCTAAATCGTTCCATCTCGTTCACACGGTAAGAGAAACTTCGCAAAATCCTTCCTTGCATCAACAATGTTTTTATTTGCATCACTTTTTCCTCCCTTAAAACCACCTTCTTGGATATGAATGCAAGCTTTTGGAGGTAACATTTCAAATAAAACAAGACGATAAACACCAATACCAACCAATGTCATGAAAAAATCATGTTAAATGTAAAGCACCCAATGAAAAATTTAGTTCAGAAAACAAAATATCGAATCCAAGAATCGATATATGCACTCATTAGAAATCAACATGTGTATAATTATGTGTACATCAATGATCACCAGGTGTGCAATTATGTGTATATTAACCATCAAGATGTGTAGAACTATGTGCACATTAAAGATTTATAGGTGTACAAATCTGTACACGTCAACTAACAGGTGTACCACTATGTGCACATTAATGATCAACAGGTGTACAACTATGTGCACGTCAACTAATAGGGTGTACAAATGTGCACATTAAAGACAACATGTGTACAATCATGTACACATTTAAAATCAACATGTGTACAACTATGTACACATTACCAATTCAATATCTAAAGAGCTGAAAGTCGGATTCTACTCAAACCTGTAAGGAGCTAGTAACCCATATGTTAAAGAGCTTACTAGTATTTGCTTCTCCGTTCATTGTATCCAATGACCTTGTTCCCCAATCTCACCCTGTCAATTCTCAATCTGTTCCCTGTGAATTGTATATAGAAATGAAGTTAATATTTTAAAATGAAATCTATCATAAGCACTAAAAGAGATCTGTAAATCTTCAATCATCTTATGCATTAATACGTTCTTCAAATCCGTTACTAAGATCTTTTACATTCATTATGTAAAATGAAGTTAATATCTTAAAGTGTTTTTCATTCATTTGTTTCATATATAGAAATCATTGATAGCATAAATCAAGTTTGCTGGTTCTGGCAGAGAACGAGGTCGAGGTACACTAAATGAAGATGAGGCCTTGGTATTCAAAGTCTAAAAATTGAATGTGCACCAGTAGCACAAGTTGTTACAACATCATGATTTGGACCCTGAAGTCAAAAGTCATAGTTTACAACAATTCCATACATTCAAAGTGCTAAGACTTGAGAAATATGTATTATCCATTAACTGTAAACACATATTTACAGTTAAAATAGAAACAAAGATACCTAATAGGACATACACTAAAGAAGCTAAATAAAATTGTAAGTATTCTCCATTATGCCCAGCTTTAACAAAAAATCAACATGTGTACAACTATGTACACATTAATAATCACCATGTGTACAACTGTGTACACATTAGTAATCAACATGTGTACAACTATGTAGACATACAAACTTGAATAGCAACAACGATTTAACGGGAAGACGCATCAAAATTTAAAAGAAAAACACCTCCTGGATTACCCATAAGCGACTATATTGACTAGAAAACTGAACAATTTATTTAGAATTTAGTGCTAAGTCTCATCTTTATATGGGAATAATTACTTTTTTTTTATTGATACGATATGGGACGAATTACTTGATCATCATAATAAGATAATCATAATAAAACTAACATGTGTACAACTATGTACACATGTATACCCAGAACATATACACTCATGTGGACATTAATGACTAATAGGTGTACAACTATGTACACATTAAAAAACGAAAAGTGTGTACAATTATGTACACATTAAAAATCGACATGTTATGTACATAGTTGTTAGCATGTACCGGTGGTGAACCGCAAAAAGGCCAATTTGGCTGTTATTATCAATATCTAAATCTTCTTCTAAATGATCATGAATACAAATAATCGTGAAATGATAAGCAAAATATTTTTACCATAGATGACGAGCCTATGAAAAGAAATCAACATAAGCAAACAGATGCCGGCAGTTACCTTGCTAAAAAATAAACTTATGAAATCAAGACTGGATCTTTTTTGGGGAGTTGGGGACTCGCTGCAAATAAAAAGAAAAATAAATTCTCAACACTCAGCACTGTAGCTAGAGGATTTTCCTTGTCCTGCGAAGAGGAAAGAAGAACTAAGGTTTAAATAACTAAATTTACAATTTACACTAACATAAAGTAAGAAACAAAAACCATACAAGTTGTCCGCAACTGTTGGGACTTATCATCATTACAAAATTCAAACGGATCGATCCATTTCATAGTTAACTCTACCTGTCCAGCAATATCAACATCGTGGATAGGTTCATACAGTCCTGGTCCTTAAAGGAAAAAAAAAAAGAGTAAATAAAACAGCTGTGGAAAAAACATAGACACTAGACACATTACTTTAGTGGAAAAATAGGTCAGGGGCTTGGCTGTCTTTTTTCCGTCACAAACCAAAACACATAAAATTGTTACAACATTCATGACTTTACCGAGTTACCAATTGAAGCTGACGGAAGCATTCCTATACTTCTAGTAAGCATTGAAGCCTCATCGGACAGAATATCGCCAAAGACGTTGTTTGTCACAATAGTATCAAACTGTGTCATGCAAATCAGTAAAGCATAAAGTTAAAGAGCAACAAAATAGAGAGATATGAAGATTATGGAACCAGAAAACAAATTAACTTCCTCCAAAATATTTTCATATCTTCCGTCTTTAATTATTTCTCATGCATCGCTAGTTCCCTTTTTTATAGTTGCTCCAAGCAATAACATAATTCCATAGTAGAACATAAGAAACAAAAATGATATATCATTGGATTTGTATCACCATCTCACATATACAGTTCATACCAGCATTAGTAAAGCAACTTAGCCAGAAACTATATCTATATTGTGTGTCACATTTAACCACAAAATAATACTATGATTTCAATACATTTTCAACCCCAATTTCTATAAACTGACAGCGACTGAGATTAAGAACTACATTGCAAAAAAAAATAAATAGCAAATTGTCAAGAAAATCGAGAAAGCTAATTTATGCTTCCTAATAAATATTTTATAAAGGATTTTTTCCGAATCCAAACTAATGAACTTGAACTCAGTTTATGTATCCAACATAAGGAATCTTTTCTTGAACAGTGACATAGATCTAAAAATGCAAACAAATTGAATTAATAATTTTTGAAACTGTTTTTTTTTTACGGAATCGATTTAGAGATCGACAAATTAAACGATAAGGATAGATTGAACTTACTTTTCAGATCGATTACAATGTTAAAATCCACAAATTAATTTAACGATATTGAATCTCATCAACGTTTTCCCTCGATTTGAAATTAATCTTCAAGTTAAACGATGATGACGATTTAGGCTTGGAATCAAATTGAATCGAGTGTTTGATTAATTCTCAGATGTATGTTTGGAAGTTGAAAATATCGAAATAAGTTTTTAGGATTTTGTTCCTCGATGGAGAAAGAGAGAGCTGCTAAGGAAAGGAAGTGAACAAATAGAAAATGAATTTTAGAAAGTGATACAACGTAACTGGTGGGGTATTTTTGTCATAAAAAATAACGATTTTGGACTGAACCGTTTATAAATGGACTAACCCGTTTTAAATTGGGTAGATTTGGACTAACTAGTACTAGGCCTGAGAGGAGTGGACTAGAGCGTCCAAATCCCAACAAAAAAGGGATTAAACGTCAATTTCTACATAGGAAATTCTTTTCCGATCAGAATGGAGGGGCGGACCGTCAAAATCCGAGTTCGTATGAGAATTCTACAACGATTTTAGTAAGGGGTGTTAATTAGGGTTTCAAAGATGCCAAACCATAATTTAGAAAAAGTTGCCATCATCCCACGAAACTGAAGCAAGTCGTCATTCTTCCACGGAACTGAAGCAAGTTGCCATCATTCCATGAAACCGGAGGTATAACATGAGGAGGAGAGCTAACACCTTTCATATGAACGTGATGCTTTGGGATTTGAATAAAGAAAGGATTTCCTATCCGAGCCACACATGGAAGGTGGCAACCAGTCCCGCGCTAGCAAGCGCTTCACAACGCTGCGCTTTGCGCCATGAAAAGCAAGCCGGGCCGCCCATCCCGAGCCAATCCAACGTCTGCGGCTCCATTCCCATCCAGTACAACGTCTGCGGCTCCATCCCAAGCCAATCCAACGTATGCGGCTCCATTCCTAGCCATTACAACGTTTTCGGCTCCATTCATAGCCAGTACAACGTCTGCGGCTCCATTCCAAGCCAATCCAACACTGACGGCTCCATTCCAAGCCAGGTCAATATCAACGGCTTGCCAAGACAAGCCAGCAACGCCAACGGCTCGCTAAGCCAACAACTCCGCGTTTCCTAGCCTAGCCAAGATGGCGCACGGCCAAGCCAAGTCAACGCCAACTGTTTGCATCACTGCCAACAAACGCCTCTACCACTCCACGGTCAATCCAGTAACGCCGCGAGTAGAATTTACGCAAGGTTGCCAACACGAGAATCACGAACTCTCCTTACCTCTCGAAAAAGGTTAGCCGGGTCTTCTTGACCATTTTGTCATGACTTGTCATTTCGATTTTGTCCTCGCTGTCACCATCTTATGCTTACCTCGCCACAATGCTCCTGTTCCGAGCTAAGTGATGAGTGCCAAATAGTGCATATTTATACACCTTTTTATTGGCATTTTACTCATCTTTTGTGCTCAAGAATCGAGATATTATCCCGCATTCCGTATTTTCTTTGTTTTCAAGAATAAATATTTGTATTAATTAATTTTGTGTTTTTAGGTAATAAATAAAGCTCGGAGAATCGAGGAGCAAAAGAGCAAAGAATTGGAGTCGAGCATCTATGGAGCGGATAGCCAAAGCCCGCGCGCAAATCGATTGCAACCCAACAAGGAAGACTTGGGCTAGAGCTACCCATGACCCGGATCCGAGCCCGCTCACTCGAGCCATTGAGATCTCTCTCATCCACATCCTACGGTCGCTCTGACCTCCTCATCAACCCTCGATGTACTCGCGCAACACCAGATCGCTCCAAAACCGGCTACCTCCCTCGGCCGTTCGGATCCTCCACCTGCTAGATCCTACGCTCTACAAGGCGTTCTTATCATCCCCCGCTGTTCGTGCCTCACAGCGAAACCACCATACCCTATACCCTATCGACCCATACTCATTTCTCTTCTCATCTTCTCTTTCTTCTCTTCTTCCCACGAGCTCTGCAAACCCAGCTCCACCCCCATGCTTTTGCAGAGCCGCACCATCACCTCCATCTCCTTCTGTCGCAATCAGCCCCTACTCCATCACCACTCTCTCTCTGATTTATCTATTTCATAGCTTCTATTCAACCTAGAAGCTAGGTTAAAGATAAATAGGGTTAGGTTTCATCACCAACCACCCCGCATGTTCGATTCGAAGTCGAGATGATTGAGTAGAGCCATCACGCGAGTCGAGAGAAGTGGGTGAGAGTTTATTTCATTTTTAATTGATGTTTTATCAAGAACTAGGGTTTGGGGTTTGTGTTGGTATAAATAGAAGTGAACTCGAGTTTGTTAGGGTTTACGCCTGGATTAGCTTGAGCAGTCACTTAGTATTATTTTGTTCTTTGTTGCTTTAATTTGATGTTTTAATTTAATTGTTAGGGTTTCTTTGAAACCCTAATTCTGTGATTGTGATCTCAATTATGTTGAGTTGTTCTTGAATGTTTAATGTATCAAATATGCTCAATATTTATCACCTCAACTCTTTACTCTCACAGTGCATACCAAAGCCATGGATGCACTGTAGTTAGGTTAAGACTGAGTTGAGAGTGATTGACTCTTGCTTGAATGATTAGTGCTAACCCTTGACTAGTTGTACTTAGTTAGACAACTAGTACTCAACTAGCAACCTTAGGTGATGAATTGAGCTATTACCAGGTGAAACTCCTTAAGTGAAAAAGCTAATGATAAGATTGACACATTACCCTTAGCTTCCACAGGAACAAGAACCGCAAATCGAATTGAACACATGATAGGGTTAGTGGTGGATTTGAGACCTTAGCATACCCTTTGTCACGATCTTTTACTTAGTTTAGGTTCACTTGATCACAACTCAGCCGTTTCGGCAACCAAAATATCTTTGTTACATTCTGTTACATTTTGTCACTCGTTATCACTAGAACTCAGTAGTTAGCAAGCCGTAGAATCAACTAGAGCACACCCTCGTCTCTGTGGATCGACCCGTACTTGCCGCGTCTCCAATAGACGCCGTGCACTTGCGGATTATAACACGTAGGCTTCAAATATAAACATCTTTTCGGGCCTACCAAGTTTTTGGCGCCGCTGCCGGGGACTTGGCGAGTGCCTTGCTGATTTTTGTGCTTTGCTTTACTGATTTTCACCCCTGTATATACTCATTTTGTTTTTCTTTGGCCTGTTTTGCTGTTTTTAGTCCTTTGCTTTGCATTGTTGCTTTACATTGTTTTTAGTCTTTCATTAATGTTTTAGCTGTTTTTCAACCCTGCCCTGTAGCATTGAGCTCTGTTGCCTAGCGCTGAGCTCTGAGTGCTGAGCTCTACAATTGAATACTATAGCTCTGTTGCTTAGTTTGTGAAAAAATTGAAAACTGAATTTGGTCTGTTGAGCAACAGGTACCTATTTTCTTTGTAATTACGAGCAATTTGAGCCACCCAAGAAAACCAAAGAAAACCCAGTTCTTGAGGTTAGTCCTCTGTATGCCACTAAACACCCCAGGTATGCTCTGTGCCATTGATGCTCAACTCTTATGCATGTTTGATCTTGATTCGAGCCTTGTATGAGCTTTGTTCTGTTAATTCTGCGCATGCTCTATCCTGTTGCATCTGTGCTTCTACGAACCCATCCCTGCAATTTATGAGCATTCACGTGTGAGAACTAGTGCACCTGTGTATTGTTAGCCTGTACTTGTATGCCCTGTTAGGTGCGGTTAAACCTTACCATGTTGACCCCTGTTGAGCCAAGCCCTGAGCATTAACCTGTGCAACCCCCCAGCCCCCTGAAGCTGTGGGGCTTTGTTGCAATTTGGCCTGATTAATCTTAGCACATAACCTTGCGCTTGAGCTGTGTGAGCTGCCAATCTTCATTGTGTCTTTGTGACACTGTGTGCCTGTGTAAGACCCCTGCTAAGCACAACCCTGAATGTGCTAGCCTGTGAAGTTAGTCTGCAAACCCCTGCAAGCCCCTGTAGCTGCAGGCTGTAAGCACCTCTTGAATAGACCAAGGTTGAGACCAAGACCTGAGCATAAGCCTGTGTGAACCCTGTGAGCCTACTATCAGCTGAGCTACACAACCTGCCCTGCCACCCTGTACTGTCATTTGTTAGTCATGGAGTCCGCCTTCCTTGTGTTGTGCTTTGCAAGAGTTGTGGTGCACCTAATTTGGGTGTGTGTAACTCCGCCTTACACCACCTTATGCTGTGTGAAACTGCCAACCTAAGCTGCAGAAACTGAGCATATAGCCTGGGCTGTTAAACCAGCCAAACTACTGGGCTGTTTACACAAACCTGGGTTTTACAACACAGCTAGCCTACCTGCCTGAAGCCTAACAGGACTCTCTGCACAAGCTTCTTTAGCCAAACTAAACCCAAGATCTTCTTTGGCTGCTAACTTTGCCCAAAACTGAAGCCTCATAGCTGGCTGACCGACCACACCATGGGCTCATTGAACCCAACCTGGGCTAGCTAAACCCACATCTGTTGGGCTGAACATCAGCTGGGCTAACTAAACACTGCTGGGCTGATCAACACAACCTGGGCTGCAACCAAACTAAGCCCAGAGTCTATTCATTTCTAGGCTATACTCATTCATTTGCTGGGCTGCTCACAATCAATCCACCTCTGGGCTTAACCATTTCAAATAGCAACTGGGCTGAACATTCCCAAAATAAACCAAAACCCAACAAAACCAAACTTTCCCACATAAACCAAAGTTTACAAAAACAAAAATGAACCCATTTAAACCAAACAAACCCACATAAACCAAATTAGATCGTGAGTTCAATTTGAGAGCTAAATCATGTCAGGATATTGGTCTGCATCTGGGGATGGAACAAATAAATCCCTTAGAGAGCTTGCTTACGGGCACCTTTCACAAGATGAACACCCCACATACCATAGTGACTTTAGGGAACTTTATGGGCCTTCTCAGGGCCCCGATCTCACATACCCTAATCATTATGATCACATACATCATCCACCACAGGTTGAAAATGAACAATTTTCTCATACCCAGTCATCACTTTTAGATCAATTAGAGGCTCGACTATCTGCCTTAGATAGGCAATCTGCTTTAGAAAGGCAATCTGTCGAATCTAGTTTTTCTAGGCAATATGAAATGCATGCTTGCACCTTATGTGGTGGCTTAGACCACCCTGCTGAATACTGTTATATTTTGCATGCTTTTAGACAGTCTAGGGAAAACCATGATAATCCAATGTACGAAGTGTCTAGAAGTGACTATTGGGACCATAATCAACCTGCACACATGCATCATTCACCACAATGGGGAGATGAACAATTTTATACTCCCCCAACTCCTAGTTTGCAATCAATAATGGATACACTCATGGAGCAAAATGCTAGGCTTGAAATGAATGCAATGCATGACCATCCATATAGCAACATGTCTGAATTTCCCTTCTCTAGTGAACCTCATGCACAACCATACAATGAATATCCATATGAGGAATGCATACCCATTAGTGAAAACTCTCCTTTCATTGAACAACATAATGAAACTCTAGAATTGAATCAAAACCTTGAGCAAAAGTTTGAGAGTTTAGAACTCAAATTGAGTCAAATTCTTGATGCACTAAATGAGGAAAGGGAGGAATTTCAAGGTGAAATGAATGTTAGGGAAATGCAATCGTGCTATGATGATGATGATGATGATGATGAATATGAAGAGCATGTGTATTTTGAAAATGTAGTAAAATCTTTAGGTTCAGAGACGTTAGGCGTCTCTTCTGTGAACCCTATGAATGATGCTTCTTCTTATATTCATGCATGTGATGTTGATGTAGAACCTGTGGAATTGTCCTGTGAAAATGAGCATGCTTTACCACCTGTTTGTGACCTAGGAATAGCTGAATTGTCTGTTGACACGGATGATTCAATGCATGTGCCTAACTCCATGCCTAGGCTACAACATGATATCTCTCCTGGTTATGTTATACATGAGAATGGTGACGAGTATGACCTGGAGATTGATGAACTGTTTTATGCAGGTGAACATGATTTACCCTCTTCTGACTTTAGGAAAGTGTGTGACGGTGCAAATGATTTTAAAAATGAAAACAACTTAGATGTACCTAACCTCTCTCCTGAGTCACAAATTGAAACTCCTTCACCCAACCTAGGTGTAGTTTGTCACAAAATTGCAAAACCAACTTTTCTGAAAATGCCTAACTTAGGCCTAGAACTTTGTGCTTCCCAAGTCCTCTTGGACTATTTTGCATCAGAGTATAACACTCTTAAGGAGCCACAGTTGGAATATGTATGTCTGCCTGTAATTAGCAAAACTCATTTTGAGTTAGACCTTTTGCATGATGTACCTTTAAAATTGCAAGATTTTGTTCTCACAAACACACCCGTTCACAAGTTTAGGTTTGGGGGGAAACTCATTCCCATTTGCAGTCTTACGTGCACTCTCATATTATATTTGTGTAAGGCTGTTAATGTGTGTACATATCGTCTATTGGGTTGATCCTCAACTCTTTAGATTGTTAGTTTATGGTGAATTTTTGTATATAATCCAGTAGGACTTGCTAAATTTTCTTTTCTTGATTCGGTTGAGTCTTCTTGCACATATATTATGCTAATCCGATATGATCTCCGTTGAGAATATTGGATTCTAGCCTTGACGAATGAAGCTCAACCTTGCTCCCGCCGACATACCAGGTAATCTCTTCCCTTTTATCTTTTCAAAGCATAGTTCTCATGGTATGTGACTGTTTAATTTTTCCTATCTGTTGACACATTGAGGACAATGTTTGATTTAGGTTTGGGGTGTGATTTGCATTTAGAGTTTTTAGTCTTTTATTTCACCTTTTTGAAAAAAAAAAAAAAAAAAAAAAAAAAAAAAAAAAAAAATTCAAAACTCTTTTTGTAAAACCTCCAACTTTAGAGATTTTAGAGTCACTAGCATGCTTTTAGCTATGTTTACATAGAGATTCTGACCGAAATAACAGAACTTGGAAGTACCGGAGAACGCAATCGGGTTCCTTAGTTGATTAGAGCGTTAAAGTTGGATTTAACCATGGAGGAGGGCGAATTAGGTGCTTTGTTTAGATATTCGGTAGTAGAATTGTGATCAACCATAGTGGAGACTACCCATTTTACATCAAGCGAGGTACCGACCTTCACTCTTTGTGACTTTCTAGAAAAGCTTTTAGAGTGTGTGTCACCGTACGTCAATTCCGGGTAGGAATGGTGAGCTACCCAACTTCGCACCACTTTCAGCACTACTTTTGATCTTTTGAGTGCTAATTCCGTCAATCATGAGGGTGACGTCTAAAGATGAAAACTCCTTCTAAATATCGATTTGTAGTTAGCATCTCTCTCTCTCTCAATCAGCAAGACCCATAGAAACACATCATCGTCAGCAACCGGAGCAGAATCAGAATATTGAAAGAAAAATTGATATAGTCCAAGGTTTATGTGCAACAAAGAAAAGAAAATAAGATGAGAATTAATGAAGTTTGTGAAAAAAAAAAAAAAAATTGAGTTTATCGTTTTATTGTAACAAAAAAAAAAAAAAAAAAAAAAAAAAAAAAAAAATTGTAGTTTATTTTTTGTGTCTAGTTACCACAAAGTTAAAAAAAAAAAAAATTATTATTAAGTTTTTGTGAAGTTCAGAAGTTCGTCATCAATAGTTGAAGACTGAAGACCGAAGACCGAAGATTGAAGACGTTTCTATGGTTTCTTATGAGAGATTGATGTTAATCGCCGATCGGGTGAGAAGTGAGTGAGTACTCCCACCCTTGCTAATGGTTGATTTCCTTTCTTAGAGATCATCAGAAAAAGATTCTTTTTGTCCACATTTCTGTGGAGTCTCCAGATTTTATTTCGGAAGGTTATCCTTCTTACCTACAACGTGTGCAGGATTTCTCTCTTTATTCCCGTCTGCACACATGAGAGACTAAAAAGCGATCTTTTTGAGTGCAATTATCATAAAACCCTAATGGTGAGGCGAAGTTGAGACTTATGATCACAATCGAATCCGAATTCTTTCATATGGTATGGTTACTTCTCGCTTTCAAGACTTAAGGATGAGAATGCGTTCCTCGATAGTTCTAACTTCTGTTACTAGCATGCGAAACTCTATGTCCTCATAGCTTCTTGGAGGCTTGAGACTCTTTTACACTCGAAGTTGGAGAAGGTTTTGTGGGTACACCTCTTGTAAACCCTCACGAGACTACAACTCGTCCACTAGGGACACCTAGGGGTTTAAAGGCTTAGTGCATACGCTAAATGCATTCGAGAGACTGCGACGGGGGGTATAGTTAGGATTTCTTATTTTTGTTTTACTTGAGGACAAGTAAAATTCAGGTTTGGGGGTATTTGATGAGTGCCAAATAGTGCATATTTATACACCTTTTTATTGGCATTTTACTCATCTTTTGTGCTCAAGAATCAGATATTATCCCAGATTCTGTATTTTCTTTGTTTTCAAGAATAAATATTTGTATTAATTAATTTTGTGTTTTTAGGTAATAAATAAAGCTCGGAGAATCTGAGGAGCAAAAGAGCAAAGAATTGGAGTCGAGCATCTATGGAGCGGATAGCCAAAGCCCGCGCGCAAATCAGTTGCAACCCAACAAGGAAGACTTGGGCTAGAGCTACCCATGACCCGGATCCGAGCCCGCTCACTCTGAGCCATTGAGATCTCTCTCATCCACATCCTACGGTCGCTACAGCCTCCTCATCAACCCTCGATGTACTCGCGCAACACCAGATCGCTCCAAAAACCGGCTACCTCCCTCAGCCGTTCAGATCCTCCACCTGCTAGATCCTACGCTCGCTGAAGCGTTCTTATCATCCCCCGCTGTTCGTGCCTCACTGGTAAAACCACCATACCCTATACCCTATCGACCCATACTCATTTCTCTTCTCATCTTCTCTTTCTTCTCTTCTTCCCACGAGCTCTGCAAACCCAGCTCCACCCCCATGCTTTTGCAGAGCCGCACCATCACCTCCATCTCCTTCTGTCGCAATCAGCCCCTACTCCATCACCACTCTCTCTCTGATTTATCTATTTCATAGCTTCTATTCAACCTAGAAGCTAGGTTAAAGATAAATAGGGTTAGGGTTTCATCACCAACCACCCCGCATGTTCGATTTAAGTCGAGATGATTGAGTAGAGCCATCACGCGAGTCAGAGAAGTGGGTGAGAGTTTATTTCATTTTTAATTGATGTTTTATCAAGAACTAGGGTTTGGGGTTTGTGTTGGTATAAATAGAAGTGAACTGAGTTTGTTAGGGTTTACGCCTGGATTAGCCAGAGCAGTCACTTAGTATTATTTTGTTCTTTGTTGCTTTAATTTGATGTTTTAATTTAATTGTTAGGGTTTCACTGAAACCCTAATTCTGTGATTGTGATCTCAATTATGTTGAGTTGTTCTTGAATGTTTAATGTATCAAATATGCTCAATATTTATCACCTCAACTCTTTACTCTCACAGTGCATACCAAAGCCATGGATGCACTGTAGTTAGGTTAAGACTGAGTTGAGAGTGATTCAGCTCTTGCTTGAATGATTAGTGCTAACCCTTGACTAGTTGTACTTAGTTAGACAACTAGTACTCTGAACTAGCAACCTTAGCTGATGAATTGAGCTATTACCAGGTGAAACTCCTTAAGTGAAAAAGCTAATGATAAGATTGACACATTACCCTTAGCTTCCACAGAACAAGAACCGCAAATCGAATTGAACACATGATAGGGTTAGTGGTGGATTTGAGACCTTAGCATACCCTTTGTCACGATCTTTACTTAGTTTAGGTTCACTTGATCACAACTCAGCCCGTTTCGGCAACCAAAATATCTTTGTTACATTCTGTTACATTTTGTCACTCGTTATCACTAGAACTCAGTAGTTAGCAAGCCGAAGAATCAACTAGAGCACACCCTCGTCTCTGTGGATCGACCCGTACTTGCCGCGTCTCCAATAGACGCCGTGCACTTGCGGATTATAACACGTAGGCTTCAAATATAAACATCTTTTCGGGCCTACCACTAAGCAGGGGACTTAATGTTGATGGTGGTTTTTAGCTTAAGGTTAAAATCGTAAAACCGTACATCTGACATGACATCACTATGACCACAAGCGCGTTAATTGAATCAATCGGCATGCCTACGTAAGAATTACCAGGGTACCTTTTTTTTATAAACATGTGTCATGTTCCACGACAGAACCCTTAGTATTGACCGACATCATCTTCGTATATACAAAACCCAAATTCTCTCACCACCGTGCCAATGGCAAACCATGCCAACCACGTATTCGCGCCAAGGCATGCCAACCATGCCAGCCGCACCACCGTGCCAATGGCAAACCATTCCATCCACGTCTCCACGCCAAGGCATGCCAACCATGCTAGCCGCACCACCGTGCCAATGGCAAAACATGCCAGCCACGTATCCGCGCCAAGGCATGCCGACCATGCCAGCCGCACCACCGTGCCAATAGCAAACCATGCCAGCCACGTCTCCGTGCCAAGGCATGCCGACCATGCCAGCCGCACCACCGTGCCAATGGAAAACCATGCCAGCCACGACCCGTGCCAAGGCATGCCAACCATGCCAGCCGCACCACCGTGCCAATGGCAAACCATGCCAGCCACGTCTCCGCGCCAAGGCATGCCAACCAAGCCAGCCGCACCATCGTGCCAATGGCAAACCATGCCAGCCACGTCTCCGCGCCAAGGCATGCCAGCCGCACCATCGTGCCAATGGCAAATCATGCCATCCACGTCTACGCGCCAAGGCATGCCAACCATGCCAGTCGCACCACTGTGCCAATGTCAAACCATGCCAACCAAATCTCCATGCCAAAGCTATGCCGGCCCTACCACATGCCGTTGGCTGCCAAACGGAGGGTTGCAATGATCAACGACTACCCTTCCATCTGAGATGCAGATCTCAGCCGTCCAAGTTCGCCACCTAAAGCATTGGCGACTTCTAGCCCAAGGCCAAACATCACGGTTTGCACCTAAACCCTAGTTTGGTCGCGCCTAATCTATGGCAAAGCCATGCTCAACGCTGGCTGCTACAAATGAAGGGTTGCAATAATCAACGGCTATCCTTCTCTTTGAGATTCAGATCTCGACCACACTCGCCACCTGACGCATGGCAACTTGCGTCCCAAAGCCAAAACACACGGTTTGCACCTTAACCCTAATTTACAAGCGCCTACTCTATAGCAAAGCCATGCTCAAAGTCGGGTCTGCTACAAACGAAGGGTTGCAATAATCAACGGTTACCCTTCTCTTTGAGATGCAGATCTTGACCACACAAGTTCGCCACCTGACGCATGGCAACTTGCGGCCCAAATCCAAAACACACGGTTTGCACCTAAACCCTAATTTGGCCGCGCCTGCTCTATGGAAAAGCCATGCTCAACGCTGGATGCTAAAACGAAGGGTTGCAATAATCAACGGCTACCCTTCTCTTTGAGATGCAGATCTCGACCACACAAGTTCGCCACCTGACGCATGGCAAACTTGCGGCCCAAAGCCAAAAAACACGGTTTGCACCTAAACCCTAATTTGGTCGCGCCTACTCTATGGCAAAGCCATGCTCAACGCTGGTTGCTAAAACGGAAGGTTGCAATAATCAACGGCTATCCTTCCCTATGAGATACGTATCTCGACCGTTCAAGTTCGCCACCTAACTTACGGACCAAAACCAAAACATCACGGTTTGCATTTAAACCCCAAATTTGGCCGCGCCTATTCTTTGGAAAAAGCCATGTCGACTCTACCATGGCCACTGGCATGCCACCATGCCACACGTAACACCTTGCTACATGTTTTCCCATGAAAACACTCGAGACATCTAACACATGTCACAAACTGGGGGATGCTCATAGAGGGTATTGGTTTGGCGGTTTACAGCGTGCGGCGTACACTACGCCCGTTACATGAAAGTGTCATAAGAATAAGGCGGTTAGTAAATACAGGGAGTAATGGTGAAACGCTTTCCTTCATTATGAAACATCAATTCCAGGCGTTACCGGTTACCACCTCCTCCCATTTACTCATCAGTTTCTATTTCTTACAAGACCAGAGTACGTTTCACTTTTACTTTTATAAATAGGTCTTACCTATTTCCACCGAACGATAAGTTTTGGTCAGGAGCATACAACACTTAGAAATCACTTGCTAGATTTCCCATCTGTTAGCTTTCACTTTCTGATACAAGTCAAACAACTACTCTGGTCTCAACACTTTCTTCGCTTCCCTCCCTAAAACCAACCCTTCTCCTTCACTTTGTGACGAAGCAAAGACCGGAACGGCCATTTCTTGGTTTAGGCGGATTTGTACAGTATTGATCTCTCGAATCTAAAGTACTCCCTTGCAGTACATTGTTTAGGGTTTAGACTCAGTTTCTTACCCACTCACGCGAAGTTACCGAAATCAGCAGAAACCGTTTTCACCCTGAAACAGGAGCAACAACTAAACTCACAACAAGAGAATGATCAATTCAGTTGGTCATGCTCAAACATAAGGATCCTTACGGAGCAACATAGTATGTGCACAAAAATGTGGATCAGAGATCGACGAATACTGCGGAATAAACAAGGATTCATTATATGTTCCATAACCATTTGCACAATGACATATAATAGACTTAATCCTTGTAAACAAAAGCTTTATCCTTTCTTCCATCAAAATAATGACATAAAAGGCTTTAACTTTTGTAATGTCAAAAGTTCATTCTATCTTCTATCAATACTTTCATACCGACATAATAGAGATAACTTTTGAACAAGTATGGGATAGGCACAGGTTCACGGATGTAAACAACATATCCCATAACAATTTGCAATATATAAAATCATAAATATTAAAATTGCAAAAATCATCTTCCAAAAACTTAGAATTTAGATAAATAAATCTAAAAACTTTGAAGATGAAAATCGTTGGACATAGCTATGTGCACTCACAATAATGGCTATTCCAAACTCTAGTTATTCTTCTAAAAACACAAGAAATAAATTCTCTAAAAGAATATTTACTAGATGAAATCAAAAACAACCCTAGGAACTAGGAGCAGTCACAAGCGACATTTAGAGTTCCTATACGGAAGCTTCACTGGTTCCAAGACCTTCAAACTTGTGACTAACTGTATCAACTGTATCTTTGGAGAAGATATCCTCATTGGAAGACCCTTAACCTATGACTTCGTGAGAACAAGATCAAAATCAATCTTTTTCAACTCAGTTCGTAACAAATTAAGATCCTTTACAAAGTTCTCGAGCTTCAGTTGAGTCTTCCCAAGATCAGTGAGAAAACCATGAACCACTTCAATAGAGAGACCATCTCAAAGATTTTCTCGATCTTGATGAGAAAACGCATAATAACATGAGGCACATGATTCGAGTTTGCCAGGATTAACAAGGGTTGTTTTCTTCTTCAAAACAAACTCCAAATAAACCGAATCATCAATTGAATTGGCTGGTAAATCCTAAGAACTTGAAGTAGACCCCATCCTTAAAAGAACATAACAAGAGTATGCGTACTCTACCAAAAGGTTTGGTATTTATAGGTTTCACAAGAACCGGACTTTATGGTTTCCAGATTTGGTCGTGTCTATATAAAAGAGGTACACGAACGAACAACATACCCTGAAAATATCTCAATCAGAAACACATTTTTGTCATTAAGTATACCTGAAAATATCTCACTCTGTCAGGATTTTTTTATTGAGAGTGAGGTTTCAAACTTGTGATTACTTAGCACAAGTATGAGCCTTGAGCTCATTAAATGAACGTCGTTTATGATTAACCCTCTTTTTCCTGATCTTTGGAGGAAAATCATTATGATGTGAAAAGTTATCATAAAATTTACTATCATCAAAATATGATGCATAGTGTTGATTCTTACCTGAAGAATTTTGCCCAGAGGGAATAGACAGCCTGTTGATAATTTCTTTACATCCTTCAATTGTCCCTTTTGAGTTATCTTCCAAACCTCCATTTTTGCTTCCTTCTTCTGGTACCTTTTCCACATCATGTACAACATTATCTCCCCTTTTTAAGGAAGAAAAACCATGAGTTCTTCTTGATCGAACAACATTGGGAAGTATGTTAAATTCTTGAACATTTGAAGAACACCTCGAACTGACTTTCCTGGTAGAATACATAGGGTAAGTACCAAAACCAATTGGTTTAGACATACGAATGTCAGTTACACCTCTGAGAATTAAATCTAAGGTGTGTTGAAGACGAATGATAGAATTGTCATTCAACCTAGATTTCTTCTTTTGTTCAACATGACCTTTTGAATCACAAAAGAGACATACTTTCTGATCACCTGAGTGATTAGAGGGAACAGACTCAACGCCATCGTTGGGAGACTTCTTCCTTCCATGTGATGTGGATATTCCTTGATTAGAGGAAGACACAGCCACATCCTTTTTAACGGGAATGGATTTTGGTTTTACTTCTGGAACTGATTCTTTTACAGTTAACTCAGAAGCAGTTGGTATTGTGGACTCTTTGGAACAACTTGAACAGAGAGTTTACTCAAAAGATGTTCTATTTCCATAGCATCCTTTTTGAGGTTTTCTTCAAGAACTGAAGTGTTTTCCTCTCGAATGACCCTTAGAAGAGAGTCATGATTATTAGCCATACCAATAAGAGCATTGACTTTGTGTTTCAACCGATAGACATCATCATCCTGGATTCTAAAGAACTTTAGTATCGTTGAACTCTCTTTGGCTGCACTCCTTTCAACTTTCGAGTCAGACTCGTCAGTGAGGTGGTCAGGGAAACACCTGTCAATGCAAGTATGTTTCATTGGAATACTGGGTTCATCTATATTCGAGATTGACAAATCTTTCTCTTTAATAGACTTCATAGAAACAAAACTATTATTTCTGGTGATGCGTATATCAGAGACAATGTCGTCCATCCTCAGATCGCTACAAACACAGACTTATGAGGTCTTTAATGTGTTTGCCTGCTCGGATACCAATTGAAAATGCGGGGGGTCTAACAACCACACCCAACAATTCGTTTGGAAATCTGAGAGGACTTACTCCAATACACTTTCTAGAGAATCAACTAGACAGTCAGACTCAATCTAGAATAAAGTGTATCAAAGAGTTTAATATCTCTAACTCTTAATTCAATCCGCAATCAGCAATACAAATCTGCGAGCCTGATTGAATATAAGAGGAGTAACTTGAATGGTACCAAATATCAATATTCAAGTGTCAATCAATGTAAATCAACAACCAAAGGTTGGATATTCTAATTTATTGATCTTAACGCACAACCTGTGATATTTCAATTATATAACAAAATATAATGCGGAAAAGAAATAACACGAGACAATTAATTTTGTTAACGAGGAAACCGCAAATGCGAGAAAATCCGGGACCTAGTCCAGATTGAACACCACACTTGTATTAGGTCGCCACAGACACTAGCCTACTACCAATTAACTTTGACCTGACTGTAGTTGAACCCTAATCAATATCACACCGATTCAAGGTACAAGTTGCGCTCCTTACGTCTCTGATACCAGCAGGATACTACACACTTGATTCCCTTAGTTGATCACACCCACAACCAAGAGTTGCTACGACCCAAAGTCAAAACTTGATAGACAAATCTGTCTCACACAGAAAAGTCTATATGATTGAATAAAGCTGTCTCCCACAGAAATACCCAAGAGTTTTTGTTCCGTCTTTTAATAAATCAAGGTGAACAGGAACCAATCGATAACCCGGACTTATATTCCCGAAGAACAATCTAGAATTATCAATCACCTCACAATAATATTAATCGACTAGCGAAAGAAGATATTGTGGAATCCCAAATGATGAGACGAAGTGTTTGTGATTACTTTTCTATCTTGCCTATAGGAGATATAAAATATCGAGTCAATTATTCTAATTGTACTCAACACGATAGAAAAAGCAAGATCAGATCATGCAACTACAAAGATAATAGTTGGGTCTGGCTTCACAATCCCAATGAAGTCTTTAAGTCATTAATGTAGGATCAGAATATCGCAACAACAATACCTCGCGAGATTAATAAACGACGACATTGCGAAAGTGTCGCAAATAAGTAATATAAATGACGCAATGAATGACGGCAGCCAAAACACGAGAAAGATGTGAAGACTTAGCGAGATTTAGGAAACTTGCGAGATTATATATTTGAACGCTTGCGATAATTCGCAAGTCATTCCCGAAAAATAAAGGACAAACTTTAGTTTGTCATCCATTGTGTAATACCCTATATAAGGAGTCGAGCAGGACTGTTGAGGGGATCTTTTTCGAGTGTTAGGCAAGTCATTAGGAGAGAGAAATTTAGTAGTGATTGTAATTTCTTTAGCTCTTTTCCATTTTATCTTGTAAACATTTAAGGAATTAATCAATAAAAATCATAGTTGTTCATCTTTAATGGTTTAGTTGTGTGGATTCTTGTGAGGGGTGTAGTGTAGGATTTCTGCAACTACATATTGGCGCTAAACAAGGGAGAGAGTAAGGATTGACATCGTGATTTGAAAGAATTTGTAGTAGGGAAGGAATTTCATATAATTTTCAACAGTTTACCAAAATTAAGAAATGGCTAGAAGAAGAAATGCATCCGAGCAACCAACAACTGTTAGAAGGAGTAGGAGACTTGCTGGAGAAGGGAGAAATGAAATGGGAGAATCCTCAAGAATGAACATAAGGAATAATGAAGAAAATCAAATTCAATCACCAATTCAACCAGTAGCAAATAGAACTGTGGATTATGATAGAGTAAGCGTGCATACTTGGAGATTGGACTCTGTGGACGAAAGGGGATAAGAAAAACAATTGGTAAACAATGGACAAGAGGAGAGAGACCGAGAAGGGATTGGAGAAATAATTCATGGAAATGAAGAGATCGCAGCATTAGAGGCGTTGAGACAAACAATACATGAAGAAAGACGATTATAGGCAGAGGAACGTGCATATTTGACAAGACAGAATCATGAGTTGAGGATGGAAAAAATTAGAATACAAAACAGAAGGTCGAGAAGCACTACAAGGTCAAGCTCAAGATCAGTTAGAGAGGAAAGAAGGATAATTTTACCTACAGAAAATGCTGATGAAGAAAACCAAGAAGAAGCACAAAAGCCAGGCACAGAACATTGCGAGAGAAAAGAAATGATGGAAAATCGTTATATCCCACGTCCCGAGACTCTTCAAAATGGGAAGAATGATGGAAATCAAGGAAATAAGCAGCGTCAGGGACAGAGTAATCCAGTTGATGAAGAAAATCAAGAAGAAGGAAGAAGAATATTGCATGGGAGAGAAGCACGGAGGAAGCAAAAAGAGATTGAAGATGAAATTGAAAGACACTATGCTGAACAAGCACGTCTAGCTTGCGAGATAGAAAGATTGAGAGCAGAAATGGAAGAACATGAGTTAGAAGAAGCAATTCGCCAGAATAATCATGATAATCGAGAAAGAAGGCGAGAACAAAATCGCAACAATGGTAATATCAATGAAGAATATGAAAGAGTACAATGGAGAACCGATAGGCAACAAAGAAGAGAAATTGATAGATATAACGATTGTGCGAGTCGTGAAAGAATGAAGGAGAAGATCGCAGAGAAAGACGAGAAGAGAATGATGAACAAGAAAGTCAAAGTAGACATGAACGCAGGAGAAGAGAAGCGGAACTAAAAAGACCAATGGATTCAAATTCTGATGTAAATGAACAAATTTTGAGAGAATTGGCAGAAATGAGAGGAATGATGAACAGTAAAAGGGGAGGAGGAAAGAGACAGTTGGATGAAGCCATAGAAGAAGCTGCGAAAACTCCGTTCACACAAGATATACAATTAGGAGGAATACCACCGAAGTGCAACTTACCTACATTAACCAGCATTTTCGATGGAACAACTTGTGCGATACAACATATCAAAGCTTATATGAGATGTATGTTACAATGGGAGAATCATGATGCTATATTGTGCAAATATTTTGCATCAAGTTTGACAGGAGAAGCTTTGAAATGGTTTGAAGGACTACCGAAGAATACAATAACATCTTTCAATCACTTGCAGGATATATTTTTAGGGGCATATATAAGTAATAATTCCTCGCGACCTGGTATTGAAGATGTATTTGGGTTAAAACAAAGGGTTGGTGAAAGCTTGAAGCATCTAACTGTGAGATGGAAGACAATGTGTAGCGAAATGGTTGGTCGTGTGGAGGAGAGATATCTCATCTTATCATTCATTAATGCTATGTTCGCGACAAATCTGTTATATATTCAAATTTTTAGAGTCAAGAATACAATCACAATGACTGAGTTGCGAGAGCTTCAGGAGGAGTATATTGCTCTAGAAGAAAAGCAAAATGAGATGGAATCATACCCCGTCGCGAATACAAGTTCGGGAGCTGCAGAATGCAAGTTTGTTACCCAAATTGATAAACACTGTGGCGAGTACCTCTTAAGGTCAACAAGGAATGATGATACGGATGATGGTCAAGAAAAGTTGGTAGCCATGGGAAGTCGCGATCAGGAAGAATTTGAAAGAGAAAGAAATTTCTACAACCGTGACGGAAATAATAAAATTCAAAGACTTGATCAGTCGCAAGAAACCTATGGAGGTCAGAGGCATAATTATCATAGAGGGCAGCGAGGTCATAAGGTAGTATGGGAAGAAATCAAGATGCCTCCACTAAACGCTAGCGTGGAGAAAATATGGGAAGCTATAATCCTGATGGAAAACATACCGCACCATGGAACATGGGGAATGAACCGCCCCAGGTGTGAAGTCATGAATTCTGTTCCTATCACCATTTTCATGGACACCTAACGAATGATTGTAGGAATGTAAAAAGAATCATCCTCAGAATGATAGACCAAGGGAAGCTAAATCATTTCTTAAAATGTAAAGAGAAGACTCAACCATTACCAACACCTCCAGAAATTCACAGAGTGAATACAACAAAAGGGAAAGAAACGTTTGTAGTAGAGGTTGGAGCGAAGGCCAAAAACTTGTTCTGCAACTCTATCGTACATTCGTACAGGACAATTGATGATTTTCATGATAGTGTTCTCAGTAGGGTTTTCGCAAGAGATGCTGACAATAGAGAAGTAATGAACATCGCGAAGACATCGTCACTAAAAGAATGGCAAACGCAGATTATTTCTTTTACCGCAGAAGAGGTACCTGAGGGTGGAGAGATGCATGACAGTCCATTAGTGGTAAGATTGGAGATTAACCCAAAACCTGTTGATGATGAAGATGATGGGGCAGAAAATTCATGGGCAATAAATAGAATCTTAATTGATACTGGAAGCTCTGTAAACATCCTTTTTTACCACACTTACAAGACTATGGGAGGGAAAGACGAAGATTTGATACCTTCGACCTATAAGATTTATGGTTTTAATGGTACTGCCAATAAACCTAAAGGAGAAACTCGTATGCGAATACCTCTGAAAGGATTATCAACTGAAATCTTGTTTTGCATAGTCGATGTGGAATCCCCCTATAATGCATTAATGCGATCTTGGTTACATGAGATCTTGGGTGTAGCATCGACTTACCACCAGTGCATCATATTTCCTCATCCCAGTGGTGTTGGAGTTATAAAAGGAGATTGGGCTGAGGGACAAAAGTGCTATGAAGTTGATGTGGAGTCTTGCGAGGAAAGAGCTGCTCAAAAGAAGAATTGGAAACAGAACATTAAAGAAGCAGAAAGAAGGGACAGACTGATGGTGGACGCAATAGAAGTGAGAGTGAAGATACATTGCGAAACCAATGTCTCAAGATCGGGAAATTTGCGATGGTTTCGCAAAAGGGAAGGAAATATCAGGAAATTTAAATGAAGAAGCAGAGAGCAACATAAGTAAGAAGTGTAAGAAATGAATAATTGACTTTAGATTTGTGTAAAAAAAATGTTTTGAAGGAAAAAGACATGTCGAAAGTACAAAGAAAATGACGATTGAAGAAGGAGTACGCGAAAGTCTCGCGAGACAGAATATATGAAAATCTGGTTAAATAATTACAACGAAGATCACAGCAAACAAAGCAAGATTACGTGATAATTTCGCAAAGATAATGAGAAGAAATGATCAAAAATCAATGATATATACGAATGGGACGAACCTTTATGGCGTACACCCTAGTTCGCGAATGATATTTCGTAAGAGGCAAATGTAAGACCTAAAGTGCGTCATATAAGTGGGTATCTCTTGACATGACTCAGGGAAAAGGTTACACCGCCCCTGGAACCTCGAGTCATGGAAATTTGGGGTCAATAAAGCCCATCCTGGGAGAGATACCTTGGATTTCCAACTATATAAGGTTATACCCGGTTGGACGACCGAGGGTCTCTTCCAAGGAGTCGAGTGTATGACCATGGCGCCGAGGTACACGGTTGAGCCAAGAGTGCATGTGGCATTTGAAGTGTCTCGGCCATTCTTGGCAAGTCTTAGCACATGCCGCACTCTACCGAAGAAAACTCCACTTAGGGTGCAGTCTCGTAACCATAAGCCCTATAGGTATAAGGGATAAGAGGCTGCGAAAACAACTGGTTGTTGTTAAGACCGGATGGGAGAAGCTAGTCTTGTATGGCCGATGTACGCCTCCTTGAAGGGGTAACCAGGGAGATGATAAGGCGCACCCTCCATCGGGAGCCGATAAGTGTCTTAAGATGCAAATGTCATGAGGCTCTATTTTCGCAAGAAAATTTAGGCTTGTCATATTTGTGCGATGATCCTGAAGAGGCAATAATACTAACGCGAGGGTAAGACGAGATCAATGGGGTTTTTACATGAAAATGTAAAGACGTCCTGCGATTTCGTCGCAAAGACGGCAATGTCATGGGGCTTTACGTTCGCAAGAATATTTAGGCCTGTCATATTGTCGCAAGAAAAATATCCTGCAGAGGCAAAAATACTAAAGAAATGATAAGACAAGGTCAATGGGTCGTTACATGAAAGTGTAAAGACGTCCTGCGATTTTGTCGCAAAACTGAGGGGTGGCAAAATAAGACCTTTAACTAGGAAGGCAAAATAAGACCACACAAGAAATGATAAGGCAAGATCAATGGGTCGTTACATAAAACTGTAAAGACGTCCTGCGATCTTGTCGCAATGACAGAATTCAGCGTAGAAAATATCTCAAGTGAAATTATACTTAATCTCCCATTCAAATATAAATAACAAGAGAAAGAAGGAATAAGGTAGAATCTATATTTAAAGATCCAAGAAATTTCTGAAGAGATTACAAAAATGGAGGGCTAAAAGGATAAATGTACAAATATTACAAGAAGAGAAAGAGGAAAATGGAGTAATCTCTCAGATCATTCTTCTTTTTCATCAGACTCTTTGTCGAACTCCTCTTCTTCGCTAGCATCACTATCAGAGACATCAAAGGAAGGCATATTTTCAGGAACCTCATCAAGAAGACAAGGATATAAAGAAAGAGGAATGCTGTGGTCATCGCAAACTGTCTTAATAGTTTGATTGCGAAAACGAACAACATCATTATTGAAATTCGCTACAGTAGTTTGTAGTTGGTTCTTCAACTTGGAATACTTGTCGTTGCGAAGAGAGAGGTCCTTTGCAAGTTGTTCTTTTTCAGATTCAAGTTCTTCGATCCTTGTTTGATACCTCTTCTCAGCTTCTGCGAACGTATGATAATGGATTAGTAATTTAATAGCAATTTCACAAAAAAAAAGCGATAAAAAAAAGCAGAACTATTAACAACCTTCTCTGTCAGAAATCATGTCTTTAGCCAAGGCAGTTTGATCAGCATGAAGGCTAACGTTAACACCTAAGTTATTTCTGGCATTATCTAGAACTTTTGCAGCCCAAGCGAATTCATCGTCATTATTTATAAGAAGAAGAGAACGAATTTGATTCTCTCTTTCGCTAAGAAAAGTATTTTGACGAATAGATTCATCACGCTCAATTTGAACTTCAAGAAGAGCTTTTTGAAATTCTGCTAATGCTTGAGCGCCTTGATTAGCAATGCGATCTTTATCATCTATAATATGGCTAACTTTCTTCCTTAAAATACTAATTTTCTCTTGGGAACTAAGATGCAGGTGTTTCATTTGGTTGGCTAAACTTAAGATAGATCTATGATGCTTCTAAGAGACGGAATCGGATTGAAGTTCGTTTCAAAGAAAGATGTTTGATTCTGTCATTTGAAAAGCTATTTAGAGAATTATTGAGATGGACAAGAAGAGCATCGTTATCCATATGATCGGGAAATGTGTGAAGAAGAATAGCTTCATCAGAAAGGTTATAAATGTCTGCGAAAATGATAAGTCAGATAAAGAAAAGTAAATGACAAAATAAGAATAAGAAAAGAAGAAGAATTCTATACCATAAAGTTGTTGATTAGCATTTTGAATGCTAGATATTTTATCCTTCTGAAAAGAAGATTCAACTTCCAATTGTTTGATTTTTTCACGAAGAACAACAGTTTCATTTCCAAGTTCTTTATCTCTCTTGCGAAGAGAAACAGTTTCAGCCTCCAATTCTTTGTTCTTCTCCTTAAGTTGAAGGTTTTTCTCTTCGAGACTGTTGCGCCTTTTCTCGAGATCTAAGGCAACAACAAAGGAAGCTCTCCCAGACTATAAAGGAAAATAAAGAAATTGTTAAGATAAGGTTTATAATTGAAATCACACAGAAATAAAGAAATATGAACATACCAAGGCACTAAGTGCATTTAAGAAACTGGGAGTCATTGTTCTGGAAATTCCACGAAAAGAATCATTATTCTCTAGCAAAGGGGCGTCGCAGATATTTGCGAGAGCTTCGCAAATGGAAGAAAAACGATCATCTCCCATTCCTTGCATAGAATCAGAGAAAACACTAGATAGTTGCGCCATTAAGATTCAATCGAATGATTCTTCTTCTCAAAAGAAGTGTCAACATCATCATTATCTTCATCTGAGTTCTCACCTGATTGAGAACCGCAGTGAGAAGAGGAGTGGATTTTCCGTTTTTGGAAGATGGAGCAGAAGATTTATTCTTGCGAAGTGGAATTCTACTCTTTCCTTTAGCTTTCGCAATTTCAGAAATATCACCTTCTTCAACGCCAACCTTCGCACACGAATGAAGATAAGAAACAGAGGCAACAATATTGTTAAAATTAAAGAAGAAAAGTATTTCTTACTTCATCCGTGATCGAATGGAGTATCGCCAAAATACTCACCTTTGGATTCCTTTCGTAACTTCTTCTCAATTTGGTGATCTAAAAAATTCCCAAACTTAGATATAAGAGGAAATAAAGATTGTAAAATAAGTAAAAGTTAGAAGTATACCTCTTTTGCTTTCGGCCAATTAAATACCCAAGGATGATAATTTGCGAGATTCGCAGGGAGTATATTGGAACCTGAAATGTAAGGTCCGTTCAAAAATAGCGGAAAGACACACCAATTATCGTCTTTAGAGTAGCGAGGAACATTGTTCTTGCCAGAGTGCCAATCAATATCTAGCATGAGTATCTTGTCGCCGGGAATATTCTCTTTTCTTTTCGTGCAGCACCCCAAATGAGATTTATCGTTCTTCATATTTATCACTTCATAATTTTCAAAAAGTTTTCACTCAATATTTTTCAAAGCAATTATCTCTAAGTTGGCGAATTTAGGATCTTTGACATTATCGGGATACAGAGAACCCTTACCAGCGCCACGATTGGCGAACTCAAGCATTAAACGGATGCAATCCCCACTTAATTGGTAAATAGCTCACGAGAATTTCTCATGAGCAATAATTTCATAGAACAATGGCAGTTCGGGATTGTAGAGAGGAATGGGAAGACCTGCGAGGAGTTGACCTAGCGAGATTATGATTTTCTGATCATCACAATGATGATCAGCAAACAATTTTGCAGAAAGAATAGATGAAGATTCTTGATTGGGAATAGTGGACAAGGTGAAACCCTTCTCTTGTAAATTCTTTTGAGTCTCACCCAAAAGAGTTTCATATTTACTGTCGGATGGAGCCATTCTTAGAATATGGGAATGATTAGAAAATTAAAGATCAAAAGAAAAAAGAAAAGGAAGATTTACTGATGAGCAGAACGTGAATTGCAGAGGAGAAGAATGAAGAAGATTTAGAGAGAAAGTAAAAAAGAAGAAGAGGAAGGTGAGAAAACTATATATAGAGAAAAATTCTCGAGAAGATAAATGCATTTAATGCGAGAATAGACGTGAATGGTCAAGAAAAAACGGTTGAAAGAGACGTGTCAAGAAAAGAGCGGAAGAAGAAACATGTGTAATAATTTCTGTGTAAAAGTATGGGATCATAACAGATAAAGACGAACCGTTGAGGCGTTTCAAAAATACTAATTCTCATGACATTCTCTTCTTCGCAGAGAAGACATGAGAAGAGGCAAGATGTAGGATCAGAATATCGCAAAAACAATACCCCGCGAGATTAATAAACACGACATTTGCGAAAGTGTCGCAAATAAGTAATATAAATGACGCAATGAATGACGGAAACCAAAACACGAAAGATATGAAGACTTAGCGAGATTTAGGAAACTTGCGAGATTATATATTTGAACGCTTGCGATAATTCGCAAGTCATTCCAGAAAATAAAGGACATCTTAGCTGTCATCCATTGTGTAATACCCTATGTAAGGAGTCGAGCAGGACTGTTGAGGGGATCTTTTTCGAGTGTTAGGCAAGTCATTAGGAGAGAGAAAGTTAGTAGTGATTGTAATTTCTTTAGCTCTTTTCCATTTTATCTTGTAAACATTTAAGGAATTAATCAATAAAAATCATAGTTGTTCATCTTTAATGGTTTAGTTGTGTGGATTCTTGTGAGGGGTGTAGTGTAGGATTTCCTGCAACTACAATTAACCTACAGGGTCTCGAGAAGAAACCTAAGATTAAAGTAGAATCGACTCTAGTTATGCAACTAGTAACACACAGGAGGTGTGGGGATTAGGTTTCCCAGTTGCTAGAGTTCTCCTTTATATATTTTTCAAATCAGGGTTTGCAATCTAAGTTGCCTTGGTAACAAAGCATTCAATATTCACCGTTTGATGAAAAACCTGATTCTCCCAAGCTAATGTCTTTCAACCGTTAGATCGAACTTAGCTTGTTACACATAAATGAAATGTACCCTCATTTAGGTTTATGTAACCGTACCTAAACGTGTACACCATGTTGGTTCACAAATAGTTAACCGAGGTTAGCCATATGATTACTCTCATATCAACCTTATTCATATTAACCATAACTAGTTCAAATGACTCAAATGAAACTAGTTAAAGACTTGTTCAATTGATATATTCTCATGGATTATACGAGAACACAATTGAAGCAAAATCGGTTTGATTCACTCGAATCAATACATGAACATTATAGCCACAGTTTGCAAAGATTGCATTCCTTATTGATAAATGTTTAGGTTCACGTATAACCGATTTTAGAAAAGTAACACACTTAAGTATGCGTACTTAAGTAACCGGATTTGAGTTTGTTTTAGTTTTCAAACTCAGCAGAAATTCACGGACGTGAACTTTCCGCCAATACGCGTACGCACGCACTTTAGGTGGTCGGATGAGTTTGGTTTTGGTTTTCAAACTCAGCAGAAATTGAAGGACGTGAACTTCCGCCAGTATGCGTAAATGTACGCATACTTACCCAGTCTCCTACAACCTTTTTGTATACACACAAGTATGCATACTTTAGGCTCCCGGTTTTGGACTTATACACTAATGTGCGAACACACTATGCTTATATCCAAAGATGGTTACAAGATTCTAAACTCTTTATTTCAATCATTGAAACATTCTTCTATAACGATAATAGCCGTTTTCACACACTATTAGCATCAAAGCAATTTTCAAGATATTGAAATAATCATTATCGAAACATTCCAAGCCTACATCAAATGATTGTATCACACAAACCATGTAAGATGTTTCTCGGCAATTTTCTCATGATATAAGATGAACTTGGTCGGGTAAGGCTTACCAACACATATTTCGAGAAATATGTAAGCGAGATATACTCAAACCAAATCTCAAATGTGTATAGAGAAAACTATATCGTAATATGACTTATGTCTCAATATAGGAGATAGTAGAAATAGACTTTCCAAGTGATAGATGAGTTCAAGTCTCCATATACCTTTTGTCGAAGAAGTTCCACAAGCTCCCCTTTGTAGTTCTTCATCTTCAAATGATGAACTCCGTGAAATCTAAGCTCAACTACACTATCTATGTCATAGTCCGAGACATCTATAAATAGGCTAGAAATCAAGACTTATAGTTTTGATCACTAACATTGACAAACATGCTTGAAATAGCAACGCATGCGAGTTCGACCGAGTAGTGCTCTAACACCATATATTTTCCAAATACCCGGCCATGATGGTTGTTCACTTTTCACTGCCAACCCGATGTCTAGCCATGATGGCTGTCCACCGCCAACCTGATGTTCAGCCATGATGGTTGTCCGCTGCCAACCCGATGTGCAGCCATGATGGTTGTACATTGTCAACGCATTGGCCAAGGGCCAATTTTGCTTTTCTTACGCAACAGAAGCTTTGGATGAAGCTTCATCTCGGGCCATGACGCATCTTTTAGCATGCAAATATGGGTTGTTACATGTTTGTTAAGAATGGCTAATGAGATCATTTTGTTACGTGCACACTCGTTAAAGTAGTGTGCACAAAATTGGACTCTGATAGTCTTAAATCTAAGTACTTTTAATAATTTTGGGCAACTACGATATTTTTGGTAGGCATATTTATTTTTTTGAAATACTTTTAGAAATAGATATATGATTTTTGATCTATCGTCATGGAAATACATACATTTGTATTTTGCCTTGTATACAAACATCTATTGAGTCAACTGAAGTTAACGGACAAAATCGTCTGTCCGTCTAGTTTTCTTAAGTTTAACTTTTTTTTCCCTCTAATTTATCCATCAATCATGGTTACTATTAACCAGCCGTAGTTACCCTATAAACTGGTTTTTAATATGGATACTTCCTATTACCCAAATCTAATATGAGTATTAGAGAGAGAGCGAAAATTGTGAAATAAAAAATGGAGAAATTTTGTTTCCTTGGAAACAAATACTGGATTTCTGAGACATGGTAAAAGCATTCAACGAGAAAGGCGTCATCGTGACTTCTTTCGTTTGTTTTCTTCTCCAGTTTCTCCCTATTTTTGTTGGTTTATTTTATGAACTTGTTCATATTTTGTTTTTCTAATCTCTTTATGTAAACCCTTAACTTTTGATGAATTAGTTTGATTTCATGCTAAAAGAGCTAGTAATTTTCATCAATCAGGAAAATGAGGTTCTTTTGGAATATCAATTAGCTGATGAAGGTGTTAACCAAGCAAGATTAGCAGGTGAATCATTCCAAAATGTAAGTTTTTTTTTTTTCCTGTTGAATTTTCGTTGTATGATTGTAAATAATCAGAAACATTAGAATTTATAGTTTAGTAGTAACCAGTTGTACCTATATCCCATTAGGGTTCAATATTATTCACTGTGCGTTAGTTACTTAGGTAAAATCCAGAGAATGACATAAGAAACATCGCAATTTTTAGTCCTGGTTTGGACAATCGATGAAAATTTATTAGACTTCATATCAAAATTGATAACAATCGTAAAATCATTGTTTTTTTTTTTTTTTGTGATTCAGAAAATCATTACCAGTTATTTGATAGATGAGGAGGATACTTGGACACCCTTTGAGCATATCAAATACATTGGGTTTGGGGATCATATGATGATAGCCAGAGGCTTGATCTTATCCATAGGATAAATAGAAATGGTAGTCGTATAGTTAGTGAGAAATGATGTGGAAACAGAAACGGATCAGATGACCTAAATATTTTGTCTATGAAATTAAATTTTCTTGTGAATCTTTGACTTAGTGTATCAATTTCATTTGATTAAAGGGTTTCTTAATTTACCACTATGTGCAGGTATTAAAGGACAACAATATACCAATTGAAAATGTTAGAATTTGCTACTCTCCATCTTCAAGAACAAGACTTCTCAAGTTGCTGCTTCTGTTCTCATTGTTTCGCTCGTACGTCCTCAGTGTAAGGTAAATGATTATATATGAAAGAATAAATTTTTCTCTCTAATAGAAGCATGTTTACCCTAGGTATTTTTTTTATATATGTGTATTTAGATTGCATTAGGTCTCTATTAAATGTTCAAGGGTGCAAATCTCAGATTGGTGTTAAGTTGCTACATTTTGAACTGTTAAATTTTTTGATTGTAGCCATAATGAGTTGGATGTGTTAATGGAGAAAATTTAATAGAGTGTAATTGTCAAGTTATAGAGTATAATGGTCAAATGGTAGTGATCCCTTAATGTTTAGCAGGTGATAGTTCCGATGGAGGTACGCCGGTGTGTATAATATTGCGTCTGATATAAATAGCAAATCTCCTGAGTCTAGTGTTTTTAGTGGGATCTAAAAATATACTAGTGCATAGAGTTTGTCCTATAGAAAAAATAGTTTTACTACTTTTGAGATGGTTGATAGTGACAAAGCTTACTTCTTGTTTTTGGAAATTAAATTGAGCTTTGTGAAAGATATAACTCATATACATTGGATTAATATCTGCTTAGTGCTTAAATCTGACAAGATTTTGAGATTGTCTGGTCCGCCAAACATGTTTCATATTTTGGGCTTATAGTATTGGCATCTATTACGAAAACTGGAAGATACACCACATTAGCTTGTATAAAAAGAATGGGCTTCCTTCATTTTACTACTCAAAATCCACCTTAATGCAAAACCTTGCTTCTTTTAATTGCCCGGAAAACCAGATCACTGCACCTGCTATTCTTCACTTGAATGTCATGAAAAAATAAACATATATTGTTCAGGACACGACACTTTAAAATAAATTGGGTATGAAACAAGATAGTCATATAAAATAAGTTGGGTTTTCTGGTTCTTGACGTAAAATTAAAATGGGTAAGTTGTCAGATGGTCGTATGTATATATTAAAATGGGAACCTAGTCAGGTGTTAGATCCAATTGGTATAACTTTCAAGTAAAACATACACAGAACTTTGGAATTTGACAGAAAATTTATTCGAATGATGTGATAATCTTTTACAGCAAAACTATAAAACAACTCGATCATCTAAAGGTTCTTCATGTAGTCTTCTCCACTAGCTTCAACACTCCTCTACCCTATAATGCACACCAAGACATCCATTCAGTTCCCCTCTGCCTCCACTTTTAGTTGCAGTCATGAAACTTTCTAAGGCTTGCATGACATCAACAAATCTTTCAGCATCAAATACTCCGGATTTTCTATATATTGTGTAATGTAAGGCACTTCTCAGTCGTGAGAATTCATCTTTTAAAAGTCTTTAAAAATTCAAAGGAACAGAAAAAGTGAAAAGTTGGAATTTCACGGATAAGGATTTGTTATAGATGTTTCACTTATTCTACCACACTATTCAACAGAATAAAAATATTCCGGTAATAAGGTTTACCAACTCCTCAAAAAGAATATCTTTCCAGCTGAAAACTGATAAGTTTGAAAAAATGCATATATGTGAAGCCAACAAGTGCAGAGGTGAAAAGTAAGTACGGCTACACTAAAAGAAACTTGTGTAATCTGAGAAGAGAAAATAAGTTACACCTATGCGTATATGGATAGACTTAATCTACAATAGTGAATTCAGGATCTCCAACTAAAGTCATACCTTTCAGCACACCTATTGCTATGATTTTCAAGGTAAAATGAGAGGGTATTTTAGATGGATAATCAAACGTTATTTGAGCCAAGTCCCCAACCAATTATTGACAGTTAAGATTTTGGCACCTCCACCTTCAAGTGCTTGATCGAAAACATTGGCCAGAACTGGCAAGATGGATTCTAAGTTACCCCCCTCAGCAATGAAATCAAGCTTAACAAAGTCCTTTACTATAGCTACATAGTCCCAATGAATGAGATAAGCAATTACTTCAATCATTCCATACTTTTGATCATCAGTTAATTTTTTCACAAGACTGTTCTGTATTGAACAAATTGAAAAAACAGTTAAACCGGAAATGGTAACCTCTGATTCGAAAATCAGCCTGAGAATGTAAGTTCTATTGAATGCAGAATATTTCATTAACTTCAACAGACGCCGTTCTTACACCATTAATAGGCCAAGCCCTAAACAACAATAATCAATCGTGACACGACACGTGGTTAGATCTTAGCGGCTAGAATAAAAGAGAAATATAAATTATAAAGGCACCCAAAGTTTAAATAAATACACCCTTCCTACAAGGTAACCACATGACACTGTCTAACCCTCCAAATTGTCCTTGTCCTCAAGGACAAAAGCTGGAAAGTGAGCTCGAATCGTAGCATTGTCTTCCCATGTAGATTCTTCAGCAATAGCATTGGTCCAGTGAATAATGACATGCTGAATAGTGTGATCTCCTCTTGTAATGGTTCTGTAGCCCAAAACTGATATAGGAGTGATGATGATTTGGCCTACATGGTCCACCAATGGTAGTGTAGGAGATGGTACATGAGCAGAGCCAATCTTCTTTTTGAGCTGTGAAACATGAAAGACATGGTGGACTCTAGCTTCTGGTGGTAGTTACAGTTTATAAGCTAAGTTACCCACTTTTGCAAGAATAGGAAAAGGGCCATAGTACTTAGCTGAGAGTTTTAAATTCTTTCTCAAGGAGACAAAGGCTTGTCTATAAGGCTGTAGTTTGAGATAGACCAAGTCACCCACGTCAAAAGATCTTTCAGTCCTCTTATGATCTTCAAAGAATTTCATTCTAGCCTGAGAAACAGACAATGAGTCTTTGAGTATGTCTAGCGTAGAATTCCTTTGTGAAACATACTCCTCAACTACAGCCACATAAGTAGTGATAGTAGTTGTTAGAGCATTGTTCGGTTGAACCCACCAAGTGTTGTTATGTCAAGTTTGGTTGTCATATTTTAGTGAGCCAAAACTCATTTTAAGAGTCGCTTGATTATGTACTAGAGTCAACTTCGTATAGGTTAGCTTTAAAGTATTAGGATATGAGACATTACAAGTATTGCGAAGACTTGAATAAGTGAATAAGTAAGGAGCTACAACAACAACATCATCCTTCCACTTGAGGTTAGTGATATTTGACTTGAACTGTTTCATTCCCTAACGTATCTTTCAAGTCGTGCATATTGAAAACAAAACTGCGAATCATGAATGATATACTCTAGTTAGACATAGTATTAAGGAATACAATACGAGGTTTATTGTTTAACCATTAAACTTTATAGATAAGACATCGACATAATTGTTTGAATGCTATTGTGATTATGTATGGGTATAAGGTGAAGATTTCATCCTAGGAAACAATGTTTTACATTTGTTTTAAGGAAGTAAGTTCATGAACTTGTTTTGTGAATTCCTGAATTTGGATGAGTTAAGATTGGTCATTGTCCTGTCTCTTGTTTTTGAGTGTTTTGCTCCGCTTCGTTGCACTTGTTCTACTTCTTTTGGACTTGGGCACTTGGATTATTGGAGTAATCCTCCTCTAAGCTCATTTGTAGCTTTTACAAGAATGATATTGGTGAATCACAAATAAGGAAGTTCAAGAATGTGCAGTAGTACGCATTGCTATGAAATTCTTGAATGTTCACAATCATCTTATGTGAACTATGGTGCATGGTCGTTAATGGATTTGTATGTTCTTCTTTGAAAATCTTTTTATACGCCTTCGGTAGCTATTCTTGGTGTAAATCCGTGCGAAAAAGATTGTAACTACCCTGTAAGGACAAATCATCTTATATGGGCATTACGAGTTTGTGTTGATGCCTAGGAAACTTCTTAGGAGAATTTATTCTTGTTTTTGAGAAGGATTACTAGAGTTTGGAATAGCAATTATTGTGAGTACACATAGCTATGTCCAACGATATTCATCTTCAATGTTTTTAGATTTATTTATTTAAATTCTGAGTTATTTGGAAGATGACTTTTGCAATTTTAATCTTTATGATTTTATATATTGCAAATTGTTATGGGATATGTGTGTTTGCGTCCGTGAACTATGATTGTCCCATACCTTGTCAAAATTTAAGTCTTTCATATGCCGATATGCATGTATTGATAAAAGAATGAATGAACTTTTGACATTACAAAAGTTTTTAAGCCTATTGTATGTCATTATGCAAATATTGATGGAAGATAGGATGAACTTTTGTTTACGAGGATTATGTCTATTGTATGTCATTGTGCAAATAGTGATGGAAAATAGAATGACTCCTTGTCTATTCCGCAGTATTGATCTTCCCTGATCCATATTCTTATGTATATATTGTGTGGCTCCGTAAGTTCTCTTATGTTGAGCATTTCCGATTAAATTAATCATGGGTTTTCTTATGGTTAATTTGATTGAGTATTTTTTGATTCAAATATATATTCGTATGTGATTTGTTATGTCCAAAGAAATCCTTCTTTTCTTGTGAAAGTAAGGTCGCTCTTGCTGTTCTTTCGGGAATGACATTTTATGGGGGAGAGTTCTTAATTGAACTTGTGCTTAATTGCCAAATCTTTGTGGGGAGTGCGACTGTGGAATATTATAGGGGTTATCTTGTATCTTTATAAACTCCTTGATGAAAGCATTTAGCTTCGGCTATATGATTGCATCTAAAAAGTTGATATGTGCTTGTTTTTGGTCATGAAATGTCTCTATGGAAATTTCATTAGGATCCCACTAGTTTTCGTACCTTTGCCAATTTTATTGACAAAAAGGGGGAGAATTAATGTGTAGTTCACACTACAAATACATATGGTTTTCGGATTATTATGTAAGGGGGAGTGGTTTCCATGTGAGATGGAGTATTGACTAATGGGGAGTGATATATATCACCATAGTATTGTTGTCGAAGTTGTGATACAATTGAACTTTGATGATGTGTAATAATACTATGACACTGTGTAACAATGATTGAGAATTCTTGTTTTCTCATTGTTATGGCTACGAATTTTCAACAACGATGATACTAAACTTACAACCTTTAGGATCATTGGAGTACTTGGATGTGACGAAGATTTCGAGTAATGTTGAAGAACCAAGAAGGTCGGGCATGTGGAAGAGAAGCTACAAAAGTTTATATTTATTTTTGTATTCCATATGTATTGATAGTTTTGTCACTAAAATTGACAAAGGGGGAGATTTTTAGAGCACTGCTCGGTCGAACTCGCATGTGTTGCTATCTTAAGCATGTTTGTCAATGTTAGTGATAAAAACTATAAGTCTTGATTTCTAGTCTACTTATAGCTAAGTCTCTGACTATGATAGAAAGTGTAGTTGAGCTCTAGACTTCATGGCGATCATCATACAAAGACGAAGAACTACTCAAGGAACTGGTGGAACTTCATAGACTAAAAGGTATGTGGAGACTTGAACTTATCTATCACTCAAAAGTCTATCTACTTTGTCTCCTATCTTGAGACAAAAGTCGTATTGCTATATAGACTATGATCATACACATTTGTTATTTCGAGCCGAGTGTATCTCGCTTATCTATTTCTCAAAATATGTGTTGGTAAGCTTTCGCTTTGGCCAAGTTCATCTTTACTAGTGACGAAAGTCATATTGAATTTAAATTACTTGAAAATTGCTTTGACGAAAAATGGTTTGTGAATAACAACTATATAACGTCCTCTAAGAATGTTTCAATGATTGAAATGAGAGTTTAGAATATATAACCATTGTTGGATATAAACATTGTGTGATAACTCATACGTGTGTAAGTCCTTATTCCTTGAACCAAAGTATGCGTACTTTACGGCTCAGGAAAACCAAAACTAAAGTTCGCGTACCAGTACGCGCACCATCCGAAGTTCACGTCCCGTGAAAATTTGCTGGAGTTTGTGAAATGAAAACAAACTTATTCCGGGTACTTAAGTCCGCGTACTTAGGTTGGTTATTTTCTAAAAACGATTATTCGTGAACTTAAACTTATATAAACTAATTAAGGAATGCATATTTGCAAACCGTGGCTATAAAGTTCATGAATCGATTCGAGTGAATCAAATCGTTTTTGCTTCGATTGTGTCTTGTATACTTCTATAAGATCTAAACAATTAAACAACTCTCTAACTAGTTCATTTGAGTCATTTGAACTAGTTATGGTAAAGAAGAATATGGTCGATATGAAAATGCTCATATGGCTAACCATTTGGTTAACTATTGTTAAACCAACTAAGTGTACATGTTTGGGTACGGTTACACAAACCTAAATAAACGTGCATTTTATTTGTGTGTAACAACCTCGATTTCGATCTAACGGTTGAAAGATATTAGCTTGAATCTAATCAGGTTTTCATCTAACGGTGAATATTGAATGCTTTCACTACACCAAATTCTGGGATTAGAAACAGAACTGAGCCGTTACTAAAACGGGTTGTAACGGCTCTTGCCTGTTGCAAAAGTGGGTGTTACATTTTTTTTGTAACGGCAATGGAGCCGTTACGAATTTCTCGTTTGGCCTTTAGTAAGCATTTCGTGGAGCCGTTACGAATTGACACGTGGTAACAGCCTAAGGGCCGTTACGATTTTTTTTGTAACAAGGGTGCCGTAACATGCCACCATTACATCGTGGCACATTAGTAACGTGCTCGAGCCGCTATTACGTGGTAAGTTGAAACAGTCTCAAGCCGTTATGAATTTTTTTGTAACAGCAAAAAAATTACTGCTAGTCAACATTGACCTGGTCAAAATCAGTCAATACGACCAATTTTGACCTGGTCAATATTAACCAGCAGTTCATTTTCGGAATTCCAATAGCCTGCCTACCCTTTTCATTCCATCACATTCATTCAAATAATATAACTTTTCAATCAAAGAAGGACATTCAATTCATACAACTTTCAATCAAAGAAGAACATAAATTCTTCTAAAAATTCTTGTAAGTAACAAATTCTAAGTTAAAAAACTTGTCGAGTTCATAGAAACTTCCTACATTGTACTTTTACAAAACTTACAATATTGAAAAGCAACAATCGATGACAACCGGGTTCAACTCTATAAGAATGTATGGATTTGAAAATGAAGTTACATAGATACCTCATCCGAGGTCAAGTGACTCGAGCTGTCATTGGCAATCTCTTCACATCAAACAGTTGCAACCATTACCTGAACAGCAAAAAGAAAAATATGTTGAAGAAACTGAAATGAAAAATAAAACAAAAAATTGATTCCCTACAGAACAATTTATAGACCTTATAAGCTGGAAGGTTAAGGTGTTTGTCTAGGATAACTTTACCTGTTGTGCACCAAAACTAAATCCTGAAGCAGTGACTACACACCGTCTATCACCGGCAAGCCCTTTTGGAGCAAGCACGTTGGTTTTCATTGCTCGCACAAATACAACAGCTTTTCATTCATCACGATAGCCGTAAGGTCATAAAAACATCTTCGCAAGGGGAGACCTACCTCTACTCAACGCCTTATCCAAGATTAAGGCTTCTCTGTCTTGATTTCTCTATGAGTGTCAGTCTCCGTGAAAGGACAATGCCATCATATAGCGTTGCAAGGAAACCAAAGTATAAAGCTACAAAAACATAAATAAACGTCATCATCATTGTAACGAAAGAAATCCGCAAAATAGCATAAGACTAAAATTATCTTCTTCACATCTAAATAGAATGTGACATGGTTGCTCTTGTTTACCTACATTAATGTTTAATGCATGAAAGAGACCCCGACTAAACTAATTCCATGTAGGGAATATTAACAAAAAAAATTAGTGATTGTCATTTCAATCTTCTTAGGCTCGCCATCTCCGTCATTTCCATTCCTTTGCTCCGTCGAGAATCCACAAGATGATGATGGTCTTGATTACTACACACAATTCAAGGTAGAAAATAAAGTCAGTCACAATAATACGTGCACAAGTTACAAGACATACTTATCTATGGACATCAAACGAACATACACTAAATTAATCATCAGTTGACCTTTATATCACATTTCAACCATACCAAGAGCACATATATATAAAAAAGTAGAATGCAAAGCTTACATTTTTCAAATTCATTTAACCCAGTTTATCTTATACTCCATACAAGATTTTCAGTCCTTTATCCTCGGAGGTTTCTGAAAGTTCGCTTAGCCTACAGGATTGAAGGACCTGAAGGTTAATTTTCATATAACAATTATATTAAAACAAACACATATTCTCGAGCTTCAAATGCTAACCCTTGCCTAAAATGTCTCCTGGATCCCCCACACATTGGTTATCAACTAGGAAAAATAAAAACCGGTTCCAACTGCATTATCGTAGATCTGCAACTAAGGTAACAACAAGAACACAATAGTGAGTTTTTTGAGGGCATTTGTAACAGCTGAAATTTAATAACAACAATATTCTAACAGCTACAGATTGAATATCAGATTGTCCAGGAGAGTCATCTAATACGTCCGGCCAACACCGAACTCAGACCACCTAGATGCAACAGGTAGAAACATAAACAAGCTCAATTACGGGCACTGAGGAAAGAAAATTATGCGATTTAAGATATAGATGCCTCAACTTAATCATAGCTAGATAACACCGCGCACCTTACTAAGCTTAAGGGCTTTCCGAACGACATAGTTTCCAAACTTATCTTGAGCGAGTTCAACAAGTTGATTACAATCACAAGAGTTTTAAACTACAACATTGGTAGTATTCGATTCGATACATTTTTCTACAACATTACTGCCATACTTATCCTTAGAAATTCGAAATAAGTGTCCCCTAAGGTTATTGCATATAAGGTTGGCAGTATTAGGATGGCGCTCTAGTACATGTTGCACCACAAAATTCCTGCAAAGTACACAAAACAATAACACATCAAATACTTGCCAGATCATAGGACACTAACCAAAAATTTTAAACTGAGATATTATGCTTAGACTTTAGTACCGGATTCGCGTAACACTACCTGGTCTATGATGATTGATAGCAGCCTGAAATTTGAGAGGATCGTATATGGATTCAATAAAGCAGCTTTGAGAGAGAAACATCCTTGTTTCATGCAGTAGCAAGCTTATCGCAGATTATCAACGCTATTTCGTATAGAGCCCCCAAAATCGTCAGAGACAAAAATATTTCGAGTAAGACACAGCCCGAATCCGAATCATGAATGTCATGGAAATCACAAAAAGGATATAGTTTACTCACCATATTTTACACATGTTTGAAAGTTTTTGAACTAGTTGGCTTTCATTCCGGGGTTCGACATGATAGAAAATATGCAAGGCTTCATAAACCGCAACACGTAAACGATCAAAATAGGATTTCCTATGAGCAGTTTGATCATTAGACTTTCCATCGCACGAGACCTGCAAGAATCCAAAACAACAATAAATCAACATAACACTAACAATCATCAAAACAAACCATGTCTATCGATTCTATATCTCTACAGCAGTTGGACAAGAAGTCCTACTTCCACCTGAAACCCTTCTACTAACATATACTTGACCGAAGCCTCCTTTACTTTAACTTTTTCTCAATTTTACCCTAACCTACAACAACAATTCAAAAAATTATAACACAATTCACAGAACATAAAAGTCTTCACAATAATACTTAAATACACAAATAATAAACACAATCACAATTCCTTTAACATAACATACTTTTCTATTAGGTAAACAAAGTTTACCTTAAATCAAATTCCAAACCTTGACCATCGTTTTCATCTTCAATCACCATCAACTATACTCAACCATCGTTTCAAAACATCGATTCACTTGTCAAATCACCAAACCCAAAAGCATTTGATTTCTTCCCATCTATCACTAATTGAACCTTAAATCAATTTCCAAAGCCTAACCTCCTCTTCCCGATTTAACCTATCCTCCGTAAACCCGAGTTAATACAACTCTCTACGTCTCCTCCTTATGTTATTCAATTAACCAATTCCTCCTTCGATTTTACACAAACTCAATACTAACCGCTAAACCCTAACTCTATTTCTTACCGATTCGTCGTTCTTCAATCAATAATAACCCTAAACAAAACCAAATTCACAACCTCAGTAACACCTTCCTGATTTATTTACAGATTCGATCTATTGAGAAGAAAAAAATCGAAGAACATTGAAAAAAGAAGAAGTTAGAAGAAAGAAGAACAACGAAGAAGAAGAAGAAGAGAAATGAGTTTATCTTCGATCATCGTTTTTCCGAGAGATCGAGAGATAGGGAGAGGAACGATAAAAGAGACACACAGGAAGAGGGATAATGAGGCGGAGAGAAAGAGATTGGATGAAATATCATGTGGGAATAAAATCTAGGGTTTTATGATTAAGATGCAATCTCGAGAATAAAATGAAAGGCGCAGATATTAGTTTAGGCATACACGGTGTAGATGAAAGGATAGAAAGCGCGCAAGTGAATGGCACACGTACATACTCCGGTGTTACGACCAGGTGCGATTTAAGCGTGTGGTGGCACGCCTAAAAAAAAATTTCGAACGGCTTAGGCTTGTTACAAATTTTTAATAAATTAGTAACGCTAGTGCTCGCTACGAATTTTTTGTAACGGCCATTTGTAACGGAAATTTGTAACGGCCCATAAGCTCGTTACGAATTGTTGTTATTTAATCCGGGAATTTGGTGTAGTGTTTGTTACCAAGGTAACTTAGAATGCAAACCCTGATTTGAAAGACTATATAAAGGAGAACTCTAGCAACTGGGAAACCTAATCCCCACACCTCCTGTGTGATACTAGTTGTATAAGCTAGAGTCGATTCTCCTTTACCCTTAGGTTTCTACCGAGACCCGGTTGGTTAATGACTTGAAGACTTCATTGGGATTGTGAAGCCAGACCCAACTATTTTCTTTGTAGTTGCGTGATATGATCTTGTTGTTTCCATCGTACTAAGTACAATCGTAAGATTGGCTTGAGATTGATTTCTCCGATAAGCAAGATATAAAAGAAGTCACAAACATCTTCGTCTCATCGTGTGTGATTTCGCAATATCTTCTTTCGCTAGTCGATTAAGATTATTGAGGTGATTGATAATTCTAGGTTGTTCTTCGGGAATATAAGTCCGGGTTATCAATTGGTTCATGTTCACCTTGATTTATCAAAAGACAGAACAAAAACTCGTAGTATTTCTGTGGGAGACAGATTTATCTATTACCGTAAACTTTTCTGTGTGATACAGATTTTTTTATTAAAGTCTTCGACTTTGGGTCAGAGCAACTCTTATTTGTGGGTGAGATCAGCTAAGGGAATCAAGCGTATAGTATATATCCTGCTGGGATCAGAGACGTAAGGAGCGCAACTGTACCTTGGTGTGAGATTGATTGGGGTTCAACTACAGTCCAGACCGAAGTTAGTTTGTAGTAGGCTAGTGTCTGTAGCGGCTTAATACATGTGTGTTCAATCTGGACTAGGTCCCGGGGTTTTTCTGCATTTGCGGTTTCCTCGTTAACAAAACTTCTAGTGTCTGTGTTATTTATTTTCCGCATTATATTTTGTTATATAATTGAAATATCACAGGTTGTGCGTTGAATCGATCAATTGGGAAATCCAACCTTTGCTTTTGATTGAAATTGATTGATCCTTGAACATTGGTCTTTGGTACCATTCAAGTGATTTCTCTTGTATTAAATTAGACTTGTAGATTTCTATTTCCTTGAGTAAGTATTGAATCGAGAAAGTGAGATATAACTCTTTGATATACCTTTATTAAGATTGAGTCTGACTGTCTAGTTGATACTCTTAAAAGTATATTAGAGTTAGTCCATACAGATTGGGTGTGGTTATTGTACCCCCGCTTTTTCGCTAACCTCAAGAGGAAGGATGATGTCGTCGTTGTAGCTCCTTACTTCTTCACATTCTTCAAGTCTTCACGTAATAATTGTAAGTCTTATATCCTAATAACTTTCTAGTAAACATATACGAAGTTGACTCTAGTAAATAATCAAGCGACTCTTTAAATGAGTTTTGGTTCACTAAAATATGACAACGAAACCTGACATACCAACGCTTGGTGGGTTCAACCGAGCTATGCTCTAACAACTTCATTTGTGTGCAACAAGGTAAGTTAGATCTAACGGTTGGAAGATATTAGCATGGTTGAATCGGGTTTTTCATCTAACAGTGAATATTAAATGCTTTGTTACCAAGGTAACCTGGATTGCAAATCCTGATTTGAAAACTATATAAAGGAGAACTCTAACAACTGGGAAACCTAATCCCCACACCTCCTGTGTGTTACTAGTTGCATAAATAGAGTCGATTCTCCTTTAACCTTAGGTTTCTTCGAGACCCTGTAGGTTAACGACTTCAATGACTTCATTGGGATTGTGAAGCCAGACCCAACTATTCTCCGTGTAGTGGTGTTTTCTGATCTTGCACGATTCTATCGTATTGAGTCCAATTGAAATAATTGACTCGAGATTAATTTCTCTGATAGGCAAGATAACAGTAATCACAAACATCTTCGTCTCATCGTTTGTGATTCCACAATATCTTATTTCGCTAGTCGATTAAGATTATTGTGAGGTGATTGATAATATTAGGCTGTTCTTCCGGGAATATAAGTCCAGGATTATCAATTGGTTCCTCGTTCACCTTGATTTATCAAAAGACGGAACAAAAACTTTTGGGTATTTTTGGGAGACAGATTTATTCAATCTATAGACTTTTCTGTGTGATACAGATTTGTATATCAAGTCTTCGACTTTGGGTCGTAGCAACTCTTGGTTGTGGGTGAGATCAACTAAGGGAATCAAGTGCGTAGCATCCTGCTGGGATCAGAGACGTAAGGAACGCAACTGTACCTTGAATCAGTGTGAGATTGATTAGGGTTCAACTACAGTCCAGCCCAAAGTTAATTGGTAGTAGGCTAGAGTCTGTAGCGGCTTAATACAGTGTGGTGTTCAATATGGACTAGGTCCCTGGGTTTTTCTGCATTTGCGGTTTCCTCGTTAACAAAACTTTTGGTGTATGTGTTATTTCTTTTCCGCATTATATTTTGTTATATAATTGAAATATCACAGGTTGTGCGTTTAGATCAATCAATTAGAATATCCAACCTTTGGTTTTTGATTTAAATTGATTGACACTTGAATATTGGTCTTTGGTACTGATTCAAGTTGTTTCACATAATAATCGCTCATGGATTTCTATCTCGTTTGATTTGCTGATTACATTGTGAAACAGAGATATTAAACTCTTTGATGTACTTTACTCTAGATTGAGTCTGACTGTCTAGTTTATTCTCTAAAAAGTGTATTGGAGTAAGTCCTCTCAGATTGGCAATCGAATTGTTGGGTGCGGTTGTTAGACCCCCGCATATTCAATTGGTATCGAGATGTGCAAACACATTAAAGACCTCATAAGTCTGTGTTTGTAGCGATCTGATATGGACAGAAGTGCTATCTCTATAAACGTACCACCAGTCTTCGATGGCTCAAATTACTTGTGGTGAAAAATTGTTGTGCGTGCCTTTCTTCAAGCACGTGATTTTTAATCACGGGTTTATGTAGTTAATGGCTATGATGCTCCCGTTGTGGCAATAGGAAATGCAACCATTCCAAAGGATATTGGTGCATATGACGTTGCCGAGATACTTGCTGCAAAGCAAAACTCCGACGGTTTGAATGCCATCATACATGCCATTACCCCAGATCTTCAAAGACCATGTGACCACGCACCTCGGCCTAAGGATGCTTGGGATATCTTAGAAACCGTATTCGAAGGGAATACCAGTGAAAAGGAAGCTACACTTCAAAACCTAAATTTCGATTGGGAAAACCTTCGTATGTGATGAGTGCCAAATATTGCATATTTCTACACCTTTTATTGGCATTTAACTCATCTTTTGTGCTCAAAAATCGATATTATCCCAAATTCTCGTATTTGTACTAATTAATTTTGTGTTTTTAGGTAGTAAATAAAGCTCGGAGAAATTGAGGAGCCAAAAGAGTAGAAAATTGGAGACGAGCGTCTATGGAGCAAAAGCCAAAGCCCGCGTGCGTATCATTTGTAACCGAACAAGGAGCAACCCACTTACAAGACATGGGCTTGAGCAGTCCAAGATCCGACCCACGACCCGGATCCAAGCCCGTCCCTTCGGAGCCGTTAGATTCGAGCCATTTTCATCCTACGGTCGCATCAGCCTACGGATCGATCTCCGCGATCCAATGGTCGCTACAGCTTGCTCATCAAACTTTGCCGCACCCGCTTCACACCACATCCACTTACACCTACACCCATCGACCAAACATCACCATTTCTCATTTCATCTTCTCTTTATCCCCGACAACACCAGAGAGCTCTCCCATACCTCCTTCACCCGACCAGCAGCCGATTTCGCCACCACCATCTCTCCCCCGACAACACCAAAGACCACAAACTACACCAAGAAACCGCACTGCCCCCTTCTCTAGGTCTAGTCATCTCCTTCATAGCTTCTCCCATAACCCTAGAAGCTAGGTTTGAGATAACTAGAGCTAGGTTTCCAATAATCAATTGATGGATCTCGGAGACGAATTAGCAAAGAGGGGACAACCGATTCAAAGCAAGTTTGGGTGAGAGGGTCTTTGTTTTGATTTCCAATTTGAATTGAGTTAGGGTTTTGCATGTATAAAGAGGAAGAACGTGTATGTGAATGCTCATGCCTGGATTAGCCAGAGCACCAAGCTTAGATTAATTTGTGTTTTAATTGTCTTCAGCATGTTCTAAATCACTCTGCTAGGGTGTTGTTGAAACCCCTGATAATATGTTGAGTAATTCATATTTATGTTGTTGTTGTTGCTGTGCTTGATTGAGATAGGAGTATAATTAGCTAGTTAATCAAATTATCCTGTGATTGGCTGTACTGTAAGAAGACAACCAATACTAGGGGAGAATTAGATAAAATGGTTAATAAATTCTTCATTTGAGGCTTCCATGGAAGAAGGTATGTGCTTAATAAGATAGGAGTGAGGCTTAGCAAATTGACCAAGGAACCTGTGATCAATTGTACTGTGAAAAGACAGTTGATACTAGGGGGAATTAGTTAGATTAGTTGATAACTCATTCTTCAGAATCTTCCTTGGGAAGGAACAAGAACATAAATTGGATTGACTTAGCTAAGATTAGGTGGTGGATTCGACTACCCCGGGTGCTCTTTAAGTTGTATTCTGTTTTATATTTCGTGTCACTTGAAAATCGCTTAGTCGTATCGACAAAACCACAACTTTGTCACTTCTCTAGAAATCAGTTTAGAAAGCCCTTAGATCAACTATATCCCACTCCATTTCCCCGTGGATCGACCCGTACTTGCCACGCTCCAACAGCGCCGTGCACTTGCGCTTAACGTAGGCGAAACACTTTCCACAGCCTACCAGTATGGCAGATGAAGATTCATTTGATGAGTTAAATCACAAAGTGTCTGAAATTGTTAATGCATCCAGATCCTTTGCATTGGGTAAGACTATTCCTGAAAAGGACATTGTGATGAAAATTCTTAGATTGATACCATCTAGATACGATTCTAAGAAGCATGCCATCGTTGAGGGAAACAACCTTGATGCTCTCTCCAGAAACACGTTGGTTGGAAAGCTAAAGATCTTTGATCATGAGCATACATCCAAAATCGGAAAGGATGTTGCCTTCAAAGCATAAAAGAAAACTAAATTACTTGACAAAAGTAAAAGTGTTTTTGTCTCTGAGGATCATTTTTCTGAGGCCGATTCATCAGATGAAGATCTTGACAAGTCAGTCTCTTTGATCACAAGACAGTTTAGAGATCTTCTATTGAAGATAAGTAAACGGTTCTCCAGAGACAAACCCAGATCATCAGTTAAATCTCATAATCGCATTCCTCCTAAAAATAGGGATGCTGATGAGGCTGATGACGAGGATATGCCACAATGCTTTAAGTGTAAAGGTTTTGGGCATTTTGCAAATGAGTGTCCAAACCGTAGAAAATACACTGGGAACAAAGGTCTTGCTGCAACTCTTGATGAAATGTCTGATCACTATGATTCCAACGAAGACGAAAAATCAAGTGTTACACTTCTTTGTGAAGATATTGATTTTGATAATTATAGCAATACATACATCAATCTTGATATTCTTCCGTAAGAAGACTCAACCAACTGAAGAATAAATTGACCTTTTCGTTGGAAACTCTCTGTCGATTTTTGTGTTCCACTCGTGTCTAGAAGCTTGCACATCTCGGGCGTCTGAATCATCTTATCCATTGACATGCTCTTATTGTTCACTCAAAGGTCATGAACTTTCAAAGTGTTCCAAGTACAAACACAAGATGAGATATGTCAATAAACTTCAACGAAGAGCAAATCTCCTAGCAAACAAGCTTAAACTTGTTCAAAAAACCGTTGAGGTATGTAAGATTTTATCCTCTTCAAATAAGTTAGTTTCCAAAGAGAATACAAGACCACTAGAAAAGGGAGTATGGTCTAAATTTTTTGACAGACAAGGTTAATTCCTTTCAAAAAGGTTATGGTGGACAAATTGTTGTTCACCGCAGCACAACTTAATTGTGTTATTTTGGTGCATCTTGTCTCATGTGTCTAATTAAAAGAGACAAGATTGTGCACACCTCAGCTTTAAGAAAAGAAAAAAAATGCTTTTGTTGTTTTCTTAGATTTGCCGTGTTTTGCAAAATTGGAATTCTTTCATATTGGAAGGGACTTCCCTGTTTAATCAATAAAAGAGGGTTATTCTCGATAATTCTACTCTCTTTAGGGTTGTGAATTATGCGTGCGTGAACCTTTGTGGTTAAAGGTTCTGTAACCCTACATTCCCTTTCCTTCTCTAAAACTCTTTTTATGTTAAGATTGCTTGTTGAGCTTAAAATTGTGATTTCCTCCCACAAACCCATACACGTATGGATACTCAAGCATCATGTCTTCTGATGGAAAATATGTTAATATGATTGTTAAGCCATCAATCATGAAGGAAAAACAGAAATCTCCGTTACCTCCAACTTTGAAAATAAAAAGAGTTGAAGGAAACAAGAAAGGAGATTCAAGGAAACAAGAAAAGATTTTTTTTTTTTTTGAGAACTCTCGAAATTCATAAGGACCTGGTTCGACATCATCAGCCTAGAAGGTTTGTTGGAATTGACTCCTTTCTTCACGAACCTTATGTACCTATGGCTATTGACGACAAGGAGTTCGGGGACGATAAATAATTCTTCAGAGGTCTCAATGTCTAGAAAACTTCTTATGAGAATTTATTTCTTGTGTTTTTAGAAGGATTACTAGGGTTTGGAATATCCATTATTGTGAGTACACATAGCTATGTCCAACGTTTTCATCTTCATGTTTTTAGATTTATTTATTTAAATTCTAAGTTTTTTGGAAGATGATTTTTGCAATTTTAATCTTTATGATTTTATATATTGCAAATTGTTATGGGATATGTTGTTTACGTCCGTGAACTTGTATTGTCCCATACTTGTTCAAAAGTTATCTCTATTATGTCGGTATGAAAGTATTGATAAAAGATAGAATGAACTTTTGACAAACAAAAGTTAAAGCCTTTTATGTCATTATGCAAATATTGATAGAAGAAAGGATAAAACTTTTGTTTACAAGGATTAAGTCTATTATATGTCATTGTGCAAATAGTGATGAAAAACTAGGATGAATCCTTATATATTCCGCAGTATTGGTCGATCTCTGATCCACATTTTTGTGCATATACTGTGTTTCTCTGTAAGTTCTCTTATGTCGAGCATGCCCAATTGAATTGATCATTTTTGTGGTTGATTCAATTGAGAGTTTTGGATTCAAATCCATGTTTTCATGTGATTTGGTTATATCCAAAGAAATCCTTCTTTGTTGTAAAAGAAGGTCGCCTTTTTTGTTGTTCTTTCAGAATGACATATTATGGGGAGAGTTCTTTTTGAACTTGTGCTTTATTGCCAAATCTTTGTGGGGAGTGCGGCTGTGGAATATTATAGGGGTTATCTTGTATCTTTATAAACTCCTTGATGAATGCATTTAGCTTCGGCTTTATGATTGCATCTAAATAAGTTGGTATGTTATTCTCTTTTGGTCATGAAGTATCTCTATGAAAATTTCATGAGGATCCCACTAGTTTCCGTACCTTTGCCAATTTATATTGACAAAAAGGGGGAGAATCAATGTGTAGTTTTATACTACAAATACATATGGTTTACGGATCATTATGTAAGGGGGAGTGGTTTTCATGTTGAGATGAAGTATTGACTAAGGGGGAGTGATACATATCACCATAGTATTGTTGTCAAAGTTGTGATACAATTGAACTTTGATGATGTGTAATGATACTATGACATTGTTTAACAATGATCGAGAGAATTTGTTTTCTCATTGTTGTCGCTACGGATCTTCAACAACTATGATGCTGAGTTGAACACGTTTAGAATCATGGAGTACTTGGAAGTTACGAAGTTTTCGAATCTTGTTGAAGATGCCAAGGGATCAAGCATTTGGATGAGAAGCTACAATTTTTAATTATTTTGTAATCCATATGTATTGATAGTTTTGTCACTAGAATTGACAAAGGGGGAGATTGTTAGAGCACTGCTCGGTCGAATTCGCATGCGTTGATATCTTAATGTTAGTGATCAAAACTATAAGTCTTGATTTCTAGCCTATTTATAGATGTCTCAGACTAGGACATAGATTGTGTAGTTGATCTTAGACTTCACGGCGTTCATCATTTGAAGACTAAGAACTACTAAGGGGAGCTTGTGGAACTTCATCGACAAAAGGTATGTGGAGAATGAAACTCATCTATCACTTGGAAAGTCTATTTTTACTCTATCTCCTATATTGAGACATAATTCGTATTACGATATAGTTTTCTATATACACATTTGAGATTTCGAGCTAAGTTTATCTCGCTTACATATTTCTCGAAATATGTGTTGGCAAGCTTTCGCTTCACCAAGTTCATCTTATATCATGTGAAATTGCCGAGTAACATCTTACATGGTTTGTGTGATACAATCATTTGGGTAATCTTTGGAATGTTTTCGTTATGATTATTTCAATATCTTGAAAATTGCTTTGATGCTAATAGTGTGTGAAAAACGGCAATTGTCATCCTCTAAAAAAGTTTTAATGATTGAAATAAGAGTTTAGAACACTTAACCATTATTGGATATGTCATGTTGTGCACTCTTGCACATATGTAATCCATGTCCAGGAACCATAGTATGCGCACCCGTTCGCGCACTGTTGGTTTGAGAAACCGGAACCTAAAAATATACGCACCGCTTATGCATCGGGCATACAGGTGTTCATGTCCAAGAATTCTCGCGGGAATTGAAAGTCCGCTGCACTGCCATGACCGGCGAAACCCAATCTTGGTCGTGGTATTTCAACTATGCACTCCGCTTTGCATACTTGAAGGTTAAAATTTAAAATCTAAGTTATGAACATGAACATAAATATTTATATAACAAGGAATACAATCTTTGCAAACCGTGCCTATAATGTTCATGAATTGATTCGAGTGAATCAAGCCGATTTTGCTTCAATTGTGTTCTTGTATACTTCTATAAGAATATAGCAATTGAACGGCTCTTTAACTAGTTTCATTTGAGTCATTTGAACTAGTTAAGATGAATAAGGTTGATATGAGAGTAATCATATGGCTAACCTCGATTAACTATTTGTGAGCCAACATGGTGTACACGTATGGGTACGGTTACATAAACTAATTAAGGGTACATTTCATTTGTGTGTAACAAGCTAAGTTCGATCTAACGGTTGAAAGATATTAGCTTGGTTGAATCAGGTTTTTCATCTAACGGTGAATATTGAATGATTTGTTACCAAGGTAACTTGGATTGCAAACCCTGATTTGAAAACTATATAATGGAGAACTCTGGCAACTGGGAAACCTAATCCCCACACCTCATGTGTGTTATTAGTTACATAACTAGAGTCGATTCTCATATAACCTTAGGTTTCTTCGAGACCCTGTAGGTTAACGACTTCAAATACTTCATTGGGATTGTGAAGCCAGACCCAACTATTCTCTCGTGTAGTTGCATGTTCTTATCTTGCCCGATTTTATCGTATTAAGTCCAATTAAAATAATTGACTCGAGATTTATTTCTCCGATAGGCAAGATAAAAGTAATCACAAACATCTTCGTCTCATCGTTTGTGATTCCATAATATCTTGTTTCGCTAGTCGACTAAGATTATTGTGAGGTGATTGATAATACTAGGATTTTCTTCGGGAATATAAGTCGGATTATCAATTGGTTCTGTTAACCTTGATTTATCAAAAGACTGAACAAAAACTCTTGGGTATTTCAGGGGAGACAGATTTATTCAATCTATAGACTTTTTCAGGTGAGACAGATTTGTTTATCAAGTCTTCGACTTTGGATCGTAGCAACTCTTGGTTGTGGGTGAGATCAACTAAGGGAATCAAGTGAGTAGTATCCTGATGGGATCAGAGACGTGAGGAACGCAATTGTACCTTGATCAGTTTGAGATTGATTAGGTTCAACTACAGGTCCATTCAAGCACTGGGTGTAGGCTAGAGTCCTAGAGCGCTAAATACAAGTGTGGTGTTTAACTGACTAGGTCCCGGGGTTTTTCTCGCATTTGCGGTTATCCCGTTAACAAAACTTCCGTGTCCGTGTTATTTCTTTTCCGCATTATATTTTGTTATATAATTGAAATATCACAGTTGTGCGTTTAGATAGATCAATTAGAATATCCAACCTTGGTTGTTGATTTAAATTGATTGACACTTGAACATTGGTCTTTGGTACTGCCTCAAGTTGTTTCACATAATAATCGGCTCTGGATTTCTATCTGCTTGATTTGCTTTGATTACATTGTGAAACAGAGATATTAAACTCTTTTATATACTTTACTCTAGATTGAGTCCGATCTAGTTGATTCTCTAGAAAGTATATTTGAGTAAGTCCTATCAGATTGCCAAAAGAATTGTTGGGTGTGGTTGTTAGACCCCCGCATTTTCAATTTCCCTCAGCCCGGTCAACGTGGAATCATTCTCATTCTATTAAGATATGCACAATCATCAAATACAAGCACCAACTAAACAAAAAAATACCAAAAATAATTCTCATTTGTGGATGGGCTTGGACAAGAATTTTAAAGATGCAATGCAGAGAACTAAAGTCCACAAAGAGATATTATTAATTGGATCTCTCACTTTGTGTACTCCAACTTTCCTTTCGAAAAATTTAAAAGTAAAGAGAAAGATGCACAATATAGTATGACAAAATATTTTGGGCTCACATGCACACACAACTAAAGAGAAAATGCCATTTTTTTTAGTTGAAATATTAGACAAAGCTTAAAAAATGATAAATAAATATTAGACAAAACTTAAAACACAGATATTTAACTAAGCAATGGTAATTAGATTAACCTAGCTTAGAGGGTATGAAGATGATTGACAGAGATTGAAGTAGAAAATTAAATGAGAACAGTGTTGATACAAAGAAACTTGGTGGTGGTGGTGGTGAATAATATGAGAATGAGGAAATAACTGTTCGATATGTATGTGAGAAGAAAAAAAAGAAGATGCCGATAGGTGATTTACCAGGGTGTGTGAGCTTGTATATGACCGCTGTCGTAGGCGTCAAAAATAATTAAACTTTCTTACTACTCAAAATATATAATGAAGCAAGGGCAAGAAAGGATCGTTCCCACAAAGAGGACTTAGGTTGTCAATATGTTTTAGTTTCCTAAAGATAACAAGGGGGATTTTCTGATTTTTATATAATTAAAACTAAAATAAAAGCAAAGCATGAAAATCAAGGATGTGAAATATTGGATAAAGGTTTCATCTTCAATTGTAAACACGTTTTTGAATATATGAATAGAATTCGTATTTAATCTTGATATCATCAAAAGCCCTATAATACCTTATTGCAAGAATACTCCGTAAATTTCCTAAGTCATCAACACACACATTAGAGCTGCGTATGTGAATTCTACCTAAAGAATAACCCATCGCCTTGCGCTAATTAAGTTCAATTCCTAGGAGCATTAAGTTTCGTAAATAGGCTAATCAATGCAATTGTCATACATTGCGCATGACAATTCTGGACAAAGGTCAAACTCTACATATGACTACAAGGATGTATCACTACAAACCGTAATCATATCATGCATCTCGTATTCAAGGTTATCTCTCGATGATGAACCCTAAAATAGCTATAGATATGGATGCATGTTCAATCAATTCTAGATATAACTAAACAAACATTCAATCATATTGCAATACGTCAATCATGCAATTATTATAAACCGTAGAAAATGAATGATGATTTTGAGAGAAAACTAATTCATAAAAATCATAACTTGTTTGCAAAATCCAACTACATCTTTAACCAATAAGATATTTAGCTCATGTTCATGGAGTTCATAACAAGAAGAAAGAGAAAAAAAATCATGTCTCTAAACCCTAGAACAAAAGTAGAGGCCTCCCTAATGGAGATATCTAGGTTTAGAGAAAGACTTTTCTATTTATATGCTTCTCCCATTCCAAAAGGATACTCTTTCCAAAAGTAGGTCTTCTCAAAACCCATCTCCAATTGGTCTTCTCAGCTTTAACTGCAGCTTTGCAGCTTCAACTTCATCATTCCTGCAATATTGCTTTAATCAGTTAGCATCCATTCCCTTCTAACTGCGAGCTGGTATTCAACACCACAGACCCAATCAACCACGTAAAAGCAACCATTCTTTGCTCATCAACCGCAACCCCATCTCAAGCCGCACTTCTCAAAGACAACCCGCAGTCGCAACAGCCTAAGCCGCCAACCATTCCCTTTTCTCTGTAGCTTTATTTCAAGCCATATCAGTACCACTTGTTGTTGCACTCAACTAACCACCACATCCTTCCATTCTCGTAGACCAACATCACTGCTGCAAGAAAGTTCAGCTCCACCAGTCCTCTAAGCCATCAAGCATTCATTCCATCACTGAGTTCTCCAGCTATTTAAATCCAATGCTATAATGCAACATTCCTATGAAGCCAATTTCTCATGACTCTGCCAGATCTCAATTCATCCACAGATCACAACTGCGGAAACAACACCAACTTCTCTTCCCTGCAACCAGCTGAATCCAACATTCCATTTCCATTGCCACCAGAACAATCACCAACTCAGCTGAATCTTTGCTTCTCCTGCATTACTGTCACTGGCATCACCACCTGCAATTACCAAAACCCCACAACTTGTTATCTCGGCTGAAACAGCAACAACAACATCACAAGTCCTCAGTTGAACCAATCAATTACACCTTCTCGGGATCAATCCAAACCAAACCCATTTCATCACTGACGTAACCCATTCGATTTTAGCTTCGTAAAACCCTAGATTTCCTTTTCCGAACTTTCACAAATCAATCAAAGCCATCACCGATTCAACCTCATCTCGCTTCATTCTCGCATTCATCACAAACCCATCTTTGTTCATCAATTTGTACTACCGCGTAAACATCAATTCCTTCCTTTTCTCGATCTCATTCCCATGAAATCAGTAGCAACATATTCCTTTCTTCTCAATTTCAAACACCCAGAAATCCATACCAGATTGTGATTTGAATTTCACCTTCGTTACCCGAGACTCTCACAGAATGCAATTTACAACCCTTCTCGATTTGATTTCATCTCCATCATTAACGCTGTATATTTGTCACACAACCTCCATTTTCTTGTTTTCAGGGAGATGTCTTAATGAAGGATGAAAGAAAGAATGAGTTGTCTGAGACACAACTCGACCTAATTAGGTAAGTCCGTACAGACTGGATAGTGGCACCAGTATAATGGATAGGGGTTGCCCAACTAATATATGGCATGTCGGGCCGTAGAACCGGCCGCCTAATTTCTTTTCTTTGACAGTTCATTTTTCACCTCCTTTGTTGCATAACTCGCCAGTGATTTGATCTGTTTTCCCTTTACATTTCAAATGGAAATTTTCTCCTTCTTTTCTCATAATGACTCCATTGCACCTAATAAACTTAAAAGCAAACATAAGAAACATAATTTACAAGAAAAGTAGCAAAGAAAGCATAAACAATAGATATAAATCTAGGTATTTTGCAACACCTATCAAATTCCCCCACACTTAGACTTTGCTAGTCCTCTAGCAAATCAAACAAAACAATTCTAAAACATACATACAACTCCGTGTCGTCAAGGCTACGGTCATACTTAGCATGTATAACAAGCCTTTAAACCCCTAGGTGTCCCTAGTGGTCGAGTTATAGTCTCGTGAGGGTTTACTAGAGATATACCCACAAAACCTACTTTTCCAACTTACTAGTTCTCCGAAATGATAGCATCCAACGCGCTAAGAAGACATAGAGATTCTGCATACTATTCATAAGAAGTTAGACACATAAATGAACACAATCTCATCCTTAAAAGTTGAGAGAGAAATAACCATCCCTTATCGAAAGAAATTTAGGTTAGAGTGATCAAAAGTCTTGACTCGCCTCACAAGAAAGGGTTTTATGAAGTTGCTCTCAATAATAAAACAACTTTTTCATGGGTCACACATGTGTCCGGTAGGAATGAAGAGAAAATCCCGCGACACGTTGAATAGTAGGAAGGCAAAACCTCCGAATTGTTTTGAAAACCCACATCTTTTATTCAATTTGAAAACCCTTTTTCGACGATCTCTAATAAAGGAAATCAACCACTTAACGAAGGTGGGAATGTGCTATTTACCTCGTTATCCGTTTTGACGTCAGCTAGCACCACTCTCACAGTATCCATAGAAACGTCTTCGGTCTTCAATCGGTGTCTTCATCTTCGGTCTTCAATTGTCGATGATAACTCTTGAACTTCGTATAATCTTGACAATATAACTCTTTTCCTCAAATTTTTTGTTGCTTGAAACTTCATTATGGATATTCCTTCTTTCCATTGACTTTATTGAAAGAACAAAACTAAAAACAACCCAAAAATATGATACAATGAATTTTTTTCTTGTCTCTTTTTTTTTTTTTTTTTTATGAGACAAAAATAAATAAAACAAATACAAAAAAAAAACAAAACAATAAAACTAGTAATGAACCTAAAGAAATTTTCTTTTGTCTTTTTTTTTTTTTTTTTTTTCTTTTTTTTTTTTTTTTTTTTTTTGTAACAAGAGAAAATAAAATACAAATAAGATAAAATAAAATAAAATAAAAATGTAAGTACAAAGGCCATGGTGTAAGTACTTTACCGCTTGATTCTTCACAACTTGTATGTCTTGATATCATAAACTTCTCGAACTCTCATCCTTGATAATCTTCGCTCTTGTACATAAAGTCTTCAACTTGTAAAAATTCTGCTCCTTGTCTTGTTGCTTCACTTGAATCTGAAATCTGCTCATATGTGTACTGTTGCTTATAAACCTTGAACGTCTTCAACTTTCCTTTGAATTTGTGATGCTCCTCTTGTTGATGATGATGGTGTTTCTATGGATCTGTTGGTGTAGAGAGAGATAAAGTGGAAGGTGCTAACTGCGAACAAGATTACAAGTGGTATGTAAGTTAGCAATTCGATGCCACCATCATGATTGATAAGATAGCACTCAAGAGATCAAAGTAGTGCTTCTATTGGTGGGAGGGTGGGCATCTCACCATTCTGCCCGGAATTTACGTACGGTGACACACACTCTAAAAGCACATATTTTGAAGGCCTGCCTCACATTATTTAACATGGGTAGTCTCCACTATAAGGGACCACAACTCTAATACCGAATTCATTCTCGCACCTTATTTGCCACGGGGCATGGTTAAATCCAACTTTAACTTTCATACAAGTAAGAAACCCGATCATGTTCTCTCACATTCTAAGTTCACTACTCTTATGAGAATCTCGATGTAATCTTAGCTTACATGTATACTATGTGAATCTAAACCAACCACAAGTTGGAGTTTTTATTCACTAATTTACACAAAAGTTGAAAAAATTTGAAAATTTTTTACAATGCAAATGCTTAACCACTCCCCCACACTTAAACTTTACATTGTCCTAAATGTAAATTGAATCGTCCAAAGTAAGTCAAGGTGGGAAATACTTCATAAAATGTGACAAGAAATCATAAAAAATAAATACAAGACAAGAAAAAGATAAAAACAAGACAAGAAATATTCATCGATGGGTTGCCTCCCATGTGCCGCTTGGTTTAAAGTCGCCAATCCCGACTTGCAAGATCGATTCCCATACAATAATTGTTCAAAAGTTGAGGATCCTTCCATATAACCTGTTTTGAAAACACTAGATTCACACAAATATTAGTAATATAAAAACAAAAAACGAAGCTATCAACCAATAAAAGCTTCCCCACACTTATTCTTGTCCATACTTGGAAGTGTATAAAGAATATAGAAGTCGTACTTCCACGTTTCTTGTTCCAAAACCTGCATAGTATGAGAATCAAGCATCTCTAATGTAAGGAAAACGATAAACAAAGTCATTCAACAATATTCTCGAAGCACATACATTCAAACCAATAAGAGGTAAAGGAGAAGAATCAATATGCAAAGGGTTAGACAAACCTTGCACAATCTTTTGTATCACGGAATCCTCTTCATCCTTGAAAAACTCAAGTGAATTATTCACCTCTTTTATATCATGGTCCTCTATCAAACCTTGCAACCATTCTTCGTCCGTTTCTGCCTTAACCAAAATCTCGGCATCAAGATCTTCATTACAATCATTTGCAAGCTCAATTGGGTCTTCCACAAAATTGACCATAACGGTCTCATACTCAACATACTCCTCTTCATTAGACTCAAACCTTGTTTCAAGGAAGTTTTGTAAACCACTAGTTTCATCATACTCATGTACCTTTTGAATAGGTGTTTGATCATTATAAAGATCAAGAGTTGTCCACTACACTAATGTCATCAAATATCTCCAAAGGTTGGTCCTTTTCAACGCAATCATCTTCATTTTCAGACTCACCATAATAAGAATCTTCATCGGTTTCATAACCTTTATCCCGAAGTCGTTTAAGTTTCCATATGAATGGTCCTACTAATTTCTGCGACAAGCTCTTCCGAGGTTCCATCATCTTCCAACTTGTATAATTTTTGTGCAAGTTTTCTGACGTTCACACGCTTACCACCATTGACTACAATAGAATCTTTTTCCCGTGACTCTTCCCTTTGAATGGGTGAATGATCATAACTACGATCCTGAGTCGGGTAAGAAAAAGTGTTGCAGAAATTGGTTTGTGCTACGTTCTCTCTATCCCGGTCAAGTTGGTTTAGTCTTTGCCGCATGTCTTGCAATCCATTCATAATCTGCATACAACTCGAATGAAGCTAATTAGAAGTAGAATTGTCCCACCAAGGTTGTTATAGTGTATGACTTACATACCCACTACAAGGTTGTTGTTGGTATGTATGAAAATCACCATAAGGTTCTCTAGGATATACATCATAGCCAATAAATTGGTTTTGATTGTATCCCATAGATGGTGGGTAATTGTTATAGTGTTGAGGAGGTTGAAAACCGTATCCGTTGTTCCAATATGCTCCGTCCATAGAAATTGGTACCTGAAATAAGAGTTCTAAAACTATGTTAAGAACCAGAAAATAAGAAAACAAAACTAAACAAAAAATAAGAAACCAAAAACAAATAACAACCCGGCCGTTTCCGGCAACGACGCCAAAATTTGATCGTCGTCGAGGCGTCAAAAATAATTACACTTTCTTACTACTCAAAATATATTATGAAGCAAGGGCAAGAAAGGATCGTTCCCATATAGAGGACTTAGGTTGTCAATATGTTTTAGTTTCCTAAAGATAACAAGGGGGATTTTCTGATTTTTATATAATTAAAACTAAAATAAAAGCAAAGCACGCAAATCAAGGATGTGAAACATTGGATAAAGGTTTCATCTTCAATTGTAAACAAGTTTTTGAATATATGAATAAAATTCGTATTTAATCTCGCTATCATCAAAAGCCCTAGAATACCTTATTGCAAGAATACTCCGTAAATTTCCTAATTCATCAACACACACATTATAGCTGCGATGTGAATTCTACCTAAAGAATAACCTAACGCCTTGCGCTAATTAAGTTCAATTCCTAGGAGCATAAAGTTTCAGAAATAGGCTAATCAATGCAATTGTCATACATTGCGCATGACAATTCGGATAAAGGTCAAACTCTACATATGATTACAAGGATGTATTACTACAAACCGTAATCATATCATGCTTCTCGTATTCAAGGTTATCGCTCGATAATGAACCCTAAAATAGCTATAGATATGGATGCATGTTCAATCAATTCTAGATTTAACTAAACAAACATTCAATCATATTGCAATACGTCAATCATGCAATTATTATAAACCGTAGAAAGTGAACGATGATTTTGAGAGAAAACTAATTCATAAAAATCATAACTTATTTGCAAAATCCAACTACATCTTTAACAAATAAGATATTTAGCTCATGTTAATGGAGTTCATAACAAGAAGAAAGAGAAAAAATTTCATGTCTCTAAACCCTAGAACAAAAGTAGAGGCATCCCTAATGGAGATATCTAGGTTTAGAGAAAGACTTTTCTATTTATATGATTCTCCCATTCCAAAAGGATACTCTTTCCAAAAGTAGGTCTTCTCAAACCCATCTCCATTGGTCCACCAAGCCCATGTGTTAAAACATCTCTTCGAAATTCTGGGTCCAAAACCGGTGTAGCCGGATTGTTGACATCATCACCGAATACGGCCACCGCAGCCGGAATCCGCATCGAAACGTCTCGCCACCTAAATGATCGAAAACTATCACCGTGCAAATATGTACTTCCTTCTACCCATCTCTCCTTCTATATGTTCATAATTCACAAAAACCATCTAACCCAACTTCTTATTTCTTGCGAAAACGCACTCCAAAAGCGTGACTCCAAACTCATATATGCCGCTCGACTTCGCATCCGACTCATACCCCTTCATGATTTCAAACTTTACAATCACCACTTTAGGTTCCAAAATCCGACAACCGAACTAGTACCACCGCCGCCATTCTTGCTCACTTTCCGCACTGCTTCAGCTCGAATTACATGCCAACTCTATTTTATCAAGCCAAAGCCATAAACTCCCATTATATCATTCATCTACTCAGCACTTCATTCATTCTACAACTGCACATCATTCATCATCACTGCCTGCTTCAATTCTCAGCAGCAACAATTGCTGCTTGTCTCTAAACTGCTCAGTACGACACATGCATCTTCACCACATTCACCCCATTCTTGCAGTCACAATCCTAGTCGAGCATCATCACTTGCGCACTGCATCTCAGGCCAACCAGCCCGTCACCTGAAACACATACCACCCACTCTCATCTACAGAAGCATCCACCAGTTCCAACTCCTATGTGATCTAATTACCAACATCACCCTCCACTTTAGCTTTAACCGCAGCCTTGCAGCCTTCAACTTCATCATTCCCGCAATATTGCTTTTAATAAGTTAGCATCCATTCCCTTCTAATCATGAGAATGTATTCAACACCACAGGCCCAATCAACCACAGAAGCAACCATCCTTTACTCATCAACTACAATCCCCATCTCAAGCCGCACTTCTCAGCACAACCTGCAATTCTACAACACAGCCAAACTGCCAACCATTCCCTTTTCTCTGTAGCTCTATTTCAAGCCATATCAGTACCACTTGTTGTTGCACTCAACTAACCACCACAGCCTTCCATTCTCGTAGACCAACATCACCGTCGCAAGAAAGTTCAGCTCCACCGCCCTCTAAGCCATCACATTCATTCCATCATCGAAGTTCTCTGTGCCTATTTAACTCCAATGTCAGAATGCAACATTCCTGCGAAGCCAATTTCTCATGACTCTGCCAGATCTTAATTCATCCACAGACCACAACTGCGGCAACAACACCAACTTCTCTTCCCTGCAACCAGCTGAATCCAACATTCCATTTCCATTGCCACCAGAACAATCACCAACTCAGCTGAATTTTTGCTTCTCCTGCGTTACTGTCACCAGCATCACCACCTACAATTACCAAAACCCCACAACTTGTTCTCTCGTCAAAACAAAGAATAACAAAGATCACAAGTCCTCGCTGAACCAATCAATTACACCTTTCTCGGATCAATCCAAACCAAACCCATTTCATCACCGACGTAACCCATTCGATTTTAGCTTCAGAAACCCTAGATTTCCTTTCCGAACTTCTTCACAAATCAATCAAAGCCATCACTGATTCAACCTCATCTCTTTTTCATTCTCAGTTTCAGCACAATCTTTGTTCATTAATTTGTACCACCGCAGAAACATCAATTCCTTCCTTTCCTCGATCTCATTCCCATGAAAATCGCCATTAATGCATCCCTTTCTTCTCAATTTCAAACACCTTAAAACCCATACCAGATTGTTATTTGAATTTCATCTTCATTACCCGAGACTCTCTCGTGACTCGCAATTTACAACCCTTCGATTTGATTTCATCTCTCCATCATTAACTCGTGATATTTTTCACACAAACCCTCCATTTTCTGTTTTCAGGGAGATGTCTTAAATTAAGGATGAAAGAAAGAATGAGTTGTCTCGAGAAAATGTTTCGACCTAATTAGGTCAAGACGCATGCATTGATAGTGGCACCAAGATAATGGATATGGGGTCGCCCAACCTAATATATGGCCTCGCCGCTGGGGGAGAACTCGATCCGCCTAATTTTTTCGACAGCTCATTCTTCACCTCCTTTTTGTCATAACTCGGCAAAATAGTTTGATCTGTTTTCCCTTTACATTTCAAATGAACATTTTCTCCTTCTTTTTCTCATAATGACTCCATTGCACCTAATAAACTTAAAAGCAAACATAAGATACATAATTTACAAGAAAAGTAGCAAAGAAAGCATAAACAATAGATATAAATCTAGGTATTTTTCAACACCTATCAGTATAGGTTTACACTTTTAAGCATATCATTATTTTATAGGTCCGAAACGTTTCCAAATTAAAGCAAATTTTATAAACGTTGCCCTATGGCTATGGTCTGATCTACTGACTGAGTCAATTCATATTATTTATTCATTAGTTTCTCTTGGTGTAGAAGAATTTCCTATGTAAATATGGTGTTCATTTTTACGTACAGACGAAAAGTACTGGCTAAATTTTTTCACTATGCTCTTGGATAAATGATTTCTCAAATGTTGGTTAAAATTACATCAATAATATTACTACGAGCGCAAGGAATGCAAACACAGCAACTGATAGCAACACCATGACTATGATATCCATAAATTAAAGTTGGACGTATGGATCCAGAATGACGTCTATAGTTTGCAGTCCCTCATCATCCCGGGGCAGGGCGATGATGTTGGTAGCACCGCGAAAGATCCACCCTTGAGCCTAATAAACACAAAATATGATAAGTGATGATCTGAATGAACCTGAAATGGATTTGCTCTTGCACATTACCCGAGGTGCCAGGATAATGAGAACAAAGAAGAAAGTAGAGATCCCCATGGACATTCGCCTAAGACTAAGTCATGTGTGTGCTAGATTACTGCATTAGCGGTGGGGTGGGGCAAGTTAGCTCAAAAAAAAAAAGTGTGATCTATTTGTTAACACTAGTTCTTTCTCCTAAGATGTGCTTGGTGTGAAGTAGTTGACGAGATCAAGCGCCAATGATCTGCCACAAAATCACCTTATCAATGGTTCAGCTTCAAAAATCACAAAATCAAATCCGATCACAAAAATCACAAAATTTGATCTGACGATTGAATTAACATAACCCATAATTCATAATTATATGGGTTATGTTAATTAAGTATGTTTTATCATAGTTTCATAATGGTTCAACATCATATTTCTCGCTTGGTGGCGCTTTCACCGAGGTATCCACTTTTCAATGCGCCCGTGAGAAGATGCCCTACTTCAACATTCACAAGGTAAGAAATACAAGCGATCAAATTTTATACGTTACCAACTTGGTCTATATATAATATTGAATAATTCGCAGACCAAATTGGTGGACTATGCCGGTCCATGTACAAGGTAACTGACGGATATTATCCAAGTTCCTCTTCACAAAATTATCAATGATATCAACAAAATACATTTGGTGGAGAAATCTCGAATCACAAAAAATAGCGGACGAGATAATACACAAATGTGGGTAGCGTCATTTCCCTTCGTGGTTGCAGATTGAATACATCGAGTTATTTTAATCGTCTGCGAAGTTGATGAAAACAACGTGACCAAGGATCCGAAAATATGGGAGACAAAGAGTTACAAATCCGCATCGCTATGGCTTGGAAATTGACAACAAACCACCATGATACAAAATGGATATGGTTTACTATGAGGTCCCTAAGTAATGATAAATGTCAATGATAAAGTAGGTTTAAAATAAGTTTCATATTTAAAAGTTTGGTACATGTGTAATGGATGATTATTTAAAAAATTATATCAGGTGGTCTATAACCGCTGGCTATTCGTAGGCTCTTATGTCTAAATTCTATATTTTGTTTTCTTTTTCTTTTAATTAAGTTTGGTTTTATACCATATTATTCTATTGAATCTCTTTTGTTATCCAATTGTTCAGTAAAAGTTTGTTCTTATTTCTTTGTTGTTATGTTTAAGAATCTCGATAAGTAAATGTTTTACCATATATTATGCGAAAAAGCTAAAACTCTCCAAACATTAATACATAACTAAAAGTATATACACAAATATTTTGAATTTAAATACGAAGAAATTTACCAAGTGGGAAGCGACTTCATTATTCCAGATCTACGAACTCATAGCAAATCCGTAAGCTCATCGCTCTCCAACATCCTTCATCGCATAAAATATACCCCTGACACAACCCCGACAAAGTTCTTTGCCTTATTTCCATGTGCATTGAATTCAAATAGTCGTGCAGAACCGAGAGGCATTAGTAATGGATTTAACGTTGGAAGAAAAGCATGACCGAGGAACAATTCTCAGATTTATTTGTTCCCATGTATGAAGACAAGCTAAATGGACAAGAAGTCGAGGTTATCGCATAAATAGTAGTAGCACTTTATAATGAAAAATCAAGTAATGAGATAAAAGGTGAAATCACGTGAAAGTGTGGATTACTAGCGAAGTAAATATTAGTTGTATCCCACTTCACTGATTGCCTATAAAACAAAGCCTTAGGGCACTGTAAGAGGGGTTGAGTAATTTTGTATGAGGAGAGTTATGTTGTGAGAGAACTTCCTTAATTTCATATTAGGGTTTGTGCTATAAACTTAGAGTATTATCGATAAGATCTCGCATAACTCATTACTTCCTTTGAATTTAAAGTGTCATGTCTTAGCTTTCTTTCTATTTCTTCGATTCTTTCGGGGTGTGCTATTTGTTTTCCTAGCTACATTTTTTGGGCGTCCGTAAAATGTGGATTTGAGTAAGAGAGTTCACTCCACCTCGAATAGTGTCAAAGAAAACTGTCCGGGAATCTTTGTCAACACGATGGAGTCGCCACGGGCCACCTGTGTGGGGACCTGGTGTGGATGTTTCATTTGCAGAGATTCGACAACCACATTTATTGTTGCAATGCCCAACCTTTGGGGATCACAACAGCGCTGCTAGCAGAGACATGGGCATTACTCGTGGCTATAAGAACGATCACACTTTACTAATGGACAAAAATCTACATTGAATCACGAAACTGGCTGATCCTCCATGATACCTGAGAGACATGATTCCTGAGATCACCAAAAGATTGGAAGAAATTCCCCAATACAAAATTCTCCATAATTACAGGGAAGCAAACCAGGCAACGGAAACTCTCACTAATCATGCGGGGATAATAGTCAATAGGAAGTATTGCAAACAAAAATATAGGAATACATGGTCCTCCGTTTTTTTAAACAAACTTTATTAATGGTGGGTTTGGATGTAGAATTTTAAAGGTGGAATTTATGGGTCCAGGATTTGGCAGGTTCACGTTTCCTTTCAAGGCTTTGTCGTTTCGAACTTTGGAATCACGTTTCCTATGAGAATCGTGTTCCAAAGAAATCCTCCATATGGAGTCCGGACCCCCTCCCCCTAAGATTTGGCTGAAACTTAGTGTGGGGATTTATGGACCCACTTTTTTTTTAATTTTTAAATCCCATATATGTAATTTTAAGATTTGAGGTTAATGCCAAACGTAGAATGACTTTAAAACAAGAAAACTCTATAAATCATTGGGATTTTAATTGAGTTACCAAACACACAAGGGATTTATATGAATCCCATAACGGTGAATTCTACGAACAAACCCACCATAAATGACACTAGAGGAGCAATATTCCCACGCATAATTCCTCTTTAATTAATCTAATTAAGATAGTATCTTGCACACCCCCGTTAGAGTACAAATACGGATGTATATCGGCAGACACGAGGCGCTTTTATCTAATCCACTCCCCAGTCCCAAGAAGAAAACTAAATTTGCTTC